>JAXGGT010000169.1:10440351-10484744 GCA_035583425.1 Marsdenia floribunda | reverse complement strand
GAATTTACTTAATTACTTTTTTTTAATATTATAGAAAATTAGTGAATTTAGTCCCTAATATTTATGGCTTTTTGGTCCGGTTGGTCCATTTTCTTTATTTTTTATGTAGTAGGTCCCCAATGTATAATAAATTTGTGCATTTGATTTTTTCTTTCACAAAATCTTTGTGTGGGCAAGTCAAATTTTGTGAAAAAAAAACCAAGTGCACCAACTTATTATACATTAGAGATCTACTAAATAAAAAATAAAGAAAATAGACTAACTACACCAAAGTCATAAATATTAAAGACCAAATTCACAAATGATCGAAAGATTGAAGACCAAATCTGCAAATTTCCTAACAGAATCTGTCAAAAAGGACTTTGTTGTCCAATCGTAAAATAGTTTGGGACCTTAAAAATTAAAAAAAAAACTTTTGGGACTAAAGTTGCCAAAAATAAATTTGTTTGGGACTAAATCCACAAATTATTCTTTTTATAAAGATAAAATATGAAAAGTATTATATATACTTTAATTTTTTTTTTATTTCACTAGAAATAGGAAATTAAAATTTGGATAAACACGTATGAAAGAAAAATTGCGTAAAGATCTCCAACTCTTGCTGGGGATGAGAACGAATTATAACAAATAATCTATTAAGAAAGGAGTACAAGAAAGGCAAATTGGCATAAATAGTCTTTAAAATATGGTCATTTGGTAATATTGATTCCTGAATTAATTTTTTGGTGACATTGACCCCTAAATTATGTTAAATTGTGTGAGATTTGTCCTTCCATTAAAAAATTTTGTTATCTTACCGTTAATTTCAAAAAAAAAAATTCATAGGTATTATATATTATTTATACATATGCATATATATAGTCATTTTTTTTATTCTCTTCACAGTACATATGTATAAATTGATTTTTTTTTTTTTTGTATAAAGTTATTATAAAATGACTAAAATTTCCTTCGGCAATTTCTTTTTTGTTTTTTTTTTTTAAATTAACGGTAACATAATAGAAATTTTTAACAAGACCAATTTCACACAATTTAACATAATTTGTGGACCAATATCACAAAAAAAAATTAATTCATGGATTAATGTCACCAAATGACCATAGTTTGGGGACTATTTATACCAATTTGCTAGACACGTCCAAACGTAGGCACATGTTACAGTGAAGGTTGACAAATGTTCGACTGTCGGTCGTTTGGTGCGTACCAAGTTCTTGAGCTTTTGTACGTCTTTCTGGACAAGAACAAACGTTTGCCTAATCCTGTTTTTCTCACTCGGTGGATGTATGTTTCCAGCGAGATTCAAGCTTCTCAACTGGTTCAACAAAAGTGAAGCTAATCCCTTCGGATCTTTGATCACGGATCTATCAAAAAGTGGCTGTGAAGCATCTTCTTCTTCTCCTTCTCCTCCTCCTCCATGTTTGTTTCTCAGAGCCCATGTTTTCATGAAACGGATGATGCTGCTCGCATCTCCCACCACATGGTGATTCGTGATCCCTAGACAGATTCCAGCACCGGGGAATAAGGTTACTTGAAGTGCTAGCACCGGTGAAACTTTGGGGCCGGTTTCAGATAGTGGTTTTGGAATTGTCTGAGGAATAAGCGGATAAAATTGATGGCTGTTTCGTGGAGAATTTGTAGTGAGATATTTGAAATTATTTTGGGAAGATTCTGCAAAGATTGTAGAGACGCCATCACCATTACGGTATCGGATTTCAGGATTCCTGAAATCTGAAGGATATATAAAATTTCCAGCTAAGGGAAGAAAATCTTTGAGTGTGGAAGAGAGTGTGGAAGAGAGTGAATCTTTGAGCTTGGGAATATAACTGTCAACAAACTGGCTATGGGAGAGAGGAAGCCCATAGAATAGCAGGCGCTCGACGGAGGATAAGTCAATCCATGCCGTGTCGAAAAAAGTGAGAGGCAGAGACATCTCATCCACCACGGTGGTTTCCGGCGTCGAAACCACAGCATAATATTGCTCAAGAACATTAACAAAATTTGCCATTGTCACCTGTCTGGAGCAGTTTATATGAGTAAAATGCTTACAAGTGGTGGTATACGTAAACCAAGCCTTTGTTAGGACAAAACAGATGTCAATTAAATATGCTTACTCATGGAATGGTTTCAGACAGTGGTTTTGGAATGAATCCTCTCCTCTAATGTTTAATTCTAGTCTTGGATCTATCTTTCTACAAAGTAAAGTTAAAAGGGGATTTCTTTTCACTAGTTCTTTTGATTCCTAAATTGGTAAAATCAAGTCAAAATCAATTAAGAAATTAAAATTAAAGATCAAGAGTTAAAATCACTAATTTAATCAAATGTATTATTAAAGTTGTTAGGATCTTCAAAGGATAATGAATGTAATGGCAAAATAACGAGAATGAAAAATAGTAACAAGGCAAATGAAAAAAAAATAGACACAAAGAATTTACGTGGTTCGACTATATAAGCCTACGTTCACGGGCGAAGAAGAACAAAATTTCACTAAGAAAAGACAAATTACAACAGGAGGAATCTCTCAAAACAAGAATTCCATTATCACCTCACTCATTTCTCTAAAGAAACCCACAAAACTTTATCCCCAAAAATACACTAACACTAGTATATTAATTTGAAGATTAATATCTTCAAAAGAAAGAGAACTCTCAAAGGATAAAGAAAGGAAAGTGAAATTGAGGTTGGATATCCATTTACTCCATCCCAAGTAGGGGTGGCAATCGTGTCGGGCCGTGTAATCGTGTCGGGTTGAGATAAGGTAATTATAGTTAACCTGTCAACTCGAACACGACACGAACCCGCAATGAATGACACGAATAAGTTGAACCCGAACACGACACGAAAATTAATCGTGTCAACCCATCAACCCGATTATGATACGTATATAATTTAAAACCCATTAACCCATGATTAGACAATATCAACCCGCTAACCTGATTATGACATGTATATGATTCAAAACCCATTAACTCACTAACACGATTACACAATATCAAACTGCTAATCCGATTATTTACCTATTTTAACTTATAAAAATACCAAATTATGTAATTTATTTATATAAAAAATATTAAAATTAAAAAATAATAAAAATAATTTAATAATAAATTAAAATATATAATTAAAAATAATAATAATAAAATAAAAAATTAATTATTATTTAAACGGGTTGAGCGGGTTCAACCCATTTACAACTCGAACACGATTAAACTTAAACGGGTTGACCCGCTTTGACACGAACCCGCTAACCTTCAACCCAAACCCGCTATTTTCGTATCGTGTTCGTGTCGGGTCCAATATTGCCACTCCTAATCCCAAGCCCCTTATTTATAGAGAGAAAATGAGGAGAATTCAAATTGAATCTCTCCTCCTTGAAAGGATAAGGATAAAGAGGAATTCAAAGTGAATTTCTCCTCTTTAAAGGGATAAGGATAAAGAGGAATTCAAATTGGATTTCTTCTCTGTAAGGGATAAGAATAAGGAAGAATTGGAATTAAATTTCTCCTCTTAAACCTTTGTTATCCATAGTTGAGATTTGATTCGTAATCTCTAAAAATATCCAATGGCTCATTTTTGAGCCACTTCAAACAAAAGTCTTTATGATAATTAATTTTTTTTTTAAAAAAATTGATCATTAAAAATTCTAATATGAAATTTTTATAACTATTTATTTTTATAAATTTATAATAATATCTTGGAAAATTGGCTGGTTTAGTCCTCTAACTATTTTCGTTAATTAACTTAAGTGTAAAATTTTTTTTTTCAACTTGTTAAGTCCTGCATCTTTTTACGAGTAGCCTGTTAAGTCCTACATCTTTTTTTTAGCTTATTAAGTTCTACATCTTTTTACGAACAGCCTGTTAAGTCCTTCCTTCCGGCCAAAAATTTGAATTTTTCGACTAAAATTAGGTACAAAAATAGTTCCCTCTAAGGTACAGATGATAGAGTTTCGGGAAGACACCGAGCCACGCCGAAATTCCTCAGTTGAAACTGTTTATTTTTTTTTTCTTTTTTGGTTTATGGGAGAAATATTGTGAGGACAATTTTGCCTTTAAAGAAACATCACGTGCCCGACACGTGACAAATTTTAGCTGAAAATTTAAATTTTTGGTCGAAAAGAATGACTTAACAAGGTACTCGTAAAAAGATATAGGACTTAATATGTTAAAAAAAAAAGATGTAGGACTTAACAGGTTGTTCGTAAAAAGATGCAAGACTTAACAGGTTGAAAAAAAAAATTTAGACTTAAGTTAATTAACAAAAATAGTTAAAAGACTAAATCACCCAATTTTCCTAATATCTTTTAGAATAAAATAATTATAACAATATATATTGATAAATAAATGAGTAAATGGAATGAAAATCTGCCGAAAAACTCATAGTCAATGATTGCAGATGGCTTCTATGAAGATTCTCTGAAGTCTGAACACACATAGTCAATTTACGTCTCATTTAATTACATATATTCATTATAATATACAGCTTATTTAAATATTTATAATTATAAAATATTTAATTTTATATAAATTTCTTAAAAATTAAAATAGTATTTGATGATTCTAAATTTAAAAAATAATGTATATATATATATTACATTTGAACATTATTATTTATTAAAGAAAAAAACTTATATTATTAAAAAATTTAAAAATAAAAGATATTATTTATAATTTATATGTGAAATATAGCTTTTTTTAAAAAAAAAATTAAAAATTTATTTTAACAAAGTAGATCTTCAATTTATTTGAATAAAAAGTTCAAAGCTTGAACTTTTTATTTAAAAAAAAAAAAAAAAAAATTAAGTGTGATACCTCGTCCCACATCAGAAATATATGTGAATATGTTATGGAATATAAGTGTGGGTTTAGGTAGTCATTGTCAACTCGGAACATCCCTTTTAATACAACGAGGACGGTACTATGTAATTGATCGTGAGTACCACCAAGCCCATAATTGCTGCATGAACTCGACTGTGAAATTTTTATTTAAAAAATTAAATAAATAAAAATTAAGGGTCTACTTTAATAAAATAAAGTAAACCTTCACAAAATTGAACAGTGGGGTCAAAAATGACCATAGTTTTAAAAGTTTTTGCATTCACTGATTTCCACAAAGACTTTTTGGTACTCAATACTAGAGTTATTAAACAAACCGAGTTGTTTGCGAACAAAGCTCGTTTGAGCTCGTTTATACTCTATTAAGGATAATTTGTTTATTAAATAAATCGAGCTCGAATATTTTATTAAGCTCGATTAATTTTCGAGCGAACTCGAATAGTGTTCGCGAACACTCGATTGTTCGTGAACAAATTTTAATATTTATATATTTTATGAATTATTATATATTAATATTATATTTATATAATTTATATGTTAAAGGTTACCTTTCTTTCTTTCTTTCTTTTCTTGTATATTAATAAATGTGTAATATTAAGGTTAATTTGTGTGTTTTGATATTTTTATTATTTATAATTAAATTTTTTAATTTTTTAAAAAAGTTAAATGAGTCGAACTCGAACAATTTTCGAACTATACGAACAAACTCGAACAAAATTTTATGTTAGAAACATTAAACGAGCTTACTCGAGCAGTGCTCGAAAATTAAACGAACCGAACTCAAACATTTAATGTTCGATTTGACTCGGCTCGTTTACAACTCTACTCAATACCTACAGAGTACAAGTGACGGATAAACATACACTAAAGCAAGCAAGAGCAGCCTAGTGTAGCAAGTCTTCCTCGCCCATCCCTCTGCTTTTGCATTCACTGATTTACACAAAGATCTTTAGGGGACTTAATACCAAAGTACAATTAGTATTCAAGAAAAATTTCAATCTATTCACTAGTGGATATGAAATATTTTGCTTTAATGTAGTTTTGATCTTTGACGCAGTGAAAAAAAGAAAAAAAAAAAAGCAAATTAATAATTGAAATGATGAATTAGAAATTTTGCAAAAATATATAAACTAACACTTTCCATTTAAACCCTAAAATCATTAACACAAAAATTCATTGTTTTCAATCGTTATTTACTTGTAGGAAACAATCATAAATTTAAAAACTCATTTTTGTTCTGTTTGTTTATTATTGTCATTAATCCCTTGTTAAACAGTCCATCTTTACAAAAAGCAAGTCATAGTGTTTTACGGGTTTGGGTTGCTTAAAGTTTGTGTTTAAAACTAAAGATAATATATTTATTTTCCTTTTTTTTTTGAGGGGAAAAGTGATAATATTATCATTTATAAAGAGAAAGCCAATCTTGGTGTAGAGTATCCAGGATGGCATAGTGCGAAGTGGCTAACCACATTACATCAGAAGAAAAAGATTGGTCTATCAAGAAAGAGCTCTCAGTCAGTCACGGTTTCCCTCTCTTTTGGCCGACTCCCAGGTGTCTCTTACACCGTGGTTACCGTGGACCTGGTTCCTACTTTTCGTTCTTTTTGGCCGTGGGTTTCTCTTCTTTTGTTCGCTGCTTCCTGCAGCTCTTCGTTCTGTCTGCTGTTAGCCATTGTTCATCTTCTTCCTCGCAGGTTCTCTCTTGTTATGTCTGCTGTTCTTTGATCTTCGTCAAAGCTTTCCAATGGGACATAACCGGAAGAAGCCCGCTCTGAATCAAGGCAAGGCTACCCGTCGTTCTGAGTTTTCAGCTGTTCCTGAATGTTCTTCGTCGGCTCTTGTCAGTTCCCCGCTGTCAGAGCCTGGTTCGCCCGTGCACTCCTCTTGTGCCCACCAGGTGTTCGATGATTTGCCTCACCCGTCAGTTGACTATTCTGACCAGTCGGTTACTTTGGGGGCGGCCGATACGGAGTCTCCTGCTCCTTCTTCGTCGGTTCCTTCGGCCGACAACACTGCTCCTCCACCCCCGCCCACCTGGAGTAGTCTCTTTGTGGCCAATCGTTCTGCTTCAGCGGGTGTCAAGCTTACTCCCACTGACACTACTGGTTCTTGCTCTATCTCTTCGGCCGACGTTTGCACGGTTGCTGACACTTGGGGGCCGACTCTCATTGGGTACATTGCCGGCCGTTTTCCTGGCAAGAATGCTATTCAGCAGTGCTGCCAGCAATGGCCCGTTCCATGTCAGTTCTCGATACACCACAATGGGTGGTTGCTGTTTCGTTTTAATGATCTTGCTGCTCTTTCTACCATTCTCGAAGCTGGCCCATACTTTGTTTTCCGGCGTCCACTGCTTCTCAAGGTTTTGCCTCCTTTTTTTAGGTTTGAAATTGATGAGATCAGTCAAGTTCCTATCTGGGTTCGTTTACCGTCCCTGCCGTTTGAACTTTGGACTGCTTCCTGTCTGAGCAAGATTTTATCCTTTGTGGGCACACCCATTCGAACCGATCAACTCACTGCCTCTCATGGTCGTGCCTCCTTCGCTTGGGCTTTGGTTGAAGTTAATGCAGCTGTGGACAGGGTCTATGAAGTTTCCGTTTCTTTGCCCGATGGCACTTCTTACCTGCAGTCTGTTGAATATGAGTTTGTCCCCCCTTTTTGTCATCGGTGTAAGGCTATTGGCCACCGAGACACTGCTTGCAAGCAAGGCTCCCCCAGCCCTGTACCTGCACCGCCACCTTCTGTTCCTACTCCTGAGGAACCTTCATCTTCTGCTGTGCCTCCGATTCCATCTACTGAGGCTGCTTCCTGCATCCCTCCTGAGGTCCCTGTGCATTCGGCCCCAGTTTCACCTCCAGCGGTCCCTGAGCCTTCAGGCGTCCCAATCCCCTCTGGTTCCTCTGTTCAGGCTCCGGCGCAGCCTTCAGCGCCTTCTGCACAAGCCGTGGTCCCTGAGCTTTTGGCTCCTGATATATCTGCTGGTCCCTCTTCTTCCCAGCCTTCCGTTTTTGGCATCGGTCCTTCGGTTCCCGCTAACCAGCCAATTCTGGGCTTGCCTGCTCAATCTAAGCGCCTCAGTGCTTCTCAAGCCAAGCCGGCACCTCGGGCGAAAGCCAACAAGGGGCATGCTACTGGTTCGAAAGCCCTGTTCCATCTCCACCGTCATGCACAGTCGTCTAAAGCAGGGGGCCCCTCTCCCCCTCCTGCCATATGATTATTGCTACTTGGAATGTCCGGGGCTTTCATCGGCCCCTTAAGCACCGTGGTTTGGTGCATTTTTTACAGCAGAATAAGGTGTCTTTGGTTGCTGTTCTGGAATCCAAGCTCTCGGTGGAATCCCTTGAACGCATTTTGATTTCCAAGTTTCAACACTGATCTGTTCTTCATAATTTTGCTGCGCACCCTGGGGGTCGCATTTTCCTTCTCTGGTTAGCTGATCGGGTGGATGTTCAGCTTATTTCTGCTTCTGTACAGTCTCTCAATTGTGTGGTTTCCTGCAAGATTTCTCAGTCCCATTTTGCTGCTTCTTTTGTGTATGGGCTACATTCAGTTCAATCTCGCCGTCCTTTGTGGGCCGACCTTCGTTCTTTTGGGAGTCACCTTGCTCTGCCATGGCTTTTAACAGGTGATTTCAATAGTTTCCTCAGCCCAGATGATAAATTACATGGGACTTCGGTCACTGCCTATGAAATTCATGATTTCAATCACTGTTGTGATGCTCTCGGCCTTGCTGATCTACCCTCCTCAGGTGGTCCGTACACCTGGACTAACAACCGGGTCTGGTCTCGTTTAGATCGTTCTCTTAGTAATTAGCAGCTGTTTCAAGCTTTTCCCCATGCTTCAGTTTCAATTCTTGGTTTTACTGCTGTTTCGGATCATGCTCCGTTGCTTATTTCTCTGTCCCCCTCTGGACTTAGTCGACACAAGTCGTTTCGTTTCTATAATGTTTTGGCCAGCCTTCCTAAATTTCGACCCTGTGTGAGCTCCCATTGGCAGACTCATTTCTTTGGTACGTCAGCTTACCAGTTGAGCCGCTGCCTTAAGACTCTTAAACATCCCCTTAAGGCTCTCTACAGGGCTCACTGTTCTCAGATCTCTACTCTTTTGGACCAGATTGGAGCCGAGTATCAGTCTGCCATCTCAGCTATTCAAAGCCAACCGGCCTCCGTTTCCCTTCGGGCTCATGCTGCTGCTCTTCGGGCTCGTGCCTTATCTTTACGACAGATGGAAATCACCCATCTTTCTCAAATTGCCAAGTGCAGATTTATTCTTGGCACAGATCGCTGCACCAGTTTCTTCCACTCAGTCATCAGTAAGAATCGGCGTTCCCGTTTTCTTCCTGCTCTTACCAAGGCTGATGGTTCCACTTCGTCATCTCTTTCTGAAATGGGGCAGTTATTTGTGGACCATTTTTCGCTCCTTCTTGGTACTTCCAGCCCGGTTTCCTCCACTTCGACTGCCGTTTGTTCTTCGGGTCCTTTGGTTCCCGCCTCTCAATTTTCTCGGTTGCTCTCTCCGGTTACTGGAGCTGAGATTTGGCAAACGGTTTTATCTTTCGGGGATGACAAGGCCCCAGGGCCGGATGGCTTCAATGCTAAATTTTATAAAGCAGCTTGGCCATGCATTGGGACTGATGTGATTGCCACTGTCCAGGACTTTTTTCGTTCGGGGCATTTACTGAAGCAGTTTAATCATGCCAACATCGCTCTTATTCCCAAAACTGCTACTGCCTCTCGGGTCAGTGATTTTCGCCCGATTTCCTGTTGCAATGTTATTTACAAGCTTATTTCCAAGCTTTTAGCTTCTCGTTTGGCCCCGGTTTTGGACTCTCTCATTGGGTCACAACAGGCCGCTTTTTTGGGGCACCGACTCATGAATGAAAACATCTTCCTCGTTCAAGAATTATTGCGGAAGTATATGAGGAAGCGGCTTTCTCCCCGTTGCATGCTTAAAATTGATTTGCACAAGGCCTATGATTCTGTCAATTGGGACTCTCTGCGGTGGTTACTTCATTCTCTCTGGTTTCCTGCCCGATTTGTGGGATGGATCATGGCATGCACCACCACTACTTCGTTGAGCGTTCTTGTGAATGGGTCCGTTTTTGGTTTCTTTCCAGGCCGAAGGGGGCTTCGACAGGGTGATCCTCTTTCACCCTATCTGTTTGTGCTTTGTTTGGAGTACTTCTCTCGCTATATGTCTTACCATATCCCGAGGAGTGAGTACAATTTTCATCCAGCTTGTTCCACCCTTCAGATTTCGCACTTGGCGTTTGCGGATGACTTAATGCTTTTCTCTCGTGGGGATTATCCATCGGTTCAATTTCTCATGGCCTGTCTCCAGCATTTTCATGCCGTCTCAGGCCTTTCGGTTAGCCACTCCAAATCGGCCATTTTTCTTGCTGGCCTCTCCGATTATGACAAAGATTCTCTTCTCTCTCTTACGGGCTTCTCTCTCGGGACGTTTCCTGTTCGCTATCTTGGAGTTCCCTTGTTGTAGTCCCGACTTAATGTCTGCCATTATGCGCCATTGTTTGATCAGATTTCTACTCTCATTCAAGGCTGGCAATCGAAGTCCCTCTCTTATGCCAGGCGAGCAGAACTTCTTCGGGCCACTGTTGAGGGCATTGTAGGGTTTTGGATGTCTGTGTTTCCCCACCCTAAATCGGTTATTTCCCGCATTGATTCACTTTGTCGGTGCTTTCTTTGGGGCCACCACTCGGGTAGTCATTACCGGCCCCATGTTGCTTGGCATTCTATCTGTCAACCGAAACAAGCCGGGGGTCTTGGTCTCCATTGCTTGAGGACATGGAACGACTCGCTTCTTTGCCAAGTGTTATGGAATTTGCACCTCGAAAAGCAATCTTTCTGGATTAAATGGGTGTGCAGTATCTACTTACGAGGTGCATTGGTTTGGACTTTCCATCCGGCCACTACTGATTCGGTTTTATTCAAGCGGCTGTTTCTTATTCGGGACCTCCTCCTTGCGAAGGCTGGTGGGACGCCTGAAACGATCCACCTTCTCAGCTCTTGGGCTTCTGGTTTTCACATGCCCACCCGACAAATCTATTCTTATCTCTTGTCTTCCGATAACCGACATCCCTGGGCCTCAGTTATTTGGAAGCATACCACCTTTCCTCGTTGGGCGTTTATCTCTTGGTTGGCTATCCAAGACAAGCTTCTTACTTTGGACAGGGCCACATTTTTGGATTTTGGCAATCTCTGTCCTTTCTGTCGGTCGGTTCCCGAATCCCGCAATCATTTGTTTTTCTTATGTCCTATTTCTCGAAGCATCTGGGTCTCGGTTAGGGACTGGCTACAATTCCCGCGTCGTTTCTTATCCTTTACCCGCACCATTTCCTGGCTGGCTCACAGGCGTTGTCATTCGGGTATTCTAGGCCGGGTCCGCTGCCTAGCTGTCGCGGCTACGATTTACTTCATTTGGGCAGCACGGAATGCTACCCTTTTTGACAACAAGCCCGCCTCTTGCTCACAGATTACTGCTCGAATCCAATTTCATATCTTACGGGCTACTCATTTTGCACAGCTGTACTAGTTTTTGTAATAGTTGGTTAATAGCTGGTTAGGCTTTTACTGCTTTCGTTCCAGTTTTCGTTTTACATTATTGTCCCTTACGATCATCGGTCATTTTCCCTTGCTCGTCTGAGACAATTCTTGTAACCTTGATCTCGTTTGAAAGAAATCCAATATTTTTTGCATTCTTTAAAAAAAAAAAAAAAAAAAAAAAGAAGTTTAATTTGGAATAATACTCACTGGGATGGATCAATGGGGCAAGTAATCCACTGGTCATCGGATCTTTTAGTGTGATTCCCGCAGAAACTGAATCATTGGAATTAAAATGCCAATGTCAAAGATAACAACTTTGATAACTTCCATTAAAAGCATTTGATTGATTTTTACTACAAAGAGACTGCTCAGAGAGAGAGAGAGAGATAGAGAGAGAGGGACAGAGAGGCTTACGAAGAATTCCTAAGAGGACAATTCGCACAGTATCTTTTCTTCCTTGGAAGCCAGAATTGGCAATGAGTAGCCATTGATCTTTCTCGCCTCAACTGTCAAAGCTGCAGAGAACAAGAAGGCATAAGCCCTACTACCGGTTAAGAAACGATGCGTTTAAGTTTTAAAGCAAACTTTGGAATTCGGAAACCAAACTCTTTCTTTCTCAATTCTCATGCTCTTTTGCGTGAGACTTCGATCCGATCCGATACGATCAGACCCGACCCGAAAACTTTTCCATATTTCTATATTCGGGTAGGGATAGGATCTCCCACATAAAGAAAAATGCCGAAAGAGGCTTTCATGTTTGGGCTTTTAAGAGATTGGGCCTTACATATCTTTTCGGTGAAGAACGAGAAGGGCTTCTACAGCGAAACCCTACTAAAGTTTGGTATAAAAGATTTTATTCTCCTCCATATCACAACTCTGAGTTCCAGTATAAGGGAAAGCCGTAAGCAAAGAGGAAGGAGAAGAATTCGCGAAGATGCAGATCTTCGTGAAAACCCTAACTGGGAAGACTATCACTTTGGAGGTTGAATCCTCCGATACCATTGACAATGTCAAGGCTAAGATACAGGATAAGGAGGGCATCCCTCCAGATCAGCAGCGGCTCATCTTCGCAGGCAAGCAGCTCGAGGACGGCAGGACCCTAGCTGATTATAACATCCAGAAGGAGTCAACCCTGCATCTGGTGTTGCGCTTGCGTGGTGGTGCCAAGAAGAGGAAGAAGAAGACATATACCAAGCCCAAGAAGATCAAGCACAAGAAGAAGAAGGTCAAGCTCGCCGTCCTGCAGTTCTACAAGGTGGATGATTCAGGTAAGGTCCAGAGGCTCCGAAAGGAGTGTCCCAATGCCGAGTGTGGCGCTGGTACTTTTATGGCCAACCATTTTGACCGTCACTACTGCGGCAAGTGTGGACTCACTTACGTTTACAACAAATCCGGCGGAGATTGAATCTTTATCTCATGAAAAGTTTCTTTTTTTTTCAGCTGTTATGTTTCCTTTAATGAATTTTATTCTCGTTTGTCCAATCAAATATGATGTCTGAGACTTTTGGATCCCCGTAACCTTCTTAGATGTAGCTTTTTGCTTGATTACTCCGAACCTTGCAATATAATTTTTATATAAACGCGCAGTAGCTTTCGTCGTTAGTGTTGGTCGAGCATTCATTTTGAAGTTATTCTCCAAGTATTCTTTAAATTCTACTACTTAACAAGTATAAATTTGTACCTGGAAAAGAGTCTGACTGGGGATGGAGGAAGGATCATAGTTTACAGAATTTTTTGGAAACCCAAGCCTCTACTACTCTTCTGTATTTTTATTATTATTATTTATTCATTTGTGCACTATTCTTGGGGAGTGTTTTGATCACAGGATCAGTTCTAGAGTATATAGATTTGGGTAAGCGCTTTCATTTAGTGTCATAAATGGATTTCAGCAAACGTCCGGATGGATATAAACCACCTGACTGGTTTCAAGCATGGAGCTATTACTTCCAAGAAATTTTTGTTCATCTCTTATTTACATTCTGGATAAATGTTACTCCACAAGCATTCATCTTTCTATCTGGTTTTGGGGATTTTGTCGGGTTAAAATTCAACCACGTGCTTACAATGAAAATGTATAAATATATAGTCTTGCATACAAGAACTCCTCCAACATGAACTAAGTATGGCCGACAACAGGAGGAGAGGAGTTATACTGCCCCTTGAAGACGCTTAAGAATAAAAATGACTCTTGCCTCAGGAGGAAGGCGCCATTCATTTTGTCTTCTTTGTACCGTCTGGTATCCTGCCACGTAAAGGTTCATGATGTCAGAATACAAACCAGTAGTTTTGCATACATAAGTTGATTGTTTCGATTCTGGCATTGTGTTACGTTTTTTCATTCTTTTCTTGAACATGGTTTAGTTTTATTACAATCGTAGTTCTTGACGATTCCTTTCCCAAAAGGAAAAAAAAATGCTTATTCCTGAACTAAAAATTACATACTAGTACTATCAGTAAGAATATACTAGCAGAACCTCGCATATGCATTGGGAAACATCCTTGAGAAAATCCACTCTTTTCCTCCTACGAGCCACACGTACAATCCGTAGCAAGGAATATGAACCAAAGCCAAAGCAAAATACCTGCAAGAGAGTCGATCAGGAAATCCATGTACTACTTACTTCCTGGCACGAAATAAATGCAAAAGAGGAAGGGTAGTTACCACATTGGCGCCCATGGAGCGGAAAGATCAAGGAAAGGATATGGCCACCTGTACGAGGATTCTTATAATCAATTAATTAGTTAATTAGAAAGAGAGCATCAGGAGGCGTCCATGGTATCAGATACTACTACTACTACTACATACCATTGGAAACAACATGCATGAAGTGCCCACTGGAAAACTACATAAGTGCAACTCCACAGCACGAAGTATACAATTCCGAACCATGAGAATGGCTGAAAATATACAATAGCTTAGTATAAGGAAAAATTAAAACAAGAAGGATAAAAAAAGAATTATTGGGAAGGAGTAAAATATTGGTGAATGACATTTAAGATTTCCCTTTCAGGGAAAGCAAAGATTAGAGAAAACTTACCAGACTATTCAATGCAGAATCGAGGATGAGAAAAACTGCATTTACTGAATGCATAATCCCTATCAACTGGAACAGAAAAACAAAGACATGTTAGAAATGCGTAGATGCAATTAACTATTTATTCTGAGAAGCAACTTTGTTCACATACATGCATTCATGAACAAAAGCCATGATTGTTACTTATCAGTTTCTAACAAACTAGCTTAAAGTCAAAACAACTTCCCCAGAGTATATTATTGCTATTCTTCTTCTTCTGCACACAATGAGAATGATCTAGATTGAGAGGGAATATCATAATCATTCATCAAACAGCAAAAGTAAATTTGCAGACTTCAAATTTACATCTCACCAGGGTGAGTTTAAAATGGTCACCGGTCATAAATGGAAGCAAAAGGCACCAAAAGACTATGTCCGTCAGCATAACAGCACCTGCACAGGTCTGCTTAAGGGAAATCAATTGCCAGCAGAGCTTATGAAGGGAAACAATTTCAAGAATAGAAACTTAGATGCCATAAATGCTGAAGAATGATGCTACAAGTATCATTGACCAATTAGCTTTGATTACTACAAGTGTTGCTGACCACAGCGTTCTGTGATACTAAGGATGAACAATAAAAAGTTTGTACATTTAGAGGTAATGATACAACTTCAGTTATTCCCTATCCTTGCTCTCTAATCTTTGATGCCCCTGATTCTGCAAGATGCAAAAACTCTAAAGCATCCAGAGAACGTAAAAAATGAAAGAGTGGCATGTAAATAAAATAAATAGCCATATAAACTAAATCTCCCTACATCCAGACCTTTTGTCATGTACTCAAAACATTAATTCTCCCTACAACCAGACATCAGGCTTATTAGGGAGTCAAGTATTCCGTGTATTTAAGCTCTCTGCCATCAAAGAATTTCCAATATCTTGAATAAAACGGGCATCTTGTCATTATACAATGATTACAAAGTGGTCATCAGAGTCAAGAAGCCCAACTAACATCACCCAATCCCTTGTAGATGTGTGAATCAAACAATGACCTACCCACCTTTATAAACTAGTCAGATTCAAGAAATACGACGAAGCCCAATTCATATAGCCAATGCAAAGATTTTCTGCATTGAACATATATATATATACATATACACCTTAAGTAACAAAGAATCTGACCTCCTCCCAGGATTCTCTCCTCAAAGTTCCATTTACATGCTATACTATAGATCTCACTCATGTCTCCAAATTCTCTCAGAATCTCAGGATTTCCTAGATCACTACAGTTTTTAATTCTAAAATATGTCTGATTTTGTTCACCTCCGAGTAGTTGTAAAATTTATTCTCTAGCACCAGATGGCATATACATGCAGGATAATGAAATATGTCTGAGATTGAGAATCATATCAGAAGAAGGGAACCTGATAAATATTGTGCATGAGATTTTCCAAGAATCCAGCTCGTTCCTCAATTAATGGTTGGCTACTTCCTGAACGGGTGAAGGACTCGTATTCTTCTTCAGTATTCCCATCATAATCCTTCTTAATAAACTTTGCCCTTTCCCCACCGTGGACCGGGATGTATTTTGAATTCGTCCAGCATCCACGAGCAGACACAAAGGTTGCAAGCTATATTACAAAGGGAATATAAACAAAAGATTCTGAAACATTCCGAAGAACCATATTTTTGGGAGTTCATTGGTGAAACTCAGAGCAAGAATTAGTGGTACAAGAATAGTACAAGAAAATCCAATAGAATTAGCAATGTGATGATTAAGTCAAAGTGATCGTACAGCAAAGTAGATGGTAACCAAGGCAAAAGTCCACCTGCGCCGAGAGCAAATTGTAGACAAAATTAGGAGAAATATATATATATATATATATAAATTCAGTCATTGAGATGCTTTTTTTTTTTTTTTTTTTTTAACGGTGATACAGTAATATCCCAAATGCAAATTACTTCAATTTGATAACCTTAAACACGGAAGGCATTATTAAAAATGAAAAAGAGGAAAAAATAAAAAAAGAAAAAGAAGGTCAACGAAGCAAATCATATTGGGTGATGGATTATTAGGTCAGTGAGGAAGTTGAATTACAAGTAGTGGGTCAGTCAATCAATGACAAGTAGTGAGGCAGCAACCGATTAAAGAGGAATGAAAAAAAAAGGAGAACGTACTGGGTGTAGAAGAAGAAGACGAAGAATCCAAAGGCGAGCACGACCTGATAGAGAAAGAAAACCATGGAAAGGAAGGCAACGGCTCGGTAAAGGAGAAGCCATCTAGGGTGCAGATATCTCCAGCAGGGGAACCAAAGGTTGGTGGACTTGAGAGGATTGAGATTTGCCTTGAGTCTCCGCCTGATCAAAATCACAGCTACAACGGCCGGGAGAAGGAAGATGAGAGAGCAGACCAGGACTTGCCAGTGAAGCCAGTAGCGGAGGGGAAACCCATTCTTCTCCATTATTTCTCCAGTACAGCTGTCCCAGCCAGCCAGTTCAGTATGGTTATCTGATCTGGTACTTGTATAAAGTGGTAGATGGCCGCAACAGGTTAATTTTCGGGATTTCTAACAAAGACAGCAATTGAATATATATATATTTTTTAAAATCCATTTCTTTTACTTTTTTTTTTTTTTTTTTTTTGGTAAGTATCCATTTCTTTTACCTATTATTAATATATTATTTTGAACGTGTTATGTCCCTCTTTTACAATCCAACATATCATGCATATATTAGGTCCATTTAGCTCTTATTTTAGAGAGAAAAAAAAAAAAAAAATCACATTTCATTGAAACGGATAGTATTTTCGTAGAAAATAAATATTTAAATAATTTTTTTAAAAATAAGATTAGGTTTGAGAAAGTGTATTTAAATACCAATTTTTTCCTCATACGTGAGCAAAAAAAAAAAAAAAAATGAGAGAGAGAGAGAGTATTAATTACAATGTAGTACATACTGAATGGATTAGAGTGATACAAACATACTCCACTTTGTCCATTACATATAATCATTTATCATAATAGTCACATGTGCAATAAAAATACAAGTACAACTACCACAATAAAGTATCACAATACATATTGACATCAATTCATTCTAGCAATTATTATTACTATTATCTTCAAGAAAAAGTTAGAACTTGGCAAGGCATTTTTTATCTTTGCCAAAAGATAAAAAAGGAAAACAAAGAAGAAAAGAAAAAAAGGATGGGGTGTAAGTACTCCATTTGTAGATCATGAGATGAGACGAGATGGGAAGCCATTCCTGTTGAATTGAAAGTCCATTAAAATACAGATTCTCTGTCTATCACATAATCTTCCCACTGATGTATGAGGAAGACCACCTAATTATCAGATACAGATATTCAGAGGGGCGAGATGGGGACTCATCCCTCCTATTCCTATATATATATATATTATGTGTATGTATGATTAACAACTAAGAAGGTATGTATGTACGCATGTATGCAGGACAACATACATGGGATGGGGGGTAATTTTTCCATCCATAAACTGTGGGGGAAATTTTCCACAGTAATGGAATTCTTAGCTGATTCAACCAACCAATAAAGTCCAAAGCAAGAAATGTGAATCACCGCCAAGCAAAAATACCTCTTGATATATATGTGCGTGTGTGTGTGGGGTGATCATGAAGGTTAATACAATTAACAGTTAATTATTAATAATTTCTAAAGTTGATGATGATGATTTACCATAGAGAAGCCCAAGGTGTTGAAAGCACCAGTAAATGGTATGGCCACCTGAAAATAATTATAGTTTCCACTAGTTAGTTAGTTAGTTGTACTTTATTCAAATTCAAAATGGAAACCAATTAACACTTACTATTAGTATGCATATTTATGTTTACCATGTCAATCCACAGGCGTGAATAACCCACTGGAAGATTACGTAGCACCAACTCCATAGCACAAAGTATGCAACCCGAAACCAAGGAAATGGCTGTCAAGGAAATATATAGCAGCATTGATCATCCTCAGCTCGTTATATATACATACACATATGATGATATAAACAGTACGAATACCTTTGTATTAGTAATATTTATGAAGAGATATTTCTAGTACAGTTTTACCACTAACCAAGACATTCAAACCCACTGCTAAGGTAAAGGCACTGCATTTCTCAGAAAAGAAACCATTACCGTGTTCAATTGAAGATATGCACATTCGGCAGGAATGGGACTATAACCCACCAACACACAATGTCTGTCTGTCAAAACAACAGCACCTGCACAAGTCTGCCAAACTGTGTCGGTGCTTCAATATATTACAGATGTAGAATCAGTTCACACAAGTAAAAAAGGCCTAGGAGAGCTGGCCACCAGACCTAGCCCACTCCAGCACTACCAACATTCTTGCACAATTAAGCAGTCCCGTTCTGCTTCTGCTTGGTTGGAGTTAGTTATATACATGGGGACATGTATTTTTTCTTTGCATTGTGCACCCAGGAAATTTTCCGAGATGTCCAACCTGATATATGACTTGCATAGGATATCCAAAATCCCAGGCTTCGCCATTGTGACTTTGTGATAATCTGCTTTTTCCATTCTCTTTCTCCCCGAAAACACCATCACTAGTAAAGAGACTCTGCTCTGTATCTATCTCTTAGAGGGAAAGGTCTCCCCGTCGGCCATTTTCAGCGGGACCTTCTCAGAGTAGTACACCAGGCAACCTCTAGCTGATACACTAGTTGCAATCTACAGTGCAAGCAGTGTCTCAATTTAATTCACAGGGAACGAATTTTTTCTTTTATCTTTTCTTGAAAGGAAAAAGATTTCTTTCAGGGATGAAAGGAAAACCTAGCATATGTTATGTGGAGTTAGAGAATAGGGAGGTTACAGCAAAATAGACGATGACCAGAGCAAAAGTCCACCTGCACCCACACACACATATATACACCGATATCGAGAAGGAGGAGGAGAAGCATGAAAATTTAAGATAAAATAAATAAACCGTAATACAACCCCAAAAAAAAAAAGGAAGCGAAAAAGTGATAGAGCGAAAATTTAAATGGAAAGACTTACTCAGTATAGTATACAAAGATAGAAGCACCGTAATCCAGGAAGTCCAAGGCCAAAACTACACAGGTGAGCGCAAAGGAGAAGAAACGAAAGGCTAAAAGCCACGCAGGAGCGAGCCCTGGCCAACAACTCTTCCACAGCAGGGAATGAGCTGTCTTAGTAGTATCACTGCTCTCTTCTGCCCTAGTGATCAAGACATTCATAGAAACAGGTGGTGGTGCATGTTCTTCTTGGTGGTTCAATCTTAGTAGTCTCTCTCCAACATATCAACACTGAAGCACCCAAGAAGTCTACGCCTACTATGGAAAAACAGATGAAATCAAACCAATGTCCCACCAGAGCCGTTGTTCTGTTCTTCGCTCTTCTCAATAAAGAATCTACAGATGCGCAAATGGCCAAAATCCTCAGAACTTGCTTCATATATCATTCTTTAATTTGTTCCGCATGTAGTATGTGACTGGAAGCTTTGACTGGTTGGTTTCAAAGTAGGTATATATGCAACAAAGAGTGGATAAAAAAATTCCTACTTTCACACCACACCAATAACTACTCTTCAATGCTTTCTCCAACTTAATAATAATCATTGTATAGAGACAGAGGAGGCTGCTACTTAACCTCCTCAACATATATATACATATATATTGAATTTTTAAAGGGTAAAAATAAAATAAACTTCAATATACAGTTTTCTTGATGAAAAATTGAACTCTATGCAGAGTAGAACTTGTGGTAATCAGTATCTGCAGTCCCATAAATGTCCTGTCTATCCTTTCTTACACCTCCCTCAATAACATTTCCTGAGCGGTAGGAAGTAGAAGCATGGAGGGCAATGCTATTCTCCCTTAATTCTTTTCTAATTTCCCACAATACTTCAGCACATTTCTTCATGGACGGTCTTGACGGTCTTGAAGATGCAAGGCATTGTCGAGCCAGCTTGAACACCCTTTCCACGGCCAGGTTAGATGCTGGGTTTCTTCGTAGTCTTGGATCCATTGCAATCACTGCTTCTCCATTTCTTAGTTTCTTCATAGCCTGCATGCCAAAGATTTAAGCTTTCAACTTGTCCTTGTGTTTGAATACATCATATGGTGCATTTGGTACAGATTTTCTTGTGTGCATTTTCAAAAAGGAAAAAACATGGGTTCATTTGATGTTAGGATTCTTCTGCATTTTCAACACTATGATTGATCTAAAATTACATTCCTAATAAATGTAGATTAAGAAGTTATCATTATAATTGATTAGACAATTAAACTTATACTTTTATGTCAGTTAACTCAATGATATATGTCTATCTTAATTGCAAAATGTACTTACCCATCTTATGGTTACTCTCTCGTCATGGCTTTTTCTTGGCTCGCTTGGATGTCTTCCTGTCATCATTTCAACGAGTAATACGCCAAAGGAGTAGACATCACTCTTTTCAGTAAGTTGATATGACTTGAGGTATTCAGGATCCAGATATCCAGCAGTTCCTTTTACTTGAGTAGAAATATGAGTTGCTTCAGGATCTTCAGCAGCTAAACGTGCAAATCCAAAATCCGCTACTTTTGCCCGGAGTCTTTCCGTAATCAGAATGTTTGATGCTTTTATGTCTCTGTGGATAATTGGGGGATCTGTATTTTTTACATGAGTAAATTTTAGAGACTGAAGAAGACTTAAACAGTTCGGAACTCAAAATGTTTGTCACAGACAGATTAGTGACTATACATTTGAAAAGCTCACAAGTTATGATGCTATTCTTGAACAGTAGCAATCTGATCTAGTCTAACAAAGTGCATTGGTAATGCAATAATTACTATTTTCTTATTTGATAGTTTTTTTGGAATACTTAACTTGATCAATCTCTGTTTCTCTCTTATCATTGGGGAACAAAAAAAAGAAAAATATATTAGCAAACCTGTATATGTGTGTAGATAGGTTATTGCATGAGCTACATCAACTGCAATCTCTAAACGTTCTGCAATTTCAAGTCCACCGCGTAAACCTGCATCATAAAATTTCCAAAATCTCAGTGAGTACAGGAGAATTTCCAGATTTCAACATAAGAAACACTTGACAAGAAGTATTCAAGGTTTAGGTGGGAGAACAGGTTCTGGACAGAAACGTTGATGAACTTTATTTTTCTCAGAGAGCCGTTGTTGAATATGCAGATTTGTCAACATATTGTTTTGCTTACCATCCAGGTGTTCTCGAAGAGTCCCATTAGTGACATATTCAACAAGAATAAGCCGCTCATCTCCATGCTCCAGATATCCCAGAAACTTCACCAAATTCTGGTGCTCTATCTTTGATAAGGTCATAATCTCATTCTTAAACTCTGCTGATACCCGCTGGTCATATTTGTCCTGCCAATGCTTTGGAAGTCAGTGCCGCAGATTATTTATTTTATTTATACCTTTTTTCTTTTCATGAGAACAAAATTTGTACAGCTTTGTAGAGTAAGATTATTGTTAACACTATTAATTTAATAATGGATTCAATCATCAGGCGGTGTTTATTGAATTAACTATTTACCTTCTTAGCACGCTTTACGGCAACAATAAGTCCGTCCTTGAGCTTTGCCCTGTAAACTGCTCCAAACTCTCCTTCACCAATTTTATTTGCTGATGAAAAATTTCCAGTAGTCTTGCAAATTTCATCCAGGGACGTCTGAATTGAACCTACCTGTATAATGGTGTCCTTAGAAGAAGATCCATAGGAATCGGTGTACTTGGTGCCTGTTGAAGATTTACTAGTGCTTCTAGTATAAGAATCTACCGAATCTGCAGAAAGAAATATATATATATATAGATAAAAAAGGAAGTTCAAATGAATCAGTGTCCATACTTCCAAAGATTTCTTGATATTTTCATTTGAAAAGAGGTAGCAAAGCCATTGTCCAATTGGTGGTTAGCAGAATGATTGCTTACCCTATTCTCTTGTATGTGAAAGCAATTGGCAAATTCAGACAAGTTACTCACATGGAAATTCTCCAGAGCCGCGATCTCTTCTTCCTGCTTCCGCTTCAGCTTCGCCTTTCTTGGATTTGACTTGGCTTTTCCAACAGAAGACCCTTCTAGTTGCAGCTCTGATGTAACCAAATGCAGATCGACTCTTCTGAGCGCGTGGAGCAGTTCGGTTATGAGCCCCTCCTCCGCTGGAACTATTATGATCTCTAATTTGGCCTCGTTGAATGATCAGAGGAGGACTTGGTGTTTTCCTCATCTGCAGAGTTGATTAATTTCCTTGGCAGGGCATAGAAGCTTGACTCATTTGCTAAATCTTTTTGAGGCAAAGTACCAACCACGTCGCCCATCTTCAGTTCCAGGTACTGTGTAAATTTTTACTAACAAAGGATGACCTATTCAAAACATTCGTTTCCTTGGTGTATTATTTTTTATAAACAAGCCACAAAAGAATGTTTAACTCTTCTGGAATTCTCATCCTGACACTTTGAACAACTAGTGATAACATCTTTACTTCCCCTGTATTAATTGGTGATATGACGTACAGCAAATTGGACTAAGACCTTGCTTCAATAGAATAATAGAACCCCACAAGGTCGTTGATACTAATTCCTAAGGCTTTATAAGCTGAAGATGGCTGTCAACTCTGATCCAGCCAAATGGCAGTCGAGAGTGTTACTTCCACCTAGCTGTTGATTCAAAGTTTCAGATATCAGGACCCTAACTTTGTCATTTGTGAGACAAATACAATAATATTAGGTTTATTATGAAAATCCGTAGCAAGAATTTCTTCAGTCACTGACCATGAAACCTACCTCTTGTTTATCCCTTAACATGGTCATTGCGTTTGATCGGCGGAAATCCCCAGGACAAACTGCCAATTTACGTCAGATCAGACGAGTCTCTCAAAGTCATAAATAAAAACCTCGGAACCCTTAAAAGAGGTTATTCAACAAAAACTAGCCTCATTCATCTTACTCAGAGAACAAAGCTATTAATCTGATATGATGTTATTCACACCAACTGAAAACAAAAATTGATACAAACATGGGAAAAGGTCATCTTCTCAACCCTTTCTCCCATATGCACATCAACTTTACAGTGATAAATTAAGCAAAAGTATGCAGGAAAATGAAGATCTATGTTTCATCAAAATTGACCCTTTCCCCTGTAGCAAAGAAGTTCCAGAAGATAGCAGCAGATACATAGAGAAATGAGGTAAGCAATAAGAATCCCTTAAAAGAACCAACTAATTCAACAAAATATCCAGCACCAACTGTTCCAATAATAGCAGCGAATGTGCCGGCAGTATTTGAAAAACCTATATCAAAGAAAATGATAAAGCATTAGGCCGTGGAAATGGTGTAGAAGTCCTTGTACTTCTATGTGTGATAAAACAATCAAGAGACCAAAACCCAAGGTATAATATATAATGTGGTTAATGCTAAAAGGTATAGCAAACCCCAAGCTACCAGTAACAGCTGAATATTTTTTAATATGCATCCAAATGAAATTAATTAATACATATATATAATAGTTTAGGGATTAATTTTGCAGTGTAAAGACCATAGTTACCATGTAAGACACCAGAATATTTTGGAGCGATTTCCTGTTCATCAAAGAATTAATAAAAGATAAGACATGTCAGTCAGTGGAAGTGTTTGTTCAAGGGCACCATGAAATAGAACTGAAGATGCTAACCTGAAGATTTACTAGAAATCCACAGTGACTGAATGCTTTTAGCCCAACAGCTAATGTAAGCCAAGCAGATGCAATTGCCGCACTTCTTGCCGTGGTTAAACCAACAAGTGCTATTGCCGGGCCAATAAAGCCAATCGACTGCATAAAGGAATCAACCGTAAGAAAATAAAGAGAGAAGAGATAAAACTAACTAGTGTATTGTCAGTGCTAGACCTTCATTGCTACATAAACAAACATGATTGACATAGAAATTCTACATAACTGAAAAAACCAACTCAAGAAATTCAAAAGTTGACTGTCAGTCAATATTAAATTTCTTATTGCTGATGTTAAGAGGGTCACCATATTACCACATAGCTCTTGTCAATGTCAAGATCCATGAGGTGTCATAGAACTAATTTTGTTTAGGAAGGATGGTGAAGCACAGGAGACATGAAGTCAAAATCAAACAAATAAGCAGTCAGCCCAATATACATCCCTTTTCCTCAAACATACACACACACACAATAATAATAATAAGGATGAAACTAACAAGCTCCACACCTGCATGATTTTCCGGGTTGATGTGATACTTATGCCTTTTTGGATCATCAAATCAGACCAAACACCAGCAAAGTACCCCGCTAAAGCCATCATACTCCAAGGAACAGCACTAAACCATGCTGCTTGTCTGAGATCAACATGATAAATCTACAAGGAAAAGCAATTGAGTTCTAGTTACCTTTCATAAAACATTTCTACATTATTAAAGAGATTAAAAAAAAAAACTGTACCGTTTTGAAATAAATTGGCATCCAGGAAAGAATGACAAAAAATCCCTGCTTGAGAA
This sequence comes from Marsdenia floribunda, assembly GCA_035583425.1. Classification (NCBI taxonomy): domain Eukaryota; kingdom Viridiplantae; phylum Streptophyta; class Magnoliopsida; order Gentianales; family Apocynaceae; genus Marsdenia; species Marsdenia floribunda. Next base: position 10,459,822 of record JAXGGT010000169.1, on the reverse strand, counting down.
AACAAAGGAGATTAAAAAATATTGATTGAATGAAATACAGAATTATAGACATTGTTGTGATCCTGAGTTTTCTACTAAAGTCAACTGTAAATAGATAAATCAAGTTGCTATAATTATGGATATAAAAATCAAATTCAGATCTAATTAAATTTCTGAAATGCCAATGTTTCAAAATAACATATGAAATATGCATCAAGATTGGACCTTGGATGTAATCAAGTACTAGTAATTTCCAATATAGATCATTTACCAACTTCCATTTACTTGGTCCAAAAATTATTTCAAGAACCCCATTTTCAACCACCGCTAAATTAGTTTAAGCAAACCAAACACAATAGTATGAGGGATGCATTTGAACAACCATTGACAGGAAATCCTAGGAGCATAACCTACAAACTAATTACCCAGCTGTGCATTGCATTTGCAAGAATTATAGCCCACGTTGGTAGCTTCGAAAGCAATCGCTTAAAAGGAGGGACCACTTTGTTAGTCTTCACTTTGTTCTCGAGTACAGGATGCATCTGCTCCTTGTTCTGAATATACTGCAACTCAAATGTTGATATTTGGCGGCTTCTTTCAGGAGTACTTGAGGTTGCAGATACCCAGACCAAAACCCAGAGGAATCCAGACAACCCAAATATCACAAAGGGACCATATATACCACCCTGTGACATGAGAATCGGAGAGAGAGTGAGTCCAATTGCACTGCCAAGTTGGAACCCTGCCATTGCAAGTCCAACAGCCCTAGCTCGCTCTGTTTGAGGAAACCATCTAGAACAAGAAATGTTAGCTTCATAGCATTTGGCTTCACAAGTAGTTGTACATAAGGATCAGAACAAATATATCATTCAAATAAATTTATTTCCAGGCTGTTATTTAAGTAACTTAGATACCTTGCAATCATATTGTTCATACATGGAAGAGCTACTCCCTCAGCAATACCAAGCAACATGCGCATGGAAAGCAGCCCAAACAAGGAGGTTTCTGCAGCCCAAGGTGTAAGAAAGGTGGCAAGTGACCATAAAGCAACACCCCATCCCATGACTACTTTCCCTCCATAATAATCCACCAGAGTCCCACCAGCTACAGGTGATATTAGATATCCCCAGAGGAAAGATGACTGTCATTAGTAGCAATTCAATTAGCCAATATTTAGCAAAGTAAAAGTTTCATATGGAACAGATCTTCATACTTATGATCTTTTTCTTCCTCAATCATGCAATATTCTAGCAGAAATTGATCTTGGATATATTCAATTATTTATCAATTTTCTAGTTGAATATTACTTAGAAAGCTGTAAATCTTCATCTAACAATTTTATGAAAGGGAAAATCTTAAGATATTTTAAATCTCTTTCAAAAAAGATTATCCACCAGTAACAAAAATGCCAAAATAAGTGATTTTAGCCTTACAAAAAACCACTTTCAAGCCCAAGTCAAATTGAGGGACTCCGCGACCTTTTAGCCAAGCTTGGGCTTGAGTACCTTGATTAGAGTTAGTCAATGTCATGAAGGAGCCTAGTATCCTATTTGACTCCTACATTGCAGCCCATATGCATCTACTTCCAATTGTTCAAATGGTAGAGGTTTTTAAATCAGGCAAAACTTCTGAATATCAAAGACCATAAAAAACATATATATCTTACATGTACTTGTTTTTCTCACTTTTTTACTCAAAAATTTTATTCATGACTAGTTGTCTACACTTGAAAGGTCGGTATGAAAATCGGGTTAATAACCAGCCTAGCCCACGAAGGGATAAATAAACTGGCAATGGGCTTGAACATGGTTGGACTTGGACCTAACAAAGGGAAGACATACTTTAGTCGGCCCATGATAATACCCTAAATGTTCCTATGCCATTCTGAAGATGTGGACCACTTTGACTTAGACAGCGAACAAAGAGGCACTGCCACTGTTTAGAGACTTTTCTGTTCAAATAAAATAAAGTCTTCTAAAAAAGTGGAAAGCCTCCTAACCAAGCGGCAGCAAAAGGGATGCCAAGGACAGGAAGAAGTCTGCAAACTTCTTGGCACCTCCTTTCTGCACAAGCATAGGCCTCTACATAGGAAAGTTTTTTGCTCACAGAATTAGGATTCTACATGTTTCGATCCCTTTGGGGCATTTTGTTGAATATCAATATATTCTGATCCGGTTTCCCACCAAAAGGGATGCCAAGGACATCCATTTTCTTTTCAGACAACGGTAAGTAGGTAAAAGCACAACTCTTGAACCCCAAAACAACATCTCTAGGGAAGGAGAGGATTCGGAGAGGAAAATAAAGAGTTTCTCCTTCTTTCCTTGTTTATTCTTCAATATGAAAGACTCTCGGCCCTAACTTAACCATGAGGGTCCTTCCCGGAGACAATATCTCTGAGTCATGGACTTTCCTGTCTTGCAGGCATTCAGATCATCTCACCTAGAAGAATCCAAGTCTCACCAGAAGAAGAATCCATATTCAAGCCTGACGGGTAGTCATTCTTGCTCTCTTCGAAATCCGAGTGAAAATGCAACAATCAACATTTTCGAGGAAAATACAAAGAATCTTTAAGTTCTAAACACACAAGTTTACTGTAAATGAAATGAAATATTAATAGTACAAAGCAAAAAAATCCCAATATTACTGGGACTGGATAATTTGATAAAGTTGGACTTAAAAATGCATCCACAAGATTTTTCTTTTCTTTTCTTTTTTTTTTTTGTTTTGGTCTGTAATATATCAGGCACACAGTTTGAAGAAGTTTCAAAAGGCTAAAATGGAATCTTTCAGGATGAAAGAAAATTTCCATGTTCCATTACTTTTTAATCAGCCACTTGAGAAAAAGATGATACATTTTAAAAAAGGAAAAGAAATTTACCAAAAGGAAAATGAAAATGCAGAAGTACCTGGACAACTCCGGAAAAAGATTGACGCCAGCCATGAGAAAGCGAGAGCGGAACTATAGCAACTGACATTACCACTCGATCGGCATTACAGAGTGCCAAAGCCAAGGCCAACATCGCCACAACTTTAACTCTCTCCGAAGTGATAAACTCCAGGGCACTCGGCTCCCGCAATTCTCGACCATCCCAAAACGAACCTCCAGTGCTAGAAGTTGACCTCGAGTCATCCGAAGAAGCCCTAACGCGTATCAATTCCCTGCTTCTGATCTTACAAGATAATTCAGTTACAGAAGAGGATATAACGGGACACCTAAAACCTTTACATGCAACAAAATTTGTCAAAGAATCAATTCTCGGCCGTAGTTGCTTTATCGAATTCCTAGGACTTCGGAAACTCGTAATTGGAGTTGAAGTTCTGAGTGGTCGCCGGAGAGTGATCGGAGAATTCATATTCAGAAGTATTGACTTTTTTTGACGCCGTTTAGCTCAGTCCCAGTAAGAGCTTTTCAGACAGAGAGAAAGGCAGAATTGACTTCGCCGGAAGGGGAAATTTGGTGGTGGTCGTTGTAGGGCTAGGGTAGGGGCGGTGAGATACGCAGAGGACAACTGAGCTGCCTGAGGGAGGCGGCTCATTTATAAAAATAAAAAAGAAAAGAGAAAGGAAAGAAAGACTGAGGACGGCGTTAGCCGTGAACTTGCAAAAGCTATAATTTTACGGCGAAAATGGAAATGGATAGTCACCTATTGAAAGGATTGTGCATGACATTTGATAAATTTATAATAAAATTGGATAGAACGTTAATTTTAAAAAAATAATTATAAAATAAAAAATTATGATTTTTTTTTTTTTTTTTCAAAAACTTCAATTTTAATATTTATTTTCAAGAACTTTCTAACATCAAAACAAAACAGAAGGAATAATTAATTTTTTGATGGTAAATATTTAATAACAGTTAATTATTAAAATTTAAATCATAATTTTTTTAAAAAAAATTACAATTTAATTTTGACATATAAATCAAAATATGTATTTTTTTAAAATTTAAAATTTCTATAGAAAAGCTTAGGTATTTTGTCATCCAAGTAGTCTCAACAATTTATCTCCAACTTGGTCTTTCTTACTAACGAATCGTGTGACACTTGATTACTTGCGCTTGTAACCAAGGCAACCTAATCATCTAGTTAGCGATGAGTAACGAAAGCTAGCTAAAAGAGCTTGGAAGAATACTATAAGTCTCAAAGAGCATCATTCTCACTCTTAACTTGTATTCAGCTCTTGGTTTACACTCTTAACGCATCTGTTGGTTCTACTCTCCTTATTGGTTTACAAATAAACACCATCTCATCATCTTAACCTAACGATAGTTAGACTTCTTCTAGAATAGTCTATACCATTCTAAGTACATCAAATAAATACTAGAATATTTTACTAAGTACAAGAGTAGTCTAGACATATTTACATGACTCTTAAAAACTTTATCATCTTTTAAGTTTGTTCTTGAGTCTTCTAGGATCACATTCTATCCAACCTTTTTCCCTCATAGTAGAGTTAGTGTCGTCTCCTAAATTGAAGCAACAGATCATTGTTTTCTCTATTTTTAGGAATCGTCTGTGACATTCTCCCCACTCAATCCAACAACGCCCTCGTAGTGCCTTGTAATTCCAGATCATGTCCTTGTGGTTCCATGATGTGGACTCATGCTTCCAAATTGTGTTAACACATAGTAACCCCTTCCATTTGGCAAAGTACTCCTTGCATCTTCTTCTCTTCATGGTCTACTTCTTCCCTCGTTCCTTTGCCTTCGTCAAGTGTGGTCGTGTCATGTTTGATTTCTTGTGCCAATATTTAATTATGGCATACCTTGGACCTCCATCCTTAGTATCCATCCTTCGCACATACAATTGATCCTCCCCAACCATGAACACCCGATGTGGTGATGAAAATGGGTTTGTCTTCCCTTAACTTGCCAGATCTTTTGCCGCTAAAGCCTTCTTTGACAATTGGGTACCCTTACCCACTATCTCTTTGACTAGCTTCCTCAACTCACAAGTGGAACCTTGCACCAACTTAGTTCCGTGGTTGTTTTTATGCGACTTTGAAAGCTGCTCCAATAATAGTGGCACCATAGTATCTTCCTTAGGTCCACAGAAGCCTCCTTAGGAACTTCCTCTTCTCATGAAGAAGTCTCTTTTTCTTCCCCTAATGTCCTTCGCTCCACCTCTATGAATCTCATGGCACCAAGGAATCTCAAGGATCCCATCCTTGCTTCCTCACGTTGTCGTTCCTATTGCACCCATTCCTCCTGTTTTCGTTCTTCAACTTGTTAAGAAGTGGCAAAATCTCACATCAATTAGAAAAGGAATTAGGGGGTCTTTGGTTCATATAAAAAGACCCCACCTCCCTTGTTGTAAATCATCCCAAAATTGTATCTTCTCCTCTATAAATAAATAGTAGACTGCTTAAGGCGAACTATTTGAGTAGTGCTGCTTCAAGACTAGGCAAATTTCGCCAAATTCCGTTATCAATTACGAGTGTGTTTTTTTCTTATCTCTTTTATTTATTTATTTGTTCATTGTTGTAGTTTCTTTTCAATTACAATATAGTATTCAATATTATTTGTCGAGTTTATTTTTTACGTACTGTAGTTAAGTTCTGTCTAAGGAGATTGGGTTTTAAGCGGGACCGTTGTGACCCCTCTAGCCTTTCTTGGTAACAAATTTGAATTTGGAGCTAGCTCAACTTCATGTAAAGACCGCATTCCTATACGGTCAATTGAAAGAGAAAATCTATATGACTCAGCCAGAGGGGTTCAAGGTTACTGGTAAAGAGAATTGGGTTTGTAAGTTGAACAAATCATTATATGGATTGAAACAGTCACCAAGGTAATGGTACAAATGATTTGATGTGTTTATGAAAGATCAGAAGTACACAAGAAGCAAATACGATCACTGTGTGTATTTGCGCAAACTTCAAGATGGCTCCTACATCTACCTACTCTTGTATGTTGACGATATGTTGATAGCAGCAAAGAGTCAAGTTGAAATTAACAAAATAAATGCTCAGTTAAGTAAAAAGTTCGAGATGAAGGACTTGAGAGAAGCCAAGAAAATTATTTGCATGGAGATAAAAAAGGATAGACAAAGAAGCAAGCTTTGGCCGAAATAGAAGCATTATTTGAAGAAGGTACTACAACATTTTGGCATGAATGAAGATTCAAAACCTGTAGGTACCCCGCTTGCCTCTAATTTGAAACTTAGTAGCCATTTATCACTAAGGACAAATGAGGAGCGAGACAGCGAGATTACATGGGAAAATCGGGTAATTTTCCCTCTAAACAACTAGAGAACTTTCGCCATATAATCTCACTCCTCATTTTTCCTCGGTGATAAATAGCTACTAAATTTCAAATTAGAGGTAAGCAGGGTACTTACAGGTTTTGAATCTTCATTCATGCCAAAATGTTGTAATACCTTCTTCAAATACTACTTCTGTGTCAGTCAAAGCTTGCTTCTTTGTCTATCCCTTCTTATCTCCATGCCGAAAATTTTCTTGGCTTCTCCCAAGTCCTTCATCTCGAACTCTTTACTTAACTGAGCCTTCATTTTGTCAATCTCAACTTGGCTCTTTGCTACTATTAGCATATCGTCAACATACAAGAGTAGGTAGATGTAGGAGCCATCTTGAAGTTTGCGCAAATACACATAGTGATCGTATTTGCTTCTTGTGTACTTCTGATCTTTCATAAACACGTCAAATCGTTTGTACCATTGCCTTGGTGACTGTTTCAATCCATATAATGATTTGTTCAACTTACAAACCTAATTCTCTTTACCAGCAACCTTGAACCCCTCTTGCTGAGTCATATAGATTTCCTCTTTCAACTGACTGTGTAGGAATGCGGTCTTTACATCAAGTTGAGCTAGCTCCAAATTCAAATTTGCTACTAAGGCCAACAAAATTCTAATAGAAGAATGTTTAACAATTGGAGAAAATACCTCATTATAATCAACTCCCTCCTTTTGAGCATAGCCTTTAGCCACCAATCTTGCCTTGTAGCGAACATCATCCTTGTGAGGAAATCCTTCTTTCTTTGCAAATACTCATTTGCATCCAATTGCCTTCTTAACTTTTGGTAGTTGTGTCAGCTTCCATGTCTCATTCTGAAGAGATTGCATCTCTTCTTCCATTGCACTTCTCTATCTGCTACTTTCTGAGTTTTGGATGGCTTCTGAAAAAGTGTATGGAACATCATTAATAACTGGAAGTGCATAAGCTACCATATCAGTAAAACGAGAAGGTTTACAAATTTCTCGTCATATTCTTCTAGAGGCAATTGACTCTGATTGCTGTAGAGGTTCTTGAGTTACAACCTTGTCTTCTTCTAACTCTTCTTCTATTGCAGAAGAGTTACCAGTGGTACCTATTTCTGGGAGCACCACCGCCCAGAGTACACTCCACTTGTTGCGGAGTACCATTAGCTCCTTCTGGATTTACCTTAAACAACATAGCAGATTCATCAAAGGTAACATCCCTACTAACAATCATCTTCTTTGCCTCTAGACACCACAAACGGTATCCCTTAACTCAAGTATTGAAACCCATAAAGAGAGCATTCTTTGCTCGTAGCTCCAACTTTGATTCATTCACATGATAATATGCAATAGAACCAAAAATATGCAAAAAATCATAATCTGTTACAGGTTTACTGGACCATACCTCTAAAGGAGTCTTACCACCTAATGCAAATGATGGCAAACAATTAACAAGATGTTGAGCATATGTTACAGCCTTAGCCCAAAACTTTCTGTCTAACCCAACATTAGACAGTGTACAACGAACTTTCTCCACAAGTGTCCTATTCATACGCTCTGACACCCCATTCTGTTGTGGTGTTTTTCTGACTGTGAAGTGTCGAATTATACCAAACTCTTGGTATTGGTATACCTCCAGGAATGGATTATTCTTGTATTCTCCTTAATTTTCTGTTCTGAGAACCTTGATCTTCCTTTCTGTCTGGTTTTCAACCTGGGCTTTCCACTTAAGAAAAAGTCCTAGTACCTCATCTTTGTTTCATAACAAACACCCATACTCTTCTGGAAAAAACATCAAAGAAGGTAACAAAATAGTGCTTACCTCCAAGAGAAGGAATATTGGTAGGCCCCCACGCATCTGAATGTACATAGTCCAAAATGCCCTTGGTATTGTGGATTGTTGTACCAAACTTCACTCTTCATTGCTTTCCCAGAACACAGTGGTCACAAAATTCTAATTTGCAAGTTTTCGTACCTTTTAACAATCCTTGCTTGGCAAGAGTTTGTAAGGATTTTTCACCAACATGTCCCAAATGCATATGCCACAACTTTGTTGCCTCTCCATTCTTCTTGCTACTAGAAGTTGTTGTTGTTGCTATCCCAACCACTGTACTACCTTGATAGTAATACAGGTTATTCCTCCTTATGTCTTTCATCATCACCAATGCTTCTAAAGTAGCTTTAAGAACTCCATCTTTCAGCATCACAACTAGACCTTTTGATTCTAAGGCCCCAAAGAGATGAGATTCTTTTTCAATTTTGGCACGTACCGTACTTCCTTCAGAATTGAGGTGGTTCCATCGTGATTCCGCAGCTTGATTGAACCTATCTTGACTGTTTTACATGGGTTGTCGTTTCCCATGTAAACAACCCCACCATTGAATTCTTCAAAATCAAAAAACCTCTCTCGAATGGGAGACATATGGTAGGTGCAACCTGAATAGAAAATCCACTCATCTTTCTATGATGTTGATGGCGACAAAAAAAAAAAAAAAAAATCTGATTCTGCATTACTTTTGCACTCTATAACATTTGCATTTTGCGAAGTCTTACATTTCTTTTTCAACTTTAGACAGATATTCTTCTAGTGTCCTTTCTCATGACAGAAGGCACACTCATCTTTGGCAACTCGACCCTTTGATTTGGACCTTCCTCTTCTCCCCTTCAATTTGCTTTGATGTCGTCCTCTTGCCACCAAGGCTTCATCTGATGTAGCTGCTTTATTTTTCATTTTATCATGTTTTCTTAATTCATGGCTATACAAAACAGAACATACAGCATCTAAAGACACATTTTCCTTCCCGTGAAGTAACGTAGTTTCCAAATGCTCAAACTTGTTGGGAAGAGATGATAACATCAAAGATAAATCCGCATCTTCAAATTTTACATCTAAATTCAACAGGTTTGCTACTAATTGATTAAAAGTAGTAATGTGTTCATTCATAGTAGTACCCGGTTGGTAATCAAACCGGAGCAATCTTTTCTTTATTAGGAGTTTGTTATGACCACTTTTTTTTTTTTTTTCCCAAAAAGTTCCCCTCCAATGCCATCCACAGTTTATGTGCAGAAGTCTCATTCTTGAAAGCATACTTCTGTTCTTTTGACAAGCACAATCGAATTGTTCCGCACACCAACCGATTTATGGTACTCCAATCCTTATCTTCCATGTCATCCGATTTCCTTTCTTCAATGACAATGTCAAGACCCTGCTGGAAAAGGGAGTCCAGAACCTCCCTTTGCCAGTACTGTCAAATATTTCCACTACCAATTTCAAACTTGACATCGAATTCCTCCACCATGATGATGAGGCAATTGATGTCATCAGTGTGTTATTTCAGGGAGATTCTTGTTTGGTAGATGCCATTATAGACTCAAATAATAGTATTCAATATTATAAAAATTTCAAACAAACCAAGGACGAACTTTCAGTTCTGATACTACTTGTTGGAAAAATCGGGTAATTTTTCCTCTAAACAACTATTGAGTTGCGGTTCAATAATTCCCATGACTGGAGGATGTATCTCTCTCTTAAAATCCAAACTCCTAGGAAAGTTAAACTGTACAAAACACTAACAAATAGTACTCATGCAAGTTCCAGGAAAGGCTGGAGGGGTCACAACGGTCTTGCTTAAAACCCAGTCTCCTTAGACAAAACTTAACTACATACGTAATAAATAAACCCGACAAATAATATTGAATACTATATTGTAATTGAAAAGAAACTACAACAATGAACAAATAAATAAATAAAAGAGATAAGGAAAGAACACACCCGAAATTGATAACGGAGTGGGCAAAATTTGCCTAGTCTCCGAGCAGTACTACTCAAATAGTTCGCCTTAAGCAGTGCACTATTTATTTATAGAGGAGAAGATACAATTTTGAGATGATTTACAACAAGGGAGGTGGGGTCCTTTTATAGGAACCAAATACCCCCATAATTCCTTTTCTAATCAATGTGGGATTTTAATACTTCTTAACAATGCCAATGCAATTGGAAGCTTGATGTATGTAATGGTGTGTACAAGACCTGATATTTCACAAGCTGTAAGTATTGTAAGCAGGTATACGCATGATCCAGGTAAGGGTCATTGACAAGCTGTCAAATGGATTCTACTGTATCTCCTAAGTACCACAGATGTTGGTTTGAAATTTGAACAGGACGTATCATTTGATCATGGCATAGTTGGATATTATAATTCGGATTATGCAGCTGATTTGGATAAGCGACGATCTACAATTGGCTATTTGTTCACTTTAGCAAAAGCGCCAGTTAATTGGAAATCTACTTTACAATCAACAGTAGCTTTGTCTACAACAGAAACAGAGTACATGGCAATTACGGAAGCTGTAAAGGAGGCAATTTGGCTTCAAGGATTGCTCAAAGACTTGGGAGTTGGTCAGAAACATCTTAAGGTATATTCTGACAGTCAGAATGCTATTCATTTAGCAAAGAACCAAGTCTTCCATGCAAGAACGAAGCATATTGATGTTCGCTATCACTTTGTGCGGGAAATTCTAGAAGAAGAGGAGATACTTCTTCAGAAGATTCAGACGATGGATAATCCTATAGATATGATGACCAAGGTGGTTACAAGAGTCAAGTTTGAGCATTGTTTAAACTTGGTTAATATCCTGCACATTTGAATTGGCGCATGATGGCGCAAATTTGGAAGCACTACGAGAGATGCTTTTATTTGTTATTTGAAAAGATTTGTATTTAGTGGGATATTACCAAGGTAGAGATTTGTTAAGAAGTGGCAAAATCCTACATCGATTAGAAAAGGAATTAGGGGTTCTTTGGTTCCTATAAAAGAACCCCACTTCCCTTGTTGTAAATCATCCAAAAATTGTATATTCTCCTTTATAAATAAATAGTGGACTGCTTAAGGCAGACTATTTGAGTAGTGCTGCTCGGAGACTAGGCAAATTTCGCCAAACTCCGTTATCAATTCCAGGTGTGTTCTTTCCTTATCTCTTTTATTTATTCATTTGTTCATTGCTGTAGTTTCTTTTCAATTACAATATAATATTCAATATTATTTGTCAAGTTTATTTTTTACGTACTGTAGTTAAGTTATGTCCAAGGAGACTGGGTTTTAAGCGGGACCGTATTGACTCTCCAACCTTTCCTGGGAACTTGCATCAGCACTATTTGTTAGTGTTTTGTACGGTTTGACTTTCATATGAGTCTAGATTTTAATAGAGAGATATCTCCTCCAGTCATGGGAATTATTGAACCGATCAACTAACAAGTTGTTTAGAGGGAAAATTACTCGATTTTCCCAACACAACTAAGGCCGAGAGTTTAGCATTTACCTCACAATCCTTAATCTTGTGTGGTCCGTCACAAAAGAAGCACTTGGTGTCCTTCCCTAATTCTCATATTTTGTGTTCTTCCCTTAATCAACTTGGTTTCGTTTGTAGGGGCTTTTTTCACCTTCATGATCATCCCCCTCACTACTTCTATCATAATCACTATCTTCCCGTGACTTGGATCTCTTGGGGCTCGTGAATTCTATTAGTGACTTGACAATAGAAATAGCGGCAACAAGATCTTGGGTACATGCCATTGGATTTATCTCTTTATCCAATTTTGTAGCCCATCCTTAAAGGCAAACAACGCTTCCTTGTTCAGATAGTTAGGGATCTCCAAGAGCACTTCGATAAATTCCTTGACATCCTCTCTAACGTTGCCCTTGTGTTGGAGACATCTTAACTTGGTTCTTGCCTCCTCTTTGGCATTCTCTGGATAGAATTGTCGTTTGAATTCCCTCTTGAATCTCATATGTTCATAGTGCAAGTGCCTTTCTCAATGTCACTATGTTGTCTCCTCCACCTTATCATTATCGTATCTTCAAAGTAGAGAGTGGTGTCACCAATCTTATTGGCATCCTTTGTTACACCAAGAGCATTGAAATATTATTCTAAGCTCCACAAGAAACTGTCCACCTTTTTGGTATTCTTTGTCCCGTGGAATGCCTTTGGCCTAAGCACGTCAATCTTTGATGGGGCGGGGACTATGACATTGCTCCCACCTTGAGCAATAGTCTTTTTGCATAAGACCAACTCGTCCTTGATCTCTTTGAACTCGGCAACTACCCTCGCGAGCACTTCTTTGAGATAGGCAATGTCAAGAGAAAGACTCGCCTCTAGGACCTTCACATAGTCTAGGCACACTGTGGTAACTTCATTTAAAGTACTTTACATCTCCTCATGAAACTTATCATTCCCCGTCTTAAGTTCCTCGATGCGCTGGTCTACCTCCTCGAAACTTTCTGACACAGTGAACTCTAAGTTAGCTAACTTAGCATCCATGTCGAACATGTTGTCCTTTCCCTTGGCCTTGTCTTTCTTTGATTGCCTTGTCTCGATCACATTGTTCGCATCACCCTGTGAACTAATCATTTTAGACCAACCTTGTGCTCTAATACCACTTCTTCACGAACTTGACCTTTCTTACCAACGAACTGTGTGACACTTGATTACTTGCGCTTGTAACCAAGTCAACCTAACTGTCTAGTTAACCATGAGCAACAAAAGCTAGCTAGAAGAAAGCTTAAAAGAATGCTATAAGTCTCCAAGAGTGTTGTTTTCACTCTTAAACTTGTATTCAACTCTTGGTTTACAGTCTTAGCACCTCTCTGACTCCACTATCTTCTTCTTGGTTACCAATTCTCTCCTTGGTTAGTTTTCAAATGAACACCATCTCCCATTTATAGTTCTCCTCCTCCTAAATGGAGGATTAGGATCATCTTGATCTAACGGTGATTAAGCTTCTTCTAAAATAATCTATATCATTCTAAATATATCAAGTAAATACTAAAATATTCTACTAAGACATATCTACATGACTAAAAAGCTCCATCGTCTTCTAGCATCTTCTAAGTTTGTTCTTAAATCTTCTAGGGTCTTCTATCGTCTTCCAACATGTTCTAGACCATTCTTAATGCTTTAAGGGTCTTCTAGAGCATTCCAACCCTTTTCCCTCATCATAGAACTAGTTTCTTCTCCCAAATTGAAGCAATAGACCATCGTTTTCCCTATCTATGGGAATCGTCTGTGACACATTGTACAAAACAATAAGCAAAACCACCATCATATTTTCTTCATAATATAATGGACTCTCCTATTCAATATCAAATTTTCCATACAGGACTCAACGACAAAGTAACATTCATCAAAACCATCAATTACACGTACCTGCAAAAAGAATTCCATTACCCCCAACATTGAAAACAGGAAAAATAACATCATTGCTAATTAGTTCAACATCCATACTTTCTCAATGGGTGAACTAACCAGAATCCACTAAGAAAGCATGATGTGTTTTATAGTTAGTTAACAAATACCATGCACCTATGATTGCACACTTTTATATAGTAATATTCAGATTAAATAAGATGAACCAGGCACATTATTTATCAAAAGCAGTAAAGGAAGTATAGAAAGAAAAGATTCAATTTGAGATGTCTAGTATCATGAAGCAACAACATCAATAAATACATTTCACAAAGCATCATGGAACAAAATGTTGCACATTGTGATGACAAAATCACCTGGCAATTGCTTATTCAGTGCCTTTATTAATGACAGAATAAGACGAGCGTCTAATTCTTCTCCTAGTTGTTCGAGTACCTACTGATATGCATATAAGGCAAGTGAAACCGTGAGGAAACAACATAGCACTTCAATGCATCTCATTGAATAAAGACTAAACATTTATTGTATGATAATGTAAATTACAATAAGAGCTTCTGTTTCTTAAAATGAATCAAGCTTCTAGTGTATTTTCAAAAGACGTACATGTAACACCTAACATCACATTTTGCTTGCGTGTTTACCAAAGAGTGAGTGCCTTCCTTCAGCAATAAGCTCCCCAGTAGTCTTATTTCTTACAAGAACAAGTGTTCCAGAAAAACTCCCTTTCCGTCCTAAAAGCTTTGAGACAATTTCCAACTCATCCTGCCAAAATTGACATGTGAATTCAAGATAAGCAGCATGCCACAGACAAAACCAAACTTGAATTAGCAACTATATGTCAGTAACTCCTGCAACATACCCTTGGCCTTAGTTCAAGGCTTAAAGCCAGGGAAAAAGAATTTGCTGAAATAGTAACACCACATCAAAAGGTGGTTTTCTATGGATTTACTTTTAAATAGGAATAGCACATAAATCAAATTGAAAATAAGATGCAACTAGTATAGTTTAGCAGGAGACGAGACTAAGTAGATAATTATATCCATACTGGAATTCATGAAACTTTTAAAGAGCATATTGTGATCAAGAGAGTGTGTGACTGAGGAAAACAATTCCAATTGAGGCAATGAAAGACACCCCCAAAGAGATAATGAGAAACTGCAAAGGAAACACGAATGGAGAAAAACTTAATGTTGCAACAGAGAATGGAGAAAAAGATAAAAAAGAACGCACAAAAATTGCAGAGCTCTCCTATAAACTTCCACTATCAAAATCAACATTATTTTTACTGCCAAGTGCCACATAAATACGCAACCACCTGAGTTAGAAGTTAGACCATTTACAAATCCTAACACCTTGCAAATAAATATCACACTATATATATATATATAATCATACTACCCACTTTCTAAATAGAATAAAAACAACCAAATTGAAATATATGGTCTCTAATACTTAACCAAGAATTAACAACATGAAAAAACAAGTGAAGGTTTACATCAAGCTTCGCCGTGGAAAGGTAAGAGATAGACATGTCCACTGATACATTCATGGGCAGACCCTCAACATGGACTAAGGCACCTCCCATTTCATCCACCAGATTGGCCACAGCACCCGAAGCAAGATTCCCATTTCTATCCTAAAAAAGAATTAATTTTGAGGTTAAAATAAAATTAAGAATCGTAAACAAAAAGAAGAATACAATAAAATCAACCAAAGCACACCGACAAAAAATAAAATAAAATTCGAATCAATAAAAGCAACCCCACGCAAATTTCATATGTAAACATCTCAGAAATGAAGGAATTCCAAACTCGAAATTGATGGAAACAACAAGAGCAGAAGGAAAAAAGAGAATTTCCTTACGAGGAGGCGAGGAGGGACTCTGAAAGTGCAGGAAACGAGGCCCGGTTCGACTCGGTCAACTCGGACGCCGCGGAGAGCATAGTACTCGTAGAAGCTGTACTCTACATGAGCCCGGTGAGGAGGAAAGGTGAGTCGCGAAACACTGTCGGTTTCCTCCTTGGATAATTCCAGGAATACTTTGGCCTTCTCCATTTCTGAGAATCTAGAATGCGATTATGGAATCGGTAAATCATGGATTAGAAATACCTATTTTTCCCTTTTTGATAGGTTGGATTAGAAATACTCAAAATATGGAATTTTGAGGTTTTTACAGTTTACCAATTTTAAGATTTTTACTGTTTTTTTTTTTATGACAAATATCTCTGTGGGAAGAGAAGATTTATTACAATTGGTACCCAAACAAAAAAGGGGGGGTGGGCTATTTAGCCCAAATCGACAACTAAATGCCAGTGTGGGGAACGTGAAGAGCGTTTGTTTCTTGGCCCTGGCCCTGGGTCAGGATCTTTGGTCTAGTGATATGCTTAAGAATTTGATTTTTGGTGGAATAAAACGCATTTCCGAAAGTAGACAACTCCTCATGGTATTTACATCGAAGCTTTTGCCCAATATGCCCTTTTGTCTGATTTTACCTTTAAAAAAAAAAATAATAATAAATAATGATGTGTATACTACTATACTATATAATATACAGTGGGTAATTTTATCGACGATGTCGTTTCAACCCCTCGCTTGCTTGTCAGATATTGGGCAGCAACCAGCTGCAACGCCCCAGTCCTAGCAGGATTGCGGCCATCTTCTGCCAGTATCTTTCGGAAACCATGGACTTGTTGGAACCTACGTCTATCGACGACATATTTAATTCTTCCCTGAATCTCGAAGACGCACACTTGAAAGAGGGATACGATGAAGGTTACGTCGACGGTTTAGTTTCCGGCAAGGAGGAAGGCCGGCAAGTGGGACTCAAAACCGGGTTCGAAGTCGGCGAAGAATTGGGTTTCTACAGAGGTTGCGTAGACTTGTGGAACTCAGCAATTGCTGTCGATCCGACGTGCTTTTCTTCTCGGGTTGTGAAGAGCATCAAACAAATGGATGATTTGCTCAGGAAGTACCCTGTCGATGATCCTGAAGACGAATCTGTCACCGAAATTATGGATTCTTTGAGGTTGAAATTTCGGGCCATTTGTGCCACGTTGAATGTAAAGTTGGAGTATAATGGCTACCCCAAGCTCTCTGATGCTGAAAAGATTGAATTTTGAGGTAATTTTTCCATTTGCAGCTCATCTACCGTATTGAACTGTTGATTTTTATTGATTTTCTTCTGGCATGTTCGATTTTTATCTAACTAGTGATGTTCACTGGTGGAAGTTCTTGCCATTATTTTTCCCTTTTCTGGAACTGAAGAATGAAGATCCTTCATTAGGAAATAAGGTTAAGTTACATGCATTGAATTTGCTTCACAAAGGGAATACAAGGAAAAAAACAACGTCTCTAACCCAACCCATATACTAATGATTTAATCTAACGGACGAAGTCTCTGTTTACGCGGCATGGTACTGAAATTGCACACATCTTAGCATAATATGGAACTAAGAACCTTCTAGCTTCCTTTACGGAAAACCGTGTCAAAAGTGAACTAGGATTAATATTGCCCCTGTCACAGGATGTGGTACCTTTTTGTTTCCCTCTATAAGGGATTCCACTGAAGAAATGAGATTCTATTTGCTTGTCTGTGGCCTGTGTGCTTGTATTTGATTAGAGTTTTATTGTTCTTTTGATTTAAAATTCCACTTTTGTTGTATTTTATAGGATCCACGATATAAGTGATGTTGAGAATCTGGGAAACATCTTATAGTGAGCAGTCAATATCCAAGGTACAAGAGAAGTCTTGAAAATCATCCTGCCTTTGGGGGAGATGATAGAGATTTGTGTTTATGTCAAACTTGTGCCCCTTATATCTTGAAGGGACAAATTGGAATTTGTCTAGGAATATTTTGTAGTGAAGGGGGATATTCTCAGACCTTTTGTCTGGCTAAAAGTATTCGTTGTTTTGTAAAGACATGAACAAATGTGATGCTAAACACTGTACTTGCATGGTTTGGAAATATGATAGAAGATTTAGAAATATGGATGGAATGTAGATAATGCAGCCCCACTGAGACAGTAATATATATATATATATATATGAAGGAGAAGGTAAGGAATGTGCAGGGGAAACTCTGGTGTGGGCATTCGAAAAGTATATTGACTGACAAAAGTATATGTAATACCATATTCTTATTGTCGGGGTGGCTGAATATGTTTCCAAAGCTGCGAAACAATTTTGATAACGGTTCTTCTAGCAGGTATACAATATTAGTGGTTTTCAGAGTCGGATTAGCAATGCTGTAATTCTGAAATTGGCAACGGTTGACGCTGAATAGGAGAGACTATTAGACTATTGATTTGAGTTCATCATTGTGGGTGGTGCTAACTTTGATGGTGCTGTTTGTCTACCGCTATGTATTGCTGAAGCCTACTGTGGAAACTTTCCTAGTAAACTGAGATGGTATATATATATATATTTTATCAGATCAGAAATTTCTGTATTTATGTTGTTTTGCAGGGGTTTGTTTATTATATGATTGGGGGTTGAGCTGAGCAGTTAATGGTATCCTGGATGGGGGATAGATAAGTGTTGTCCACATCCAGTGATGAACATAATTAGTTCAAGCCTGTACGGCACAATATTCATAATTACTGATTATAATTGGGCTACAACTGCAGGCGCAGGCGCAGGGGAATCCAAGAACTAGACTTGATGGTAAAATATTGAGTTAGATTTGGAGCAATTGTTTTTTGCTACAAGTTTGGTTCCATGGATGACGATGGATCCATTGTTTAGTAGGAGGAGCACTTGCACTGTTCATTCAAACAATCTACTATTTTCCCTTCACTTTTGTAAGTCAAAGGAGGCCAGTAGTGGTAGCAATTCTTTTCATACCAAAACATGTCCAAACAAAATCATGATAATGCATAAAGACTCAGCTATTTTGGTGTTTATGTCACCGCGTGAGCTTGCGACATTTACTAAAATTACTTGATACTTTTTTCGTACTAAAACTATTGGGTATTTATTTTTCTTTTGATACTCTAAATTTATATCCGATATTTATATTTTATGTTACATTTTTATATACAGAATGGAATAAATATCACAGTTTAGATATAAAATTATTTTAAATATAAGAAGTTTTGTAACGATAACTTTGTCTTCACCATTACTTTTCTTTTTTAATATTTTTTTGGCAAATAGTTTTCAGTGTGTGTAATAAGATATTTTGATTAGGTAAAACATGGGTATTTTTTTTCTTAAAATAGAGAAAGTGAGAGACATTTTTTCCTGAAAATAATCAAACTGGTATAGAAAATTGGAAAAATCGATATTCTTAAAAAAATATATATATATTCTGAATAAAAGGTCAAGTTATTTTTGAATTGAAGTTTTTTTTTTTTAATTTTCACTTAAATTTTTTTTAAAAAAAAAGTGATGTATTTGTTTGGATATTACCAAAATTTAAAAAATTGAGAAAAGAGAGAAAAAATAAGAGTATCACACCATTCTTTATATTAATACACATAATTACACAAATAAAATATAATATTTTTGTACTTCACTTATTAGACAATTTTTTTATTTATCTTTAATTTATTTATCATTTTTCGCAATACACTCAATTCAACTTAAAAAGAACTAACAAACCCAGGAAAAAAAAAATTAATCTAAAAATACCCTTAAATTTTTTCCCTTTTAAAACTTGTCATGAAAAGAATTAAGAGAATATTTATTTATCTTTTTCTTACTATATTCTTTAATTAATACTTTATCATTAATATTTATTTATTTTTATTAAAAGAAAAAGAAAAAGAAAGGAAGAATAATATATAAAATGAGAAAAATAAGATATAGAAAAACACAGAGAAAAAGAAAGGCCCAAGACAGCGCAAAACGGGAGAGGGTTTATGAGAGGTTCAGTTTCAAGGTTACTATTTACCATTTAAAAGGTGTGTCCAGTTCTCTCCTCTCCCTTCGGATTCCTCTGCCAATTCTCGTTTTCTGCACTTTTTTTAATTTTACCGCATCACACATCTCACTTGTCTTCTTCTTCTTCTTCTTCTTCTTCTAAGCTAAGCTAAAGCTATTACATTACATTACACCTTGCCCCCCCTCCTGC
>JAXGGT010000169.1:10416112-10431638 GCA_035583425.1 Marsdenia floribunda | reverse complement strand
TAGTTAAATAATTTGCCTCTTGAGGAGGAACAGAAAGTTGTAAATTTATAATTATATTTTTTATAATATTTTAAAAACACAATTCGAACTCGAGTTAGTTTAATAATTAAACGAGCCGAACTCGAATAAATTTTGAACTATTCAAACAACTAATCGAGCGAACTCGAATAGTGTTCAAAAATTAAACAAACTGAGCTCAAACATTCAATACTCGATTCAGCTCGATTCGATTACAGCTCTACCACTATGCTACCACCTTGTTCTCCAAAACTCAAGTTTTATAATATAAATTGAATAATTCATCGACTTGGTCTTATTTGTATAAATTTTTGTCAATTAAATTCTTTAACTTTTTATTTTTTTTAATAAAATTTATGTTTTAAAAGAAATTTTGCAAATTAACTTTCCTTTTAACACTAGAAATGATAATTGAAATTGAAACTGTATCTGACTCCAATTTATCTAAATTTAAAAATAAGGATGGTGATTCTTTAAAAAAATAAAAAATGGAGCCAGGAATGAAATTGTCACGATATTTGTCCATCCCTGCTGCTTCCTATATACATATAACTATTATAACCATTATAATAAATAATTACTAATATTCATTAAAAATGAATCATAATAATTATTTTTATAAATGTTAAAAAAAATAAATTTAATTTTTTATATTAATTTATGTAACAATTTAAATTAATTTATTAAATTAAATATAAATAAAATAATAATCTTACAAACTTTCTTAATATATATATATATATATATATATATGAAATTATAACGATAATAATATTTTTTTTAATTTTTGAAATTTTTTGAAGTATAAGCATGAATGTTAACAATTAAACTAAGTTAAATTATTTGACAATAATAATAATCATTAGTATATATAATTCTAAATATTTAGCTTTTGATATGTTTAATCCGAAATATTTTATATTGATCTTTTAAGTCATAAATAATTTTAATTTTAATGATTTTAATCCTTTTGAAAAAAAAAAAAAAAAAAAAAAAAAAAAAAAAAAAAAAAAAAAACCCTTATGTAAAAATATAAATACAATGATTAAAATTATCTTTATTTAGATTATTTTTTATTTGAAAGAATAAAAATTATTAAAATTAAATTTATTTAACATTTAAAACATTAAAATCAAATATACCAAAACTATATTCTCATAAAACGTTTGAGACTATATTCGTTTTTTTTTTTTTTTTACACGAAATTTGTTCATTTTTATTAAAAATTTAACTTAAAAATAGAGAATAAAAAATTTTATGAGAATTGTATACGATGAAAAATCGCTATGGGAAATTCCGATCCCAAATGAGAGCAGTGACACGATGTTAAGGTTAATCCCCCTAAGTTGCCATCCCTATATAAAAAATTTTAAAAAAAAAAAAATCATACAGATTGCCAAAATTGAGGGCTCATTTTAGTTTCAGTTCCACCGTGGGGAAAAATGAATGCTGTATGACTCGATTCCTGTTTCCATCTGACAAGGAATCATAAGAAATATAGGGGGAAAAAAAATATGAAATATGTACCTCGGCTTCAAAATTCCAAAATTTTTGGACAGCAGCCTTGACTTTCATCGGAAGCCAGCCATGTATTTGTTCTTCGAAAGAGGATTCTTATTGGATTCGCTGGACTCACATTTCTGTGACTTGCTTATTCTATCTGCTGCTGTCTCAGATTTAATACCCTTTTGTGGGGTTTGACTATTACTCGGATAGTTGTCTTTTTCATCCTCGTCGTTTTCCGCCTCCTCTTCATTGTCATCATCTGTGCCAACTTCCTTACAACCGGCCCTGGTTCTGCGGGCAAATTTTCTAGGACAGTAAACATTGTAAAAGTAGCTGACTATGGCTGTTCCATCTTTGTTCCTGAAATATTTATAGAATAACTCCACTTTAACCTTCTGGCTGCCTGGTTTTCTTTCCATCATTTCCTCGAACTTATTCTCCTCCCGTTGAGACCATCCTCCGAGAGCCCCTTCTCCAATCTGATGAAAACCCCACTCCTCAAAAGCAGGCCCCAGTTCAGTTCTCAGTCTGTTCCTTTCTTCACTGACATGAAGATTAACACATTCAACAGATCCAGCGCTCTGGCACCTACATGTACAACTCTCTCTCCCTTTTCCAATTACTTCTTCCTTGTTGTCCTGAGTTGGATCATTACTATTTTCCTGGGGTGGCCATACCTGATTACCTAACCACTTACTACTGTCTGGATCTTGACAATTAGCAGTCAAAATAGGGGGTATATCAGCCTGGAACATCTTACCCGATACTGGAACTGCACACCCGGGTCTTTTCTCTGTGGCTAACTGTATCCAACTCGTATTTGCTCCCGGCATTTGCCTTTTCCTTTTTGCAGTCATACTGTATACTGTATTGAGATGATACAGAGACCAGTGTGTTGAGTAACGTACTCTCAAGTTACGAATTGAAACAACTCCCAATTGTTTGACTGAAAGACATGAATTAATTAATAAATGAAAATATGGACGATTATCAGCAAAAACAAGTATTTTAAACGATGATCAGAAGTAATAATATTTTTTCCCTCCCATTGAAATGCCTAGTACATGATATGATGGAAAATCTGGCAATGCAACTCCCAAGGTAATATTTTACCGTGAGATTTGGCTATAACCGACTATATAGAACAAAAGTGCAGTTGTGCAATGAAGAGATGCAACATAATATTTCAAACCAATCCCTTCTCATTTCGTCACTTCTAATCTCTATACATATATCTATATTGCTTCAGAAGAAAGGGGGGAAAAAAAAAAAAACTTTACAATAATTAGGTCTAAGAGAAAATTTGAAGATTCATCCTCATAGTAAACAGTGAATGAGGATAAGAAAATTTGAAGGTTCAGAGCCAGGAGGTGTACCAGAAGAAAGAAAGAAAGAAAAGAGTACTACTATCTTGAGTAACATCATGATTTGAAGAAAAAGCTAAAACGAAAAAAAAGGAATTAGGCAGAGCATAAAAATCATTTCAGGACCCCAACTGCCAACCGCGCAAAGTCTCCCTGGTCCCAGCCAAAATACTGGTACAATAAGAATTTTCCAAAATAGGGACAGAAACAGGAAACCCGAATTGGTCTTATATCTCAAAACCTTACCGTATAAATTTTTTCTACCCCACCCACCCGCACACACACAAAAATACTACTGTATCAACAACAAAGTATTTAACTAATTAATTAAATCAATACATTAATCAACCCTCCCGTTTCCCTGAAAGCCCGAAAAGAAGGTAAATTCCTAATTCTAAATTCCAAAATACTTGGGGTATATAATATAACTCTCGTAGTTAGCAAGGAAACGAGGCTACTGGAAATTTGAACAAATTTTACCTCACGGAGAAATAATCCTCAGACCTCGAGAAGAGACTATTTCATATCCGACGGGAACTTGTTAGGTGGATTCCCATTTCCGTTCTCCATACCATAATAATATCACAGAAACATATCCTTAAACCTACAAATTTCTCGAAGATCATCCGTTTCCAACCTCATCCGTCGCCCACTTAGAAACAAAAATTACAAATTCAATGAAATAGAACTCCAGTTTTCAACGATCTTTCCCTAAATTTCAAAAAGCCGTCTGAGCTCTCTATTGCAAGCTTATATAGAAAACTAAGCTAGCGAATTCAATGATACGGAAGAAGAATTTTCACTGCAAGTTCAGTTCAAGATAAGACGACAAATTTTCTCGGCAAGGCAAGTACATTTTTTATTTCAAAACCGCTCAATTCAAGTCAAGGAACGAATGAAAATGAATCGGAACCCTAACCCTTCTCCAAGAAATTTTACCAAATTCTGAGGGAAAAAGATTCAAAAAAAGAAAAATCGTCTAAGAATCAATTCTTCGTTATTGGTAAAAGGAAGGATTAGCTTAAGACAAACACAGCAGCAAAGCAAGAAATTTTTTACAGGATAAGAAATTAAAAAAAAGAAAATTTCTAAAGAGGATGGAAAAGGAAAATTCAAGAGTACAAATTGGAATAAAAAGAATAATAATTAAAGAAAATTAATAACTCACTTCAGATATCGCCTTCCGTGCTCCGACGGTCCCCTACGCTCCAAACTCTCAGAAAAATTTTGTTAATCAGTACCAAATGTTGTGTATCATTGTAAAAATCTTCAGAAATTTCTTTTGGTTTTAGTGATAATGAAATGATTAAATGTTTGTAAAAATTAAAAAAAAAAAAAAATGTTCTAAAATGAATGACTGAATGTATTAAAAATAAATAAACATATATAGAGAGTAATACTTAATGATTAAAATAAGCAAAGCAAAAAAGAAATTCAAAATATAGAGTTGAATTCACCAAAAGTTTACCTGCAAGAAACCTGTGAAAATTCAAGAATGAAGGCAAAAAGAGAAAAAGATAATATGCTCTTCGTAAGTAAAATTGGATTCAGAGGCTAGCTATACATACAACAAATACACTCTCACCTTAGTTGAAGCTTTGTTCAACCCTCCACAGTGGATTGATTCCCAGGTGATATATGCTTCCAGACAGTAGATATTGGGGGTGGGGAGGGGGGGAGGGGGTTACTCTTTCTTTATTTACAGGCCAGAAGAAGAATCAAATATTAGGTTTGGTTCTTCTCAATTATGTTTTTAATCATTTAGTTTTTAATCTTTCACCCTTTATATTTTTATCTGCTATATAATTACTTCCTGACATGTTTATTTTTTAAAACCTAAAACAATAAAAGATAATATTAAAAAGTGAATAAATTTTAAACATTATTTTTTAAAACAAAAATTAAATGCAACAATCTACCTGTTATGCGCCCTTTTTTCTCCTTTCATAGTTTAGGAAAGAACAAAGATAAAAAGGAAGGAAAGTTCAAAAAGTAAGTTGTTCGAGAATTTAAGAATGGAAAAAACAAGTACAATTTAAACTTTGGAGAAAATTAATTTTAAAATAATATTTTTTTGTTTTTCCAAAATAATCTTTTGTATATTATTAATTACAATTAAGAGAAAAGAAGGGGGGAAGAAAAAAAAAAAATCTAACTTCAATTAATTAAATCCAAATCCAGAATAAATCTTCATAAAAATAATATATGTTTGTCTCTAATCATTAGAGATGTTGAAAAATTAAGTAAATGGAAAAAAGAAAATCAAGATTTTTTTTTACCAAAATAATACAATTTTATACTTGAAACGAAATAGCTTGTAATAACCGTGTAGAAATAGGTGGTAACATGAATCATGTAATGACAAGAAAAATTTTTTTGTGAAACCCAAAAACCATTGTTGAGGTACAATAACGTTCTCGACTTTTGAAGCCAAAAAACAAAACAAAAAAAAAACACTTGTTTCACTTACCGTGCTCTGTTTGGATTCAACCATTTCTTGCCAAAGCATACGATTTAGATATGATTGGCCAAACCATAGTACGATAACCCTTCTGGGAATTACCCAAATTCACCTACGACGACTTCGACATGAACATACCATGTGACAAGGTAAATGTTGAAGTAGAATAGTAAATATTTACATAATTTTTGGACCAACGGAGAATTATTATTATTAATAAAGAACACAAGGAGTCGATCAAAATTGAAAAACAAAAAAAAAAAAAAGCCAAAGTAACGAACTGAAATTTAAGGCCCTAAGGAGGTATAGATAGAGTCATGGTGAAGAAGCATCTGTTACCGATTACTAACCGAAAATACCAATGAAACCCGATTCGTGATGTGGCAACAATTACTCAACATCAAATCCCTTCCCTTGGAGTTCAGCGATGACTTCCCTTCTTATACGCATCCACAGCTTCATAGCCTCCTGATCAAACTTTTTGTCCTGCAAGGTTTTCTGATAATTATCTGAATCTGTATCCGTCATCGCGGTACCGATCATCCCACCTTTCCCTACGAACTCCTCCATGGCTTCCTTGTCTCCTGGGTACGGAAACTTCTTGCGTTCGTAAAGGTGAGCAAGCTCTCTTTCCTCTTTCGGCCTCGGCTTTAAAGTCCACCATCCAAGCGGTGAAGTCTCGTTCCACCACCAAGCTACGCCGATCAGTGCATAGGTGCATAACAATGCTTTGCCCACCTGCTTCCAAAAATGATGATCTTCTTTTCCTAACCCAATTTTCTTCAAGTATTTTTCAGCATCGAATGATTTTGCTAATAATAGACCTGGAGGAAATGAGGAGTTCATAGCTATAAATAATGGCTAAAAATTGGTCGAAGCATTTCATCGAACACGAGAAATACAATACGTTGACGTGCTCTAAGTGAAGAAATTTAAAGAAAGGAGAAAATTTTTGAATCTTTTATGCATTAAATGGCTTCGATTTTGGAGGTGGGAAAAAATGCTTGAAAAGATTATGTATTACCTGTCTTGGCGTCTCGTAATCGCTTGCGAACCATTGTAACAGGAAGCTTCCGCCCTGCGAGAGATGAAAAATTGTGACACTCGCCCGTTCGCCACTGAGATATTATGGAACTGGGCCTGGACTTCATATACGGCCCGCTGATCAAGTAAAAATCTTTGTTCCTCTCCTAAATTTTATATCTTTTCCAATTTCACTCCATATTTTTCTCCTATTTTCATATTACACCCTAGAATTTTGCACTTTTGTACTTTTCTTGTGAACTGGTCTACTAGTTCAGCTGTCAATTAAGATTGGTTATTATTGCATTACATATAACATTGATAATTTTTACAAGAAAATTGGTGAATTTGGTCTCTAATGATCATTAGATTTAGTATTTATTTTTTATTTAGTAAGTCTCAAATATATAATAATTTAGTGTATTTGATTCTTTTATTCACAAAATTTATTATTTGGTAAATTAGGGTGTTTTTAGATTGAAACTTTTTTTGAGAAAGCTGATTTTTTTCAAAAAGAATTGAGTTGATTGCGAATAACGAGGAGTGAGGTAAGGCTAATATAAGATGTTATCTAGTAAGTAAGAGACAAAAATAATATATTTTATTAGTGTAATGATGATTTTTATTTGAATTATATATATTTATATGTATATATTGAATATTTATAATAAGTGAATGATTTTTTTTTTTTTTTTTTTTTGCCACCTCACCATACATAAACGGTAACATATCAGATTGATGTTCAAATAAGTACAATTATTTTTTTTGAGTTTGAGTGACATTTTGGAAAAAAAAAAAAAACTCAGTCCAAAAATAGCCTTAAATTTTGTAAAAGAATGGACCAAATACACGTTTATTATACATTGAGACCTATTAAATAAAAAAATAAATCAATGATACCAATGATTAAAAAAAATACATTAAGACCAAATATACCAATTTTTCATTTCTACAGTGTTGGAAATTCTTAAAATAGTTACAGAAAGGGAGAAGTTTCGAACCAATTTATATACATATATATATGTATGTTTTCTAAAAATACACGTGCAGTGGCGGGATAATGCTTTGTGTGTATCCCTTTTCAATCATCACCGAAGAGTTCCCACTGGCCTTTTGTAAGTGTACCACTTAGCTACCAAGAGGAAAACAGCTAAATTAAGAACACTAAGCACAGCCAACAGATAGTAGAAGTAATCCACTCGACCGTAGTTAAGATTATCTGGTATCCACCCCTTTTCTCCATCCCTTGTACTAATTCCTGTGACGATGGCCACAAGCAAAGCGCTCAAGTAGTTTCCTAGTGCAACAGTTGTTAGTTGAAGAGCAGAGCACAAACTTCTCATGGCATCGGGGGCTTGCTCGTAGAAGAATTCCAACTGACCGATCAATGTGAATACTTCTGCACAACCTATGATGAAATATTGAGGTACTTGCCAGAATATAGACATTGGTATTTCTTTCAGGTCGTAATAGTTGTGTCTTTTCACAAATTTTAGTCTGATGAGTTCCAGAATCCCTGCAGATAGCATGGAGAATATGGAGAGGAAAAGGCCAAACCCCATTCTCTGTAGTTGAGTTAATCCATTCTTGTGACCTGTGAACTTCCTGGCAACTGGAACAATGATCCGATCATAAACTGGAACCCAGAATACGACACTTAGTGTGTCAAATATCCCGAGAGAGGCTGGTGGAATCCTGAAGTTAGAATTTCCAACGCGAGTGTCCATTCTTTCTCCTTGCAACACAAATAAGGTGCTCATTTGACCATATACAGTGGTAAAGATGATGCCTGTGGCCCATACAGGAAGCAGTCGTATTATGGCTTTCAGCTCCTCAACTTGAGTTACCGTGCAGAGTCTCCAAGGATAAATCGAGTCCTTTCTGTAGTCTGATTCCATCTCCACTGCTGCCTTGTCGAAAAAACTGTGCATAGCATTATGAAAAAGCTAGAGCTGAACCGTACCATCAATTGGAAATGGGCAAATTGCAAACTCAATGCAAAAAGAAACCAAATTGGTCACTACAGAGTACAGATCAGATTTTAGTTTAATAATTGTTCACAGGGCTGTGATGCAACTGATCAGTTTGATGTTCCCAGTAAATGGTATGGGAAAAAAAATAAAAAAGAGGAAAAAAACACCCCTTTTTAGATGAATTTAATGCATCTCTTTTTATGGCTTTTGAACTGGACTCTCTATTGATAAATAGGATAGGAAAAGCAGGTAATTTAATGCTAACCTCAAATCACTGGTATGCTCAAGCTTGCGGCTTCCTGTAATAGCAGATTCAGCATCTTTATTTTCATACAATAAAGACCGGTCAGCAGGCACTTCAACTTTGTACTTCTTGATAGATGCAACAAGCACTTGACAGATGCGTGTCAAAGGGCTGCCTCCAGGCTGTTGGTTACGAAACAACCGAGTGCCTGAAAAGAAACTAAAAACTGCAATTGCCATAGCCACTGCTGGAATGCCAAAACCCCATCCCCAACCCACATTATCTTGAATCCAGACCAACACTGAAGCAGCAATAAGGGCTCCAATATTGATTGAGAAGTAAAACCAGTTGAAGAAAGAAGCTTTGTGTTTTTTCTCAACCTCATCAGTGTCATCAAACTGATCTGCTCCATATGATGAAACACAAGGCTTTATACCACCTGTGCCCAGTGCTATCAGGTAAAGAGCTACAAAGGCAACTGCAGTCTTAGGCTCTGATGTGAGGCAAACATTCTTTGCTGAACAGGTTGGTTTCAATCCTGGTACTGAGGCTGACAGTGTCAACAATGTCATCCCCTGCATAAAATGCGTAAGCTCACCATTGACATATTATGACGTTCCTTTAGGAATAATTGTTCGGCTAATTTCTTCAATTTTATTATTCTTTGTAAAGGCGCTTTTTTGTTATAGTTTTGTTGTCAGGAAAAATCTTTGGTCACTAAGCTTTCTGGAAGTAAGGTGCTAGAGATTCTTCCCTCTTAAAACTACTTTCTCAAGTCTAGTACATCCATAAGCTTATTTTGTAGCAGATGCTGTTTTCCTTGCATAATTGTGAAATTCATTGTTCTATGTTGATTAAGAAATACATGTTGAAAGATAAAGATTACCATAACATAGATAATCGAGAAGCATGCAATTGTCCAATATCTTCCTAGGTAAGCATCCGCAAGAAAAGCTCCAATTAATGGTGTTATGTAGCATGTGCCAGACCAATTGGAGACATTCTTTGAGGCAGTTGCACTGTGCTGGTTGAGTTGATGCTTGAAGTAAAGCACCAAATTTGAGCTCATCCCATAATATGCCAATCTCTCACAACATTCATTTCCTGCCAGTAGAAATCATCAAAGGAGTATAAGAAACATTGCATGAATCATGAAAGTTGATGTCCCAACCCAAGATAATCCATTAACATTTTATATAACTTGAATACCTAAGATGTAAGGGCAGGCTTTCCAAGTCCCTGTTTTATTCTTCTTAGCAGGATTTTTCTGGTAATCAACTGTCCCATCCTTAGTATACAAATCACCATCAGCAATGGGTTCTATGGACATGATTTACGCTGATACGACTGCCTTGGGATTTTTTTCCTTTTTTTCCTGCAAACAAATTGTTGGCTGTGTCAGTAGGTTTTCAATCCAAACTTCCAACTTCTTCCCTTTCAAGTTAAGGAGTAGAGTGATATTCCTGAATTCCTAGGCTGGAGGATGTTAAGCTACATCCTCTATTACTCTACTCCACTCACTGTTACACCAATTATTATGTTTCTCCAAGTAAGAGGAAATCCCCAACCTAATTCCTAGGATGATTCTAGAATCTGAAGTAGTATTCAACTAAGAACCCAAAAAACTTTCGCAACTCATGATGAGAGCTAAAGGCAGTCAAAATCACCACTGGAAGTTCAAAAAAAACCCAAGCTAAATAAATATGTATGAGAAAAGGTCATCAGGTTTCAGTTAATATTCTAACATTAATGAAAACAATAACTGAAGTTAAAGAAATCCAGAGGTGGAGAAAAAATTAGTTAAGTGTTGGTTAGCTAATCCAATACAATACAATACATACTTGAGAATTGGAGGAGCCTGAGCTTCAGAAGAACCGCTAAAATCAGAATAGGGACTAAGGGGAAGTGTAGATCTCTGAAGTTTATAGAAACTCTCAAGAAGATAAAGACAGCCTAATGATTGCATCCCCGTTGTTGACTCATCAACTTTGGTGTGAATGTTACAACAGAGAAAGAAAATTGGAAAAAAACACTGAAAGCTGAGGTTTTCTTTTCCCACTCGTGCACTTGAGTTGAGACCTATTCAGTCAACAAACCCATAAGCAAATTCCCTCAGTTGTGTCTGTCCCCAAAAAGATCTGCAAAAAGATTATCCCGACTAAAATAATCTATCAAAGATCGTTTTGTCATAATTGGGACTGAAATGAACGCCGCACACTCTTTTGTCCGCGCTGGTAATTAAAATTATACTCGATAAAATTTTTTAAAAATAAATCATAATAATTATTTATAATATTTTTTTTAATTATTTACATAATATATATGTATAAACAAAATTATAATTAAGAATAATACTTATTAATTTTTTCAAAAAAAAATAAAATTATTTTGTAAATATTTTATTTGTTACAATCAAATTAAATAATAACTATAATATTAATTTTCTTAATTTTATGTTTTCATAAAAATAAAATTATATTCATATAATAATTATAATTTTTAACTTTATTAATAATTCATATAATTATTTTTAAAAATTAATTTATATTTTTTTTCTATAATTACAAATTTTATGACAGATTGCATTAATATTTTGACTGTGTCAAAAGATATAAAATTTTATCATTTTTATTTTATTTTATTTTAAGATATAATTTTTTTTAAAAAAATTATATTAGAAACCTTATAAGAAAATACTTTATTTTTTATTTTACAAAATTAATTGATTAATTTTGTATTAACAATTTAATTGAAAATTAAGTGTTGAAAAATCTTCCCAGAATTCTCCAACCGGAGAGTGGTATAAAAAAAAATAAAAATAAAAATAAAAAATTCCTGCAGAAGATGGAAACGGAGATGAAAAATATATATGAGGATCAGAGATGGGAATGGGGAAAGAAGTCCCACAAACCCTGTCCGAGTCGAGGAATCCTTAACGTCGGTGTCTCTTTAAGGTACAAATTTTGTGTGAGATAAGGCCAGCTGCAGTCAACGTAATTGATTGGATGAAAATGGAACCACAAGTCAAAAACTTGACCTGTTTTTTTGTCCATGTACTAGTACTGGTACTCTTTATAATTATTGTTGACAAGTGGCGCAAGTAATTAACCAAAACATTCATTGATTTATATATATATATATATATTTTTTTTTTGGTAAGTTCATTGATTTATATATATATATATATTTTGTGCTTTTTTACATAAATTATGAGAACGCATGGATACTTGTGTTGGTAGAGGTATTATACATCATACACACTCTTCAACGAAGCGTTCCCACTGCCTTTTTATAAGTATACATGTTAGCGACAACAATATAAGCCCCCAAATTGACCACACTTAAGGCAGACAGAAGCCAGAAGAAGTAATCGAGATGTCCTACGTTGAGGTTGTCCGGTATCCATCCAGGATTCCCATTCTTTGCGGTGGTTTTCGTGACAATAAGTACCAACAAAGAACTCAAATAGCTTCCCAGTGCACTTGTAGTGAGGAAAAGAGCGACGCACAGACTTCTCATGGAATCAGGTGCTTGCTCGTAGAAAAACTCCAGCGATCCGATGTTAGTAAACACTTCTGCGCATCCTATGATGAAGTATGGAGGCACTTGCCAAAATACCGAAATTGGGACGATGTCTTCCTTTTTGTATAAGTTGTGCCTCCCTGCAATTTTCAGCCTCGCAATCTCTAGAACGGCTGCATATACCATGGATAAGATGGATATGCAGAGCCCAATCCCGATCCGCTGCAGCTGGCTTAATCCGTTCTTGTGGCCGGTGAACCTTCTAGCCAAGGGGACGATCATCTTGTCATATACCGGAACCCAAAAAATGACACTAAGGGTGTCAAATATGCTGAGTGATGCCGCCGGTATTTGGAATCTAGGACCCATATTTGTGTTCATGAAAGTGGCTTGTGCTAGAAATAAGTTGCCCATTTGGCTGTACACTGCACTGAACACGATACCAGTTGCCCATATGGGAAGTAACCGCAGTATTGTTTTCGACTCCTCTACCTGTGTTACTGTGCAAAGTCTCCATGGACTTGCCTTGCTGTTATCGGATTGAGTTCTCACCGCTGCTTTGTCAAAAAAGCTGCAAATCCAACAATAATGTATAACATATCATGAAATCATTGAAGTAAATAAAAGCAGGGTTTAAAATTGACCACCACCAGAGGATCCAAGACCCCTGCCCCCAAAAAAAAAAAAAAAAAAAAAATGAGGCAAACCTCAATCCATTCGTGTGATCAAGTTTGCGGCAGCCTACAATGGCAGATTTCATGTCTTCAGACTCATACAACTGAGACTTGTCAACAGGCAGAGGAACTTGATACTTCCTCGCGGAAGCCACGACAACCTGGGAAATGCGGGTTAAGGGGCTGCCACCGGGTTTCTGATACCTATAGATTCTGGTGCCTGAGAAGAAAGAAACCACAGCAATAGCCATGGCGGCAGCAGGTATGGCGAACCCCCAGCCCCAGCCAATGTGAACTTGGATCCATACGATGAGAGAAGCAGCAACCAGAGCACCAACGTTGATACTAAAGTAGAACCAATTGAAGAAAGAACTCTTGTGATTTCTTTCAGTTTCATCAGCATCATCAAATTGATCTGCCCCATAAGAGGAGACGCAGGGTTTGATCCCTCCGGTGCCCAGTGCCACCAGGTAGAGTGATGCAAAAGCAAATGCAGTTTGACTCTTTGTGACGGTACAAACATTTTTATCGGTTTTGGAACATGTTGGTCTTGCACCGGGAACTGATGCCGATATTGTCAGCAGCGTCATACCCTATATGATGATTAGGCAGACACTTGTTCACTACCCCTAATTAAATCACTTAAAATCTCTACCTAATAATTAAATTCTCCATGCATGACCAAAAAATACTTACAAGGACATAAATGATTGAGAAGCTGGCTATTGTCCAATACCTTCCAAGATATGAATCAGCAAGGAAGGCACCAAGTAAAGGCATGATATAGCAAGTTCCAGACCAATTCGAGACGTTTCTAGAAGCAGTAGCAGTGTGCTGGTTCAATTGATTCTTGAAATAGAGATAAATATTAGTGCTCATGCCATAGTAGGCCAATCTTTCACAACATTCATTTCCTGACAGAAGAACAAAAACGCAAAAAAACATATATTTAATCATAACAGTAATTAATTAGAAGAATGAACGAATTTATGTGAAATCGATTAATTACCAAGGATGAAAGGGCAAGCCCTCCAGGTTCCAGTTTTCCTCCTATTAGCGGGGTTGCCGCGATAATCCACAGTACCATCCTTGGTATAAATGTCATCAGCTTCAGCTTCAACATCACCAGCAGCCATGGTTTTAATTTCGCGTTCACACTATACTCTCAAACCTGATAAGAAAGGAATAAAGAGGAAAACAAAACACAAAAAGGAATCAAGAAAACATTCGATTCTTCTTCTGCTCTGCAATTTCTGAGCGATGGAATCAATTGGGAGTGTTTGGAGATGAGACCAAGACTTACTTAATAGTCTTGCATTAATAAATAGGGGGATTTGTAGTTGCCATTGTCAATTACCACTAAAATCAACTTGACATCAAAGCCACATTCGGATTAAATGAACTGTCTGACGGGAGAAAAATCCAAAAAACCAAAAGATAAAAAGAAATTAATTAATTAAATTTTTTGCTGTAAAACCATATACTCGTTTGGACCCAAAATTTCATCAAGTCCTCTTCATCACATAAAAGAAGAGGGGAAAAAAAGGATAATGTGGAATTGGTGGACAGAAGCATTAACAGTGGGAGAAAATAAAACAAACAGACAAACAAACAAGAATTTGCACAATGGAAATGGACGCTGAGAGAGAGGCGTACGTTAACCATTGATGTGGAGATTTCGAAGTCTAAATCAAGTGGACTACCCTAAGTGATCCATCTATCTATTGGCAGAAAAAAACAAAAAACAGAAACTGCCGGCCAAGGAGGAAAAAGATAAATTGGTCCCAAATTTATTATCATTTGGTGAAATTAATTTTTATATTTTATTAAGAACCAAAAATAAATAAATAAATAATATAAATATCAATTTCACCGGAGGACTAAATATATTAATTTATCCATGAAAAAAAAAAAAAAAAAAAAAAAACCTCCATTGCTGTCAAAAGAAATAATTCTCTATATTCACTTTCTCCAACCACAGAATATACATGTACAACCAATTATCAAAAAAGAAAGTG
Source organism: Marsdenia floribunda (assembly GCA_035583425.1). Lineage (NCBI taxonomy): Eukaryota > Viridiplantae > Streptophyta > Magnoliopsida > Gentianales > Apocynaceae > Marsdenia > Marsdenia floribunda. The sequence continues at coordinate 10,416,835 of JAXGGT010000169.1, read as the reverse complement.
AAATACGGATGCAGAGAAACTTACCTTTATCAATACAAGGAAAATGGAGATGGTTTTTGTTTTTTTTTTTAAATCTGTAGTATTTTGCTTGAATTTTTATACATACTGGAAAAAGAAACTGACGAATAAATAACGGGTCGGTGGTAGCGGTGGTGGATCACTAACACTATTATCCAAAACTGTCTTTTCCAACTTCTATCATTAACCTTTCATTTTTCAACAACAGCATGTTACTTTCCACTCTTTGTAATTTGTAATACTCTTTAGCTTCTATTTCTCCCTTCTGGTTTTTAATTAAAAATTAAGGAACATTCTCCGATTTAGTCCCTTAACTATTTACGTTTTTTTGAATTGGTCCTATAATTTTAATTTTATCCAAATTGATTATTTATCTATTTTTTATTTCCCAAATTGGTCCCCCAACCAAAATTTGATCACTTTACTAGTATATCCATTAAATTAAAAGGGTATTTTAATCATTTTATATTAGAAAAAAAGAAAAAATAGAATAGATATATTAAATTTATTCACATCTCTTTCCCTTTTCTGGAAAAAAGTGAGTATTTTGACTAAAATATTATATATATTCTATTTTTTTTCTTATTTTTCTAACATAAAATAATCAAAATATTTTTTTAATTTAGTAGATTTACTGGTAAAGTGATCAAATTTTGGTCAATTTTGGTTAGGAGGACCAATTTGGGAAATAGAAAATAGATAAAG
>JAXGGT010000169.1:10371320-10405917 GCA_035583425.1 Marsdenia floribunda | reverse complement strand
TATATACATACAGAGAAATAAACTCAGGTTTTAATTTTCCTTCAAAACAAAGGTTAAATTTACATTTTCGTCTCGATTTAGATTATTCCAAAATCAAGTTAGAAAAATGACACATTTAATTAAATTTTATTTTAATTTAATTTTTTTTTAAAGACAAATTAAATTCTTAAAGAAATCAATAAGTGGGAAGTGATCCTTACCATTTACATTTTTTTTTTTTTTTTTTTTTGTATACTTTTGGTTTATATTTTTCAATAAATTATTTTTCCCCCCTTATTTAATTTGCACTTTTCATCTTAAACAAACAATACTTTTGTACTATATTTAACGTCCATGAACGACACCATCTTTAAAAAAATTGGCACATTAAAATTTTGTCATTTTCAATAACATATATTTCCATTTAATTTGCACTTTTTTTTTTTTTTGGTAACTCATATGTTAATATTATTACACATATTTCAACTTTGTGTATAAAAGAACAACTTTTAAAAAGATAAATAAATTATTTAAATAATAAGTGCAATTATAATGTCTAAGTGTAATAATATTTCATCCCACATCTTAAATTTAAATAGACATGTCATGAAATATAAATATAAATTTAAGTATTATTGTCAATTCAGAACGTATCTTTTGACACAACTAGAATGGTGCCACTTAGTTGATATTAGATAAGGTCATAATTATAATTTTTAAATATATATATTATTTTTTTAAAATAAATGAACTTCAAATTTTTTTTTTTTTTTTTTGCCCATTGAAAATGATTAGAACTCATAATAAATAATACTATCGAGTGAGCGTAGGTCTTCCTATTGGTTAAATTTAAATTTTAAAATTAGTGTCCCAATAGACTATAAATTCTATACTATATGGTATATAACAAGGAAACTTTTGCCTAAGTAGCAGAATCCACAAAGGCAGACCCCATCCAATCAAGTTTCAACACTTTCAGTGTTCTTTCTCTTCTGTGGTTTTGCCCTTTAGATCCCTCCCTGTTTCAAGATAGTATTGGCAAAGTGAAGAAGAAGGAAAAAAAAATAAATAAAAAAATACTAATAGTAGCAGCACCAGTAGAATTGTATTATGGCAGTAGTAGATTCATTCCTTGACACTTGCTGGTCTGCTTTTCTTCCATTCTCATAATCTTTTTCCTGCTTTTCTTTGCTTTCTTTGTTTGTTTTTTTTTTTTTTCGCCCCCCCTTTTCCCCTTTGTTTGCTCATACACCAAAGGAAAAAGTGGAAGAAAGCACAAAACTTTCCAACTTTTCTTCCCACAAACAATCCAAAGTTTCTTCTCCCAATTGAGAGAGTACGCCCTTCTGTTGTTTTCTCAGTTGGGTTTCCAGTTTTCAGCTTTTTAAGAACCTGCTCTGTGCTCTCTGCAGCTTTGCTCTGTTTTCTCTTTCCTTTTACTTCTTTCCTCTTATTTCTGAATTGCGGAGGTTGAAGCTACAGCGGACAAAGTTTCAGTGTTCCTAAAGTTAGTGCGCTACTGGGATTATTTCTTAGATTTGTTTTCTTTCATTTTCTGGGAGAGGGAGGTTGATGGTTCAGATCTTTCAAAGACTGAATCTTGAAGAAGATAGTTTAATTTTATGTGGTTGGACGTTTTTATAAGATTATGGTAATTTTCTGCATTTCCTTTGATTTTGAAAAGGTGTGCTTTTTTAGATTCCTCGGGCGGGTGGCTATAGAGGAAAAAGTATTCTGATTCCTTTCAAACGCTTCTTCTTGATTTAACCCTGATATTGCCATTGTTGTAAATCTCGACCTCTCTGCATTTCCTTCCAGGATTCTTTCCTTATCTTTATTATACCTGTCCCCTCCTTCACCTCAAGCTCATTCAAAAGCTTGTTTCCCAAAATCACAGAGACATGGCTAATAAGCCTAATCGCTGACCTGTGACTTTTCAATTCCCCCTTAGTATTATTATTATCATCAGTAATTTGGTCCTGAATTGGATGAAGTGGGAGATGGAAATTTTGACGCCAACTTCTTATCCTTTGTATTCAAACTGGTTGTTTGAGGAGAACAAGTCCACAAAGTGGACTCCTGCAGAGAACAAGGCCTTTGAAAATGCTCTGGCAGTGTTTGATAAGGATACTCCTGATAGATGGCAAAAGGTAGCGGCCATGGTTCCTGGCAAGACTGTGATGGATGTGATTCGTCAGTACAGGGAATTAGAAGACGATGTGAGCAACATAGAGGCAGGGCTCGTTCCAATTCCAGGATATAGCACATCCTCTTTTACATTGGAATGGGGAAGCAGTCATAGTTATGATGCTCTCAAGCATTCCTATGGAGCAACAGGGAAGAGGTCCTCCTCGGCTACTCGGCCTTCGGACCAAGAAAGGAAAAAGGGCGTACCATGGACAGAAGAAGAGCACAGGTAATTAATTTTCATTAATATATATATTCCAAAAGTATTTCTACTACCGATGCTTTAGCACATATGACATTTTTCTAGTTCCGGGAATCCAAATCCTGATTGGGGGTTCATAATTTTGACACATATGTGTCATTTATGTACTTTACCAAGAGCAAGTTTCCGGGATTTTTTTTTTTCCTCTTTTTCTTTTTTCCTTTTTCCCAGAAATGAATAGTATGCCAATGATTAGTTTTTTTTTTTTTTTTTTTTTTAAAATTTTGGGCAGGTTGTTTCTGATGGGGCTGAAGAAGTATGGTAAAGGTGACTGGAGAAATATCTCCAGGAAATTTGTGATAACCAGGACACCTACTCAAGTGGCCAGCCATGCTCAGAAGTACTTTATAAGGCAGCTTTCAGGTGGAAAAGATAAAAGAAGAGCTAGCATTCATGATATAACAACGGTTAACCTTAACGATAGTCAGATCCCATCTCCAGAGAACAGGAAACCTGTATCCCCCGAGGATTCCTCAGTGGTTTCCCAGCAAAGGAGTGCCACTACCACTGCCACGCACAAAATGCCTTTCCAGTGGAATCAGCAGCAGAAGCCAAGTATCATGGATTTTAACATGGAACACGGGAACGTGTTCATGTATTCCAATGGAGTAAACTCTTATAATGACCTTACAATGCAAGATCAAAAGCTGCAAAGAGATGGTGGTGCTATGCATGAACCTTATTTAGGATGCCAAAGTATGGCCTTTCAGATGCAATCACCACATCAGTATCCTTATGCATGAGATAACAAACACACTACACTGAGATATAGCAATTGTTCAAGTGCTTAACTTCCCCAACTCAATAGCATATAGCTTTGTCACTGCCCCCCCTTCCCTGTTTATTTTAATTCTTTTTTTTCCCTTTCCTTTTCTATGTGAATATGTTGCTTGGAACTTGAAGTTAGTATCTTCCTCGTCTTATGCCGCCCCACATTCCAAAATGCAACAAAGAAATGAAAGGGAGAAAAAGAAACCTAATTAATGCAGTGGTTTAGTTTATTGAAATGGTTTTGTCGTTTAATTGTTATTAATGTCATAATCATTTCTTCTACAAAGATGTAAATAATACAGGAGGATGGCTATTTGAGGCTTGTACTTAGGTAGGTTTTGACTTAAAAAGTGGGACTAATTCATGCTACCTTCATCTCATCTTGGGACTTAAAATCATAAATGTAAGTACAGAGCCCATGAATATGACTAAAGACTCAGTTTTTAAGAAACTCTTAATTGATTTCGGCCATTCTTGTCGTCAGTTGTCACACACCAGGGTCGTATCATCATCAATAATTCTTCTATTGAATATGGACTTTGTGGGCGTGCGTGCTACATTCAATGAATATTTGTATAGTTTGGTTTTGTTGGGGGGTGGGGGTGGTGAAGTAGTAGGAGACTTTATATAGGCATGGAAAGGAATAGTGTAAGTGGTCTTCCCAGGGAGAATAGGGAAAGAGACTCTCTTTTTAAGTATGGTCACTGGTCTCCTCTGCACTTTCACTAAAATGAAAAGAAAAAAAAAAAAAAAAACACCATTCTCCATGGATGATCAAATAAATTCATTCTTCATCTTCTTCTCTTTTCTCTTTCAAAGATCTTTCTGTGGGTAACACTTTAGATATATAGTCTTGCCAAATAGAAGCTATGGTGGTTAATGATTAATTAATTGATTTAAGAACCCACAAAAAGGTACAAATCAAGATCCATTGGAGATTTGGCTTTACATATTTATATTTATGAGTTTCTTTTTCAAGTAATCTCTCTCTCTTTCTTTCTCCACTTTTACTCTTCTTCTTCTTCTGAAGACTGGAGCACTCAGAAAGAGTGCACTGTGCAGATGCAATTAGTCGCGTTTGGTGCACGTGTGTTAGAAAGTCCATTGTGTGTCTTTTTTTTTTTTGTTTTTTTAATATATTGAACACTAATAATAATAACAATGAATGCCGTACTATACTAACACCAACCAGATTAAAAACAATTCCTTTGGTGGTGTATTATTGAAATATATGCTTTTAGTGATTGATTGCATCCATATCTACTGCGACAACCATCCTTCTTCTACGACTGACTAATTTCTTCAAGATTCATCCCTTCTCGAGTCTTTGGCAACCTTACCAAGACCCATTGCATTTCAATGTCTTTTAACTGTTTCTAACTAAAAAATCAAATTAATGAGAACTACAAAACCCAAGATTTTTCTAAGGAAGAAAAAAGGATAAAATCTTTTGGTCACGTGGTTCAATTAAGTATATTCAGTCTCAACCAATAGGCTGATAATTCTAAGACTAGAGAGCGGAGCAGAGTCACCACCATACATAATTTTTTCTTCTGTGTTGTCATGAATGACAAAACTAACCACTATCTTTAACTTAAAAAGGAACAGCATTTTTCTCTACAAGTTGCACCACCAGGGGGGGGATCCCAACTTTCTTGAACTTTTTTTTTTTATCTGCCTGCTTCAGAACCTGCTACAGCCCCAAATCTACATCATGATCAAACACTTTCGGCAATCTATAATTCGTTTCTTCCCTTATCGGAAAACATTCCGATGCTTTCTTTCAGAAACAATCTCAATGAATCTGATAAAGTTACCTCTGCTGTTTCAGATGATATATATATATATATATATATATGTACGTACATACTTTTTGATTACTGGAACAAAAGTGAAGCTGCTTCAAGGGAAGGGCCTTGCAGGGAAGAAAAAAAAAAAAAAAAAAGGAAAAAACAAAGTCTCACAGTGGCTTCCATTGGCCCACACAGATCTGCTACTGATCTTGTGCGGGGGCTTTTTGGTAGAGCTTGTCACAGAAAAGAATATAAGATGGGGGCGGAAAGCAGAAAATGCATAATGTCTCTGCATCTGCTAATGGTATTTATTGTAAGAATTTGGCAATGCCCACCACTATTAGTATAATCTAGAATCCCAAGCAAGAATCTTTTTTCTTTTTTTTTAAATGGAATATGAGGGGAGAAGAAGGATTTACCTATTACTTCTTCCCACCTGAGACCCATAAATCTATATATGAATCTCATTTATTTAAAAGTTACTTCTCCATCCGGACCCAATACTTCCTACAATCACTGACAACTACTAATGTCCCTCTTCATTACCCTTCACTAACTTGCTCTGCTGCTAGCGGAGGTAAATATGTTCCCGCCATTAATCTGTCTTGGCCTCCTTTTTGCTTGTCAACCCATATCCATAAGGAAATAGCGGGTCAAGGGAATTTGATTCCAAGTGCATTGGCAATTGCTCCACACTTCTAAACCATGTTACCGGGAGTCGTCCTTCAAATTCATAATCTCCAAACAGCACATCAGTGATTCCCCTTCCTTCGGTTCCAGGTAACCAAGCAGCTACAAATGCTTCGACTTTCTCCAAAACTGGAGTTTCTAAAACCATAGGCCTTCCAGATATCAGAAGTGCCACGGTTGGAAATTTATCAGCCACTAAGCTTATGATCTCGTTTCCACCAAGAGGGATTTTGAGCTCTGGATCATCTCCAAAAGATTCAACGTATGGCTTTTCACCAACGGCAACAATTGCAAAAGAGAAATCTTCACTTGCTAGGAATTCTGCTGATGGATTTGGCTCGTAAACCACTTCTGTTTCACTCCCCACAACTTCTCTTATTGCATCCAGAATTGTTGTGCCTAAAATGAAAATGTACATCATATGAGAGCATTCTTTAGTATCTCACTCATCATAATTTAGATATTAGAATCTTATTAACGTATTCACCAAAATCAAACCATTAGTAACATACCAATTGTGATTCTTCCACTGGTTCCGTTCCAAGTAGCAGTCCATCCCCCACATTGATATCCAAGATCATCAGCATGTGATCCAGCAACAAGAACTCTTTTTGCTTTTCTGTCTAATGGAAGGAAAGGTTTATTTGGATCCTTGCCATTCTTTAACAAAACTAAAGACTTCCGAACTGCTTCACGTGCTAAATCCCGGTGTGCCTGTAACAATTATAGCAAAGCAAAACACTTTTTTAGATTTAACACACTTGGCATGAATTTCATGCTACATTACAGAAAGACAAGAAATTCATCATAATGAACAAGCTGGATAAAAAGATCATATATATATATACAAGACTAATGCATTGGTCAACAAAAAGGTGGGAAAAAGAAGGATGCAAGTAGATGCTAGGGAAAGCACAATCATTTCAATACATCATTCTTGATCTAAAAATTACTGAATAAGTGCTCCTAGAGCATATAAAAACTGCAAATTGAGGTAAATGACATTGTGATACAGAATCTTAGACCCAAGATAATATGACAAGAAGCAAAAATTGCAGTAGATGTCTTGTGAAATTAAATTGAGAGTACAATATTGGTAACTGAACCCCTGAAAGAAAAGTGGACCACCTTACAGCCAACCACATCAAGTAAAGATCTATCTGTGAGGGGGAACTCAAAGAGTCCAGCAACAAATTTTACTCTCAGGATCCTCTCAACAGCATCATCGATCCTGGTCATTGCTATTTCCCCTGATTCTGCCAGAGAAAGCATCTCGTCTAAAAATAGTTCATATCTAAATGGTACCATCACCTGGAAATTATCAGAGAGGAAAATGAATGAGAAAAAGAGATATCAGGTAGAGAAAAACTATATCAAGATAGTAGGGCTCGAGTTTAATCTACCATATCAACCCCAGCATTTACAGTTCTCAATATGCTTTCACGATAGTTTGAGCCATGTGGACTGTACAGTCGGTCAAGTGCTTCCCAATCTGAAATCAACATACCCTGCACTGTTTTGCAGTTAGGTTTTGGTGCTTAATAAGATTTTAAACATACAAATAAAAATAGTTATCCAAGAGATATGGAATTGACTAAAAGAAAGTAATTCACAAATTCAGCTAGACCTTGAAGCAAAAAAGGCATACTGATAAAGTGAAAACTTCATGATTTACTAGTTTCTAGAATTGCAGGCCACAAAAAAAGGGAAAAATGAAAAAAAAAAAAAAAAAATCTTATGTCTAACATGGACTGTGATTCATCATTTATTTACAGAAATATATTCTAAATCCTGACCAAGCAAAAGAAGAATGCTTTGTGCAAGTGGAAATAATTAACTTCACCTTGAAACCCAGTTTCTCTTTCAACACTTCTGTCAGAAGAAAGTGATCAGTGTGCAGCCTGCTATCGTTCCAGCTAGAGTAGGATGCCATAACAGTACAAACCCCTTGAGCCAAACAGTCCAAATATGGTGCCATATGGATTCTCTCCAAATTCTCATAGGATATTATAGAATTCCCCTCATTAATACCTTTGTCGGTGCCTCCGTCGCCTACGAAATGCTTGGCACATGCCATAACCTTTTCCCTGGAATTGATTCAACGAATTAATATATGGACATTCTAATTAATTAAGAATGGGAAGTCAAAATATCCATTTTTTGAATGATAAAACAAATGATATCCAATTTTGTAAAACATGACACAAGTCGAAATCAGGTAAAAGGTGGAACACACAACCCAAGGGAGAGAAATAATAAAGGAAACTGAAAGGAAAAATGCCACTAGGGTAATGGAAGAGAACTTTGAAATAGACGTTACGGTAAAGTATTTGAGGTCAGATATCAGAAATCAGAAGACTAGGAATTTCCATTAACACTCACAAAGGACAACTATTAGGCCTGATCATCTTCATAAGAATGTCTTCCTAAAAGAGCTTAATTGTACAGTTTCCATCTGGTGCATATTGCTTTTATCTGTTCAAATGATTAACTACAAAATTCACAATATATCCAAAACCTTTTGTCTGCTACCTTCCAGCAACAAATGGATAGCCATATGCATGCCCTTCAGGTGGCTGTCCTTGCAAGCCTTTCACAAGGCAGGACATTTTTCTGACAACCTCAGTATCCTCACTGTAACTTTCATAGCATCTTCCCCATCTTGGATCTCTACTAACCTGCAAAGTATTTAACTTCAGATTAAGGTGCTTAAAGGGAAACATTAAAAATCATTTCGTCCCTCAAAAAAAAAAAAAAAAAAAAATCGTTTCGGGATTTTACATCATCAAAGCGAGATTATGCTTCATATACAATTGCAACTATTGGCCAATCAATTTATTTATTTGGTGGATATTCAAGAAATTTACTGCTTTCAAAATTTTTAGATTATTTTGAAATATTTTAGAATTGATTTGAGCAACATATGTATACATATCCGAGAATTGGCCATTTAGTTGGGGGGGGCTGCAGAAGCAATGGGGTCTTTTAATTATTAGTTCCCTCCTTCCTCCAGTAAGGCCTTTTAATAGAGTACCAGTAGAAAGTATTATAGCATAGATGTTACAGCACAGGTGCAAGTTTGACAATGATATTCTCCAATAATCAACAACTTTGGAACTTAAATGAGGCAACTTTTTGACAAGAACAAGAACAAAATAGATCAATTTATGTAAAACATGAACAGACAATATCCGAAATGGGTTCAAAGAAAATTTTTTACACTCACAGCAACACACGGAGCAAAAGCATAATGACAACCGCTGGCCCTAACTTCAAGAGCTGTAGCCTCTCCAATCCTTCTAACTAAATCAGCATCCCTGTAATACATAAGATTCCCAGAGAGAAAGTCAAATCTAGTATCCCTAACTGATCTTCCCAAACATTGAGAATCTAGTTTATAGGTAGCAAAAAGAAGTGACCTGGTGGCACCGAGCCCAACATTATGAGGAAAAATAGTAGCGCCATAGACGTTGTTGTTGCCATGAACAGCATCGATCCCATAGAATATCGGGATCCCTAGCCTGGATTCCAGAGCACCCTTCTGCAAACCATCAATCATGTCCGCCCAATCCGCAGACTGTGCATTCTGAAAGGGGGAACTCCCGCCACCACTCAGAACACTCCCTAAGAAAGAATCAATCAAGATATGAAAAGAAGAAACAAAACCCGGGTAGCTCTAGGTAGAGATTGGTGGACGTGAAAGAGAAAAGAAAAGGATCCTTGAACACACTCACCTATGAAACGGTCTCTAACGACGTCTGGTGTGGCAACAGCACGTTCGATCTGAGTCATTTGTCCGATTTTCTCTTTGAGGGTCATCCTAGAAAGTAAATCTTTAACTCGAACTTCAACAGGAGCATTTGGGTCTTTGTAGATGCAGTCAACAGTAGCCATATTCAGGTTTCTTGAAGCAAAAAATTTAGCTACTGAATTCACTACTTTTATACTGTGATATCCAGAAATTCTAGTATACTGGTAGGAAAACGATAATAATGATATATCAGGTGAACGAGGAGTCAATGATGAGAGCATAGCATTTAGCAACAAATTTCATGCGGTAAGTGAAAAATGAGAAATGCGAGGCACGCTTTTATATGTACTGCGGGAAATCGGCAATGGTGAGTGGAGGTGGGCTCCGCTTCACCTTTCTAAATATATATTTTGTTTGTTTTTAGATAATTAAATAACTTACACATTAAAAATAGGCACAACGATAAATAAGGTATAAATATATATATATATTTTGTTTGTTTTGGTTATTCATTAAATTAAATTAATAGGATAGGAGGAATTCATGTACTTTTGTTGTTGATGGACAATTCGATTGGGCATCGATGACTTTGATGAGTTGTATTGGATGTATACAAATACATTACCTATTTGCTAAACACTCAATACCTATCAAAAAAAAAAAATTTGCTAAACACTCAATCATATCTATATATATATTTATTAATTGTGTTAGCTATATTCATTGAATTCTCTTCTTTATTATTATTTTTTTTAAAGAATTATTTAAAATTTTATATTTGTTATTGAGTAAAAGATTCGATAAGATATTATAAAATAACTTACTAATATTATCTATTTTATCACATTTTAAGTATATTTCCCGAGTTTTAAACTCTAACTTAATAATCGCTTCTAGACAAGCGATCGTAAAATCCAATTCACAACATTATTCTTTTAAAATATATATATTTAATTTTTAAGGATTTCTTTAGATTCTTCTCTCCGTTTGGTGGTGATATATATATATATATATATATATAAAATTTAATTTGAGGTTTAGTTTTGGTATTTTATTTTGATAGCTTATTATTATTATTATTATTATTATTTTTCCCGAGAAGTTGATAGCTTTTTTATTAATCAGCTAAACAAATTTATGTGAAATTTTAATTTCACCTCTAAATTAAAATTAGGGCAAAAACTATCCTCCCTAAATTTCACCTTGCCATTGGAGAAAACACCGGCTACCTGGAATTGAAGGTCCAATGTGGTTTGCGACTGCAGAAAAGCATCGGAAGGGTAGTAATGGTAATCACGAATTCTTGAAGAAATTTTGGGATTTAAGAGTAATCCATCCTCCTATCGAAAATTAGACGAAATAGATGAATTCAGGTAAAGCAAGAATTTTGCAGGGTATGAGATCTTGTCCACATCATCATCATCTTTTATCCAACAATCTATTTTCTCTCTCTCACTTCATCAAGAACTGTAATACCTATTCATCAAAAAAAAAAAAAAAAAACTGTAATACCTCGAAACCCAATCTTTTCTGCCTGAAGATATTGTATATAATCTGCCTTCAGGGTCAGATATACGCTCCGCTGAACTTTTATTAGTTTTCAGTTCAGTGCTGTAATTGAGACTCTCTTGAATCTTGGAGGTTGGAGCTCTTGTGTGCACTTGTAAAATCTTAGGAAACCTACCTTGGTTGGTACTGACTTTCTTTATCCAGTGGCTCCAAGTGACACTCTTACTTGTGACTTCTGAGATTGAGTTTTGGCAAGAATCTGTAGGGACGAAAGCAGTGAAAACGGTACACGAAGACCTCATAGACATACTGTCCTTCTTAAAGGGGACTTTTGCTGGGTTGTTCTTGTCCTTCCCTGTGGCTCAGAAAACAGTTTTTAAGTCAAAAAAAAAAAAAAAAACTTTTTTGAAGGTTTAAAGGGTTTGGTAATGCTTCCAAGGTCTGAAAGAAAGCTAGTTTTTTCGCTCATTATATAGCAATGTATAATCCCATTTTCAGCAGGGAAAAAAAAAAATGGATGTAAGGAGGAGCATGACAAACAAGATTTTGACAAAGGGAGAATTATTACTGTAGTCTGTCTGCCCGGTTCTTACATGGTGTTGAGTAAAATGGAGAATTTTTTATGAGACCTGCCCATGACCAGGACCAGAGTTACAAGCGAAAAAGCATGCAAAATGAACCCAAGAAGTCACTTTTACAGCACTTGGTTTTTAGTAGACAAGCCAAAACCCATGGGGAAAAGAGGGTTATATGACTTCACTTCAGCATGCATTGGTAGTTCTTCAACGTTTTTAAACCAAGTCACAGGAAGTCGTCCTTCAAACTCATAATCTCCAAAGACCACGTCTGTAATCCCTCCTCCTTCACTTCCTGGTAGCCAAGCAGCAACAAGCCCTTCAATTTTATCCAACAACATGGGTTCTAAAACCAATGGCCTCCCAGATATCAAGATCACCAAAGTGGGAACCCTATCAGCAACCCAGCTAATTATTTCAGCTCCATTTAAGGGAATGGTGAGCATTGGATTATCCCCACGGAATTCAGCATATGGTTGTTCTCCCACAGCCACAATGGCAAAACTAAAATCATGGCTTTCCAAGGTACCTGCTGATGGGTTTTGCTCAATTATCACTTCTGTCTCGCCTCCAACAATCTCTTTGATAGCATCCAAAATAGTTGTACCTGAAAAATGTAATCCCAATTGCTATGTGTTGCCAACAGAGAGCATCCAGAAATTAGAGAACAGGAAATTTTCAAGCATTGCTTATACTCTTTATAGGCCAATTGGTACAAATTTCATCCTGCTGTTCAGTTAAATAAATTATAAGCTACTAGAAACTGGGTATATTGTTCATAGTACCAATCCTCTCCCATCTCATTACTTTTTTGTGGGTTTCTCAGTTTCTATAACAAACAAATACTAGGGAATAATCTCTTTTTGGTTTTCCTGTTCTTAGGGAGCAAAGTTTAAGCAATCAGTATAGCTTAGTCTCCAAAGGAGATTATTTTATCCTGAACATAATGGAAACTGTATCTTTCACATTTCCACTTATGTTATGCACACATTCCACTTACTGATGATGAAAAATGAACAGAAAATACATTTTTGTATTTTCTATCATGTGCATGCCTTGACAATTCATGATGTTAAACTAAACCAAAATAAAAAGATAAAATAACTGAATAGCAACACAAGATGACAACAGGGCATCTCTACCCAAGCAGGTGCAAGATTTGGACCAAATAAAAATCTTATCTTGTTGGTTGTTCCAAAATACTTTGTATATCTCTCAATAAATCAATAAGACATGTCATTCCTTTTATGCCCTCCCTAGAAATACACCTATTCAATTCATTGGCTCATACATTCTCAACGAATCAGTAAATGCTTTTTGAAGATGTATTAGTCATGTTGTATCATAGTTTGTTAAGTAATTAAATTTAACCCCCTCTCTATTAGCTTAAACATAAACCAAATCTAGAAATTTAATATAGTTCACAAATTTTAACAATTCCTCAATTCTCGTGTCATATTGACATGATTTTTGAAAAGGAGTATTAAATAAATCAAAGAGGATACAGCAGGTCATTTCTTATGCTCTAAACTGATTGAAGCAGCCAAGTGAAGAAATACTTATTCAGGTTTCAGTAAGCAAAACTTACCTAATAAAGACACATTCATGGATTTTATCTGGATATTACTTACCAATTGTGATTCGGCCACTTTTTCCATCCCAGGTAGCAGTCCAACCCCCACATTGATATCCAAGATCATCAAAGTGTGTTCCAGCTAACAAAATCTTTCTAGCATTTCGATTAAGTGGAAGAAACGGTTTCTTTGGATCCTTCCCATTCTTTAATAAAACCAGAGATCTACGAACTGCTTCACGTGCTAGTTTTCTGTGAAGCTGTCAAATACTTTCAATAGTCAATGATTATTGTATAACTTGAAAACACAGCTATGAAGTATAGGTAGGAGGAAAATTATTAATGGAAGGCCATTTGTTACAATTCAAAACCCATCTTCAGTTTTAAATATGGTTTAAATTTCATCTAAATAATTTTTATACTAAAGCATGCATGTGGAAAACTATAAAACTGTTCCACGTATTTGATATAAGATATAGCCATGTTTATACTTCAAAATTTTATTTATACAGAAAATTGACTGGAAGAAATGAAAGAAGGGGAAAATCTCATGTGAAAGTAAAGAGTATAATTCTAAAATGTGAGAGAAATTGGCTAGTTTTGGTATGTTGGTGCATTATCACCAAAATCCTGCAGGCAGAAATAATGCCAATTGCAACATTCATATTGCAGTTCCGAACTTTACTAATATCACTAACACTTCAACCATTGAGTTAAAAATAGAGCAATTACTTGGTTCCATGAAATCACTAAGGTTACTGCTTTTTAGACCCTAATTTAGATCTAAATCAAAGCATATATCTAGCTTAATAACTCAATTCAGTTGAAATTGAAGGCATACGCTGGTGGTATGTCCATAAAATAGATTGGTGTGACATTTGGCTAGTGGGACCTTCTGACAATTGTGTCTATCTTTTCTTTACTGTCAATGTGGCCACTCTGAGATGTGCAATCACAAAAGAAAAGGCAACATCCAATAACAGCATAAACATAATAAAGATTTTTTTTTTTTTTTTTTTTTGGTGTGTGTGTATTTGTGTGTTTTAATCACTTCATATTACTAAAGTTGAAAACAAAGGCTCAAAAGAGACATGCCAAGAGAAGATATGGCAGTGCTTAACCTTTAGCTATAAAGGCCAGCAAACTTCTTTCTCCTTATTTACAGTTTAGCCACCAGGCCAAAAATCTCAACATGAATTAGATAGGGAATGTTTTAGCAAGCTTACCTCACAACCAACTATATCCAGTAAAGAGTTATCACTCATTGGATGTTCAAAGAGTCCAGCAACAAATTTTACCCTCAGTATGCGTTCAACAGCATCATTAATCCTGGCAATTGGTATTTTTCCAGATTCCACCAAATATGTCAAGTCTTCTAGAAACAATTGATACCTGAAAGGCACCATTACCTGCAAGCAGATTCATGCAGTGAGACAAACAAAGAAACTGATACCACAAAGAAAATACCTCGACTCTAAGGCATTTTTACCATATCAATTCCAGCAATAATTGCAGTCAGAACCCGCTGTCGATAGGTCGCCCCATGGTCAAAAAGTCGATCAACTCCTTCAGAATCAGAAATAATAAATCCCTGCAGTAGAATGCTTAAATAGTCAACAGCCATCATAATGCTTCTCCATCCTAAAGTCTTTATGCCCTTGCAGATGGAAGGAGCACAATATATACGAGCAAATGAAGTAAGAGCACATTGCTGGAATCAAAATGAAGCTTTGGCACCAAGCAGGGTTTAAAACAACTTGACAAGCAATGGATGCAGATTTATCTATGTTCTTTATACCCTTCTACTACTTACTTTCAATAACTTCTTACATTATTCTTATTATTTACAGTAGTAAAACACAATTACTCAGGGAGAATAGTTACCTTAAATCCCAATTTCTCTTTCAAAATTTCTGTAAGAAGAAAATGGCTTGCATGTAAAGGCACTCCATTCCAGCTGGAGTAGGAAGCCATAATAGTACAAATTCCCTGAGAAATGCAGTCAAAAAAAGGAGCCATATGGATCCTCTCTAGATCTTCATATGACAATATGGTGTTGCCCTCATTTAAACCATGGTAAGTACCTCCATCCCCTACAAAATGCTTAGCACACGCAAGAACATTGTTCCTGTAACAATATCAATTAGTGCAGGCAAATTCAACAGATAATTAAAGCAGTGGGGGTCTTGCATTAAATATTTCACATTCATGGATTAAGATGAAGAAATAGAGAGGGACAAGCATAGAATTGAAAACCATGGATAAAAAGCCACATCCAATGTTGAGAAGGTTAGTCCATAAGCTAGAATTAGATGAATGGAAATACTGTTATTGAGGAAAATTAATTACTGGAGCTCCTCAAACTTCATTCAGGAACTCTAAAATTTGATCTAACTTATCCACCTCGACCATTTTTCTCAGCTAGATTTACTTCTTAACTTACAAAACTTCGATAGCAAATGAAATGTTTGGAACCACAAACCAAAGGAATGTTACTGATATGTTTCTTTATTTTCTAACTTAGGACTATAAAACTTAAATAAAACTTGTCCTTTTGGGTATGCTACATGTAGGATGATGATCACTGACAAAGCAAACATATCCTTTTTACTTACTTTAAAGTCTTTCGATAATTACTTTAAAGTCTTTGGATAAAACAATTACATCAAACAATTCTCTTTTGATTTGTCCTCTTCACCACAAAGGAAAGAATAGAAAATTGAAATCCTAGAATTAGGAAAATTGACATTTTAGTCCTCATACTACTTTCATTTCAACATCTTGGTCCTTTATCATTTTTTTTTTTTAAGCTTTGTACTCTAATAATTATTTTTCTTTGGACTTATCCATTAGAAGTATTTTTCATCATCTACACACAATATTGATTTCTCTAAATTTTGTTGTGTAATTACCCATATGTAAAATTCATCATTTTTAAAAGGCAACCTATCCACATTTTAAAAGGTTGATTCCTCAATTTTCTGTAATGAAATTGATCACGTGCAAGTCAAGTTTACCTGAATGCTAAAAACTATTAAAAAATTTACCAAAAAGACCAATAAATCCACAAAGGAGAAAAAAAAGGGGGAAAAAAAAAAAGAGAAGTTAAAGCATGGATATAGGACCAAAAATGTCCAAATGAGAACATAAATGGCCAACTTTTCCCTCGAATTATATTCATTTTGAAAATTTTGATCACACTATAAGAGCTCAAGTAGAAATTGCACCATAGTTAATAAGTGTCTACCTTCCAGCAAGAAAAGGATATCCCTTAGGGTGACCTTGAGGTGGTTGTCCTTGTAAGCCGGTGACAATTGAAGTCATGTCTCTAACTATTCCAGTGTCCTCACTGAAACTCTCATAGCATCGTCCCCACCTGGAATCTCTACATACCTGTCATGATATCTTATGAAGTCACTGCAGAAGCTTTTATTGACCAAAGCAAACACGCTCCATTGATACATTAATCATAACAAGCGATCGCCTAAAATTATAACCAAAGCTAGGAAAGCCTAACTAAAGAACCTAATACTGTAAAGGCAATCAAACAGAAACAATCCATCAGCTTCAAAAAGTAGTAATAACAATATGGAAAGAAAGCAAAAGTCATCTTACAGCAACGCATGGTGCAAAAGTGTAGTGAACTCCACTAGCTCTAACTTCAAGTGCAGTAGCAACCCCAATTCTCTTAATCAATTCAGGATCCCTTCAATCAAATTAGATACAAAATAAATACCTAGTTTTCTGGAACTCGAAACTAATTCAAAAAGTCTATTATTTTCCAATATATAATCGAACATGAGCTGTCCAGATACAATTACAACGCAGAATCATCCAACCTTGTAGCTCCGAGGCCAACATTGTGAGGAAAAACAGTGGCTCCATAAACATTATTATTACCATGAACAGCATCAGTCCCATAGATAATCGGAATGCCTAGTCTGGATTCCATGGCCGCCTTCTGGAAACCATCGATCATGTCAGCCCATTGGGCAGAAGTGGCGTTCTCTGAAGGCGCACTTCCTCCAACATTCATTACACTACCTGAAAATCCAAAATCAGCCTTTCAATACAAAACCACCGTCAAAAATTTCCCCTTTCTTCATTCAATCAATGCTCATAAAAAGAAATTAACTATGTCCCGTTGCATGTGGATAAAAGGACAACCTATTGAAAGGTCTCTAAGAGCAGAAGGGGTAGCAAGGGAACGCTCAATTTGGGTCATCTGGCCGAGTTTTTCTTGAAGAGTCATGCGAGAGAGGAGGTCCTTAACCCGAACTTCAACCGATGCGCTTGGGTTCTTGTAAATACAATCCATGGCTTGCTCAGCTTTGCTTTATAATCTAGAGACGGAAAGTGATGATTCTAAAGCAGAGCAAGTGAAGTATCAAAGAAGAAGAAATTGCGTAAGAAGACAGTCGTAGCTGTTGTAAGCAGTCGACTAACCATACCTCTGTGAAGTCTTTCTTTGGATCTTCTTCTAGTGTTGCCTCCTTGGCTTCACCACCGCATTAGTCTGTTTTTTTGTTTTTTTTTTTTTTTCAAACTCATGATCCACATATTATAAGTGAGACTGGTACCAGCAGCATTAGTTATTTAGGGGAAAAAAAAAAATTAAGAAAGATTTAGTTCAATTAGTAACAATTTTACTTATAATATAAAAAATCATAAGTTTAAAACAAATAGCGATAAAAATGTATCAAAATTAAAAAAAAAAAAAAAAAAAAAGTTTTTGGCCTCTAATGCATTAATTTTAATTTGTGATGGTGCCCTATCTTTAGAATTGTGTTAATTTCAGTCCTTTTTTATTCCTGTGTTCTACTTCAAATATATAGAGAGACTGGCCATCTTCCATTTCTAAAATAATTAAGGACTTAGTTCAAATTTAATTTACAAACCCTCTTAAGAACTAGAAGACAGCAGCTCCTGTTCCTCCTCTGGCAGCAGCACCAGATTCCATGGCAACTCCTCCTTCAGCTAATTCCATGAAAAAGGACCATACTGCTGCTGCTATGCTATCAAGATTCATAAGTCAAAAAAAAAAAAAAAAAGGTTTCGCAAAGTACCAATGCAACATGCAAAATCACGAAGCCAAAAATCCATCCTCTCTTCTGCATCGGCAGAAAGCAAATCACCTATATTAATTCAAAATTGTAGCTTTTTATATCGTTGGCCACTACGTACAAGACAAATTTCATGACAGAATTTGCTTAA
Source organism: Marsdenia floribunda (assembly GCA_035583425.1). Lineage (NCBI taxonomy): Eukaryota > Viridiplantae > Streptophyta > Magnoliopsida > Gentianales > Apocynaceae > Marsdenia > Marsdenia floribunda. The sequence continues at coordinate 10,387,613 of JAXGGT010000169.1, read as the reverse complement.
ACTGCAGATCCTAAAATGCTTCTCAACTCATGAAAGAAATATGGATCCTCTATGTTCATCTAAACAACTCCACACTAGCTTGAGCTTCGAGAACTGTAACGGGTTCCCTCATTTTTGTTGATCAGCAGCCGTCGATGAAATCTTGATAAGGTTCATTGGTGGAACATGATTGAATGAACTTTAGAAGCCTCCTCTTCACTATCTCATCTTTTGAAGTTCCATTTCCATCAATCTGAGTGACTACAGTTTTTTTTCTGTATTTGGATTGCCATTGATCTCTTCCTCAATTGAACTTTCTGCAGGAGCATTCATCGTGATCTGTTCATTAAGAATTGTTGAAAATGTTTGCTAGTTTTAGTGTCCTTTCTTGATTAAATTTAATGCACAAGAAAGCAGCATCACAAGACTAGCAAGATGCCACTGAAATACATTTCAGAAAATATCTTATATATAAACTTCTAATTTTAGAGAATTGCACTTAACGTGTGGTTTTGATAGTCAAATAATCAAAGGCCTTCTCCAAACAAATGTGTAAGTATCACAATAAGAAAGAAAAGATAAACATACCTCTCTGTTAGCTTGCTCTATGGGATTACGCAAAGCAGGTAAGGCTTCATTTGAAGCTTTATGCTTATGAAGTTCATCACAACTATCATCGGTCACTGTCAAACTTCTATCCTCCTTATTTTCATTCCTCACAATTCCAATTGAGTTTGTTTCCTCAGTAGGTGTCAAAACAGGTGAATAAGAATTGGTCTCCTCTGTTGTTTTTGAGAGAGCTGCTTCTGAGCCATAACTACTTGAACTATTTGCACTGACTTCCTCCGTATCAGGACCTAACTTTCTAGAACTGTCTTCAGGACCAACTGCCATTTCATTTTCGCGAATTGACTTTTGGCTCACAGCTCCCAAGGGGTTGTCTTGGGCAGCACATGTGACAAGATTAGAGGTTTCCTGTCTCTCTGAACTGCCTTCAGGAATATAGTTGGTTATGTTTTGTTTACTTTTATCCACTTGAACCATGTTTTTTCTTACTGATCCAACGGAGTTAGCTTTGACAGTAGATGTTGAGTGATCAGAGGATTCCTGTCAAGTATGGCATAAAACAAGTTGATTGTCATTTTTCCTACAGACTAGCCACCATTAAATACTAGATGTGAGTAAGCAAAATTGAATTAAAAGAAAAAGGAAATTAGGGAGATTACTGCATTCAGGAACATAAAAAATAATATCTTTTTGGATCAAACAATTTGTAGAAATCAGTCTCAGAATAGGTTAAGAGAGAGAAAAAAAGAAAAATTAAACTTCATTTTCCATTTGTAGAAGTATATTACTGACTGACCTTCAATGTTTCAGCACTCATGGTGCTTTGAGCCAAAGTTGAACTTTCATTGCTTGCTTCATCAACCATAATATTTTCAACTCTTTCTGGTTGAAATTGGTGAACTTCAACTCGTGTGTCATCACTAAATCTTGACAAGGAACAGGATCCTAAAGAAATATTTGGCTGCAATACAGACCTAGGGGAACATGTGCTTGAGTGTGGATGAACTCCAGAAGATCTTAGTTCTTCCATATGCAGTTCTTCTTCATCTACTTGAATTGAATCTTGATTATCATGGTCCTGAATGGCGACGGAGTCATCTGTCACTCCTGTCATGCCTTGTTTACTATCTTCTGATTCTCCTTCAATATCCACAGAGACTTCTGCTTCAACATTTTTGCCAACTAGCTCCAATATGCTATGGCACTCTTCTATTTTCTCTGATTGGCTTCCAGTATAGTCAACAGAATGTGGACTGCTTGTTTCTGGCAATTTTGTTGGTTCCCTTTTTCCTTGCTCCATCAACAGATCAATTGTATCATCTGCTGCTCTAATATTGAACTCTTCATCATTATTCTGGAGGACTTTTGAACTAAACTCCCCCATGGACATCAGATATGGATTAGGGGGTTGCTGTTGAATATTGACAATTAGAGTAAGAATAAATGCAAAACCGATTTCTTTTACTCCTGACACACAGACATAGAATGCTGTTGAATATTTATCAGAGTAAGAATATACATGCATAATCCAAGTCCTATTAAATACCCTAAAATAGCTCAAGAAATTGTGTAGGACAATTTTCACTGACCTCTGGTTTTTCAGAATCATCATTTCCGGAAATGTTGGCCACTAGATCCTCTTTTAACTGCTGCAACTTATCCATGACTGGAAAAGCCAAATTATCATTCTTGGAGTCTTTTCTTCCTGAAAAACCAACATCCACAGTATTGCCCTCATTGGTATTGTATACTCCCTTTGATTCATTGTCACGTATCCATGGTACTTCATATGATGTTTCCCTAATGTCTTCATTGCCAGTGGTCTCATCTTCCATGTCCTCTTTGTGTGCTGATAATTCGTCATCGGGAAATAAAGTGATGCCATCATCTGTTAGTATAGGCGAACTTACCTCAGAAACCTCCACCTGCAAATCAGAAGCAATAGAGGACATAGGCGTGTGGAGATTAAGACGCAAAGCCTTATCAGCATGGTATAAGTGCTGCAGCATCTTGTTCTTTTCAAATAAAGTTGGAACGCAATTGTTCTTCTCTACATATTCCATTTGCCAGCTCTCTTCCCTATTTATAGACATGCTCCTTAGCAGTGGAGATCCAAGGGATCTCAAAACTGCATCTTTATCTACTTTGTAGATCGATACATCTTCTTCTGATGATGATGCAGAGCTTAACTTCTCAGTGGAATCTTCTATCGAAACACCATTGTTTTCTTCCTGGCAATTGCTAACCAAGTCTGCTTCCTGTTTAGAATCTGAAACTTCTTCTTCGATGATTGGATTAGTTGTAACAGAGTTTAACTTAGAATTGGGTAATTGACACACATCAACTTCTATTATCTTGCCTGCATCTTTTTCATCTGCAACCAGAAAATTTAACATTAAAGCATCCACAAATAACAGAAACTAATGCAAGCTACTAGCTATGATATATTGCCTGCATCTGCTATGGGCATGAGTGTTAATTGTGACAAAGTCTCAGGTAATTGACTGATTTTACCTAATTGGTCTTTTACTTGGAAGTTTTGAATGTCTTCCAAAACTCCTTCATTCTGAATTGAGTCATGGGACAATGATGTTTGTTGTTGATCTTCTTTCTGCACCCCAGGAACCAATGCTCCTGACCCCACATTCTCAGGTCTGACGAGTGTCATGTCCTTGAACTCTAGTTGGAAACTACCACCAGTAAGAATGGGTTTCTCCTCTTGTGCATCATAAGGGAGGTCAAAAGGGTTGCAATTAGGCAACAAGACAGAAGGAGCTGAGCCAGGCATGGGAGAAAATAAGTTACCATTTGGCTGGGTAGCAAGAAGAGGATTGTTGTTTCTAGGCATTGTGAGAGAAGTCATTGGGCCATGATTTTCAAGGTTATCCAACTTCGGCGGTGACCTTCTTACCTGAAGACTGAGCATTTTCCTTGCCCTCCTCCTTGCAATCAAGCTCTCCAGTCTCTTGTTTCTTTCGATCTCAGAAAGTCCCAGATCCATCAGGTTCTTCTGGTCAATTTCAGTCCATTGCACAGCCTTATTATTGGCCTCTCTGTCTTGCTCATCTTCCTCATCTGTACCTTCTGAACTTTCTATTTCCACATCCCTACTACCAAATTTTTGAGATCTTCCATGGGATTTATGAAGTTCTGGGGAAACTAATGAAACATTAGAGGAAGAAGAATCTCCGTTACTGATTGTAGAATCCACCTCTATCTCTCTAATTTCTTTTGGCCTTTCTTCTGTTAAAGAACGTTTGTCCACCACTATCTCACTATTAAAGGTTGACAAGAAAACAGTGTTTTTCTCATCCTCACTAGTATGCACAGAGTTATCTCTGCTTGTCTCACAGGGTCTCCTTCGTCTAACAGATCGAGCACGACCATAACGTCTCTCATTTCTATTACTGGGAAAAACATCTTTCCTAATTGATTCTGCATCACTATTCTCCCCACCGCTTCTGAAACTTTTGGAATTTTGATGCCCAATATATATTTTAGCTACTGAAACAACAGATACAAGAAAAACTGAAGAATATATTGAAATCCAGAAAATTGATGGAAAGCATATATAAAGTACTAAAAAGAATAACACGGGACATGAAACAAATGGATGATTCTTGATCAAAGTAAAAGCACATCTCATCGAAAATTTAACAACTGTCCACATCCAAACTTGAACATCCTTCCCAGAAATAGCCATCTCTTCGTTTTTTTCCCCACAATTTGTTCTCACTTTTGCGTACAGTAACTATTGACTTAAAAAAAAAAAAAAAAAAAAAATCCTCTCAAGAATCATACTAAACCCAATTTGGAAATGTATTTCATTATAAAAAAGAAGGAAAAAATGCAGCCCCAAAAAAATTCAAGGAACAGAAAACTGAAAAAATGAGTACATTACCAAGAAAATTGATGAAACAATAGCAAAATCAGAAAACAAAAATGAAACAAAACTCATCAAAGAAGAAAAAATTCATCCATTAACCACCCAAAAGAATAAATTATTAAAAAATAAATAAAAATAAAAAGAGAAACACAGAATGATTATTGGTGAAGTGAAAATTTACTGGTAACCATTAGTTATTAAAAAAAAAAAATTTGACGGAAGAAAATGGAATAGAGGGCGGATGTAAGAGAATTTTGGTATCACCTGTAAATTATTAGAGGCGGTAATGGAGTTTGGGAAAATCTTTGTTTGGCTGATAGCCGCTCTCGATCCTCTCTTTTAGGACATCATCTGCGATTTTTCTTCCCTCCCATACTACGCTGCTGCCATTGCTAACCTCGTAACCAAAATGATGGTCCAAAAATGACTATGTCATCCCATTAAATAATAATAATAATATATATTTTTTAAAAAAAATAATCTTAGGATTTTTTGTTACATTTGGATTGTTTTCCATTTTTTCTTTTTACGAAAAAAAATAAAATTGGTTTGGATAACATTAAAAGAGGTTTAGATGAGGAAAAAAAAAAAAATCTAATAAGGCTAAACAGATAACATTATTTTTCCTTAATTATATATATATATATATATATATATATATTGGTGACATTTTATGATTATTCTATTTTATATATTTCATATATGTCTAAATTTTATTTTTTCTTTCAATTTAGTTTTTAACTATTTATATTTTTTAAAATTAGTTCTAAAATTTTAATTTATTAATTATTTTTAATTTTACAAATTAATTATTATAATTAAAATTTGCCAATATTATTCTACTTTTGATATGTATTAAAATAAAATATGAGTATAATGAGACACGGAATAAATTACTTATTAAAAAAAAAAAAAAAAGACATGGAATAAAGTATAATACAATATTATTGTAATTTAAGAATTTAGAACATTTGTAAATTGGAATTCATTATTTTTCTTCGGTTTTAAAAAAAGAAAAGAAAAATCTTCTTTCAATTTTTTTAATGAAAAAACTATTTACTTAATATATTTTATTAATTTTTTGTTATAATATATATATTATTATAATTGTGGGGAAATTAGTCAATTTAGTCCCTATTTTATTAGTTTTATATCATTTTAATTCTTTTTCTATTTTTATCTTTTTTAGCCTCATACTATTTTTAAATGACTATTTGAATTATTATGATCATATTTTAACTAATTTTTTTATCAACTTAAATCTTTATAACAAATTCATACTTGTTCTAACTTGAATGAACAAGTTAGATATCATTAAAAGAAAGGTCATGACTCGTTTAAAGTCGTATTTTATATAAAAAAAACAGTCAAAACATGATAAAAAATACAAAAGATAGTTACAAAAAAATGTATAAAGACCACAGAAGGCAAAAAAAAAGGAAAAAAAAAGACCAAAATAGTAAAAATTTAATAAAATATGGACTAAAACTGACCATTTTTTTTTTTTTTTTTTTAATTATGTATTGTGACAAGAATGACCTAAAATGACAAAAATGTTACTTAACTTTAATGGATATACTAATTACGTGAGAAGAACTAATTTTTGAAATTAAAAATAGATAAATGATCAAATTGTATGAAATTAAAATTTTAGGAACATGAGAAATGTAAATAGTTAAGAGATTAAACTTGATTTTTTTTAATAATATTTATATATCATCAAAATTTGTTAGTATAATGAAACTCAAATAAAAAATACACTAAAAAAAAATTAAAAGATTATTATTCAATTCCATTACTAAATTAATTATCTATTAAGGTTCTTAAGTTTAAATCTTAGTCAATAAAATTCATATGTGACTATAACTTATCCAATAAAGTTTCTTTAATATTGAAATTGTATAAATATGAACATTAAATGGATAAGTTATGGTAAATCTAAGAAGTCCTAATAAATAATAAAACACTATTGATTAAATGATACAATAATTTAAAAATAAAATAGATGTTTCATTGCAAAAATATTTTAAAATAAAAATATGAATTTTACCTTTATATATATATATATATATATATATATATATTTAAAAAGTAATAATAGTGATATTGTTCACCTTGACATACTGCAAAATATTTTAAAATGTGTCATTAAATAAAAAATTTTAGATATCTACTTAATAACCATTCAAAATCTTTTAAATGAGCGATGCATGAATCCAATTCACAACAACTACTAATTTTTAGGATCAATATAGTTTAACAAAAAAGGATGAATAATGAAAATATAAGGGTGTTTTTGGATTGAATTTTTTTTTTTGAAAAAGCTCATTTTTTTAAAAAAAGAATTGAGTTGATTGCGAATAACGAGGAGTAAGGTAGGGCCAATGTAAGATGTTGTCTAGTAAGTGGGGGACAGAAAAATATATTTTATTAGTGTAATGATGATTTTTTATTTGAATTATATATATATATATATATATATTTATATGTATATATTGAATATTTATAATAAGTGAGTGGATTTTTTATTTATTTTTTGCCATATCACCAGACATGAACAGTAATATGTCAGATTGATGTCCAAACAAATACAACTATTTTTTTTTTTAGTTTGAGTGAAATTTTGAAAATAAAAATCCCAATTCAAAAACAGCCTAAGTCTTTTTGTTTAGGGTCTATCTGAACAAATCTACTGAAAGGTACCCTTCGTTACAAGGGGAAAAAAAAAAAAAGAAGTCATACTTAAAGACAAGATTGCCACATGTGGTCTTGGTTGATTCTGAACTACACAAGGATACAATTTTTCAATGCTGGAAATTAAATATCAATTTTATTTACTCTTTACCACTAAATTATGTATGCTGATACCTATCAAAAAAAAAAAAAAAAAAAAAAATTATGTATGCTGATAGATTAACAACAAAAAAAAAAAAAAAAAAAGTATGCTGATAAATATAATTAGTATCTTATTAATTTTTTTTTAATTATTTTTATTTGTTACAAACAAACTTTCACACTTTAAAAAATAATTTTTTTTTTTTGGGTTGAGAATTATCAATAATTTGAGTATTTTAAATAATCATCTCAATATTTTAGGGTTTTTTTTTTTTTTAAAAATTTAAGGTATTTTTTTGCTTTTGTTGTGTCCTGAACTCATGATTTTTCGAATTATAAATGAAGCTTCTACCAACTGAGCTACATCTTATTGTCCTTTAAAAAAAAAATAAATTATTTTAATTTTTTTTTGATAAATATATTAATGAAATAAAATATTAAACTTTTACACTTTTTTTCTTCTTCGTTAGAAAATTAAAGAAAAAACTAATTATAATAATCACAGATAAACTAAATATATTGTTAGTAGAAAGAGATAAATTGCACGTTGCACTTTCAGACATAATTCCAACCTTAATACTACTAAATTTTGGCAAAAATTTGCTAATCCGCGAACACACCCAAACTAACGGAGCCCACGAAATATGTATAAATGGCCGAAGGCGTAAATTAATTTAACGGTCAATATTCGCCTACACGATGCAGATCAATGGTCCAACCTTCTTCTTCTACCTCTGCCCCAACCTCATCCACAGCATCTGATAATTCAAATACGTATATAACGTTACTTCGCCTATTCAGATTGATCTTTTCAATTTTTTTTTTTTTTTTTTTTTCTACTCTGAAACCTCATAGCTATGGCTGCTGCTGCTGTAATTGAAGCACTACGACCCAGAACCAACCAGCAAATTTCTATTTATTTTAATTCCAATTCCATGTATTTGCATAATCAGAAGATCTTCTGTAATCGGTACCGACTTTTAAGCCAAAAATCGTGTTTCTTGGTTCATAATTCGTCTTCTTTTGCTCCGCGATCTAGGGTTTCAAATCATTCTTATGGGGATAGCTTTTCGAGTGGTTTTGTGAGGAATCGCAAGTTTGGGTACGGCGTTAAAGTGCGAGCCAACAGTTCGTGCGAACACGATACTGATTCGACCGAGAACAGTGATTCGACGGCCTCTGACACAACCCGAAATAATCCAGCTTCAAGTTCTGGGTCGGGCCCTAGTTCTTCCAGAAAGGAGAAACAGGGGAAGGGGAATTGGTGGTGGTCCAAACGGAATAATAAATGGAGGTTCCAGCCAATTCTACAAGCGCCGGAGATTGGGGTTTTGTTGCTACAGTTAGGAATGGTGATGTTTGTGATGAGACTGCTCAGACCTGGGATTCCGTTACCAGGGTCGGAGCCTAGGCCACCCACGACGATTGTGAGCGTTCCTTATAGTGAGTTTTTGAGTAAGATTAACAATAATCAGGTGCAGAAAGTGGAGGTTGATGGGGTTCACATAATGTTCAAGTTGAAGGGTACTGAAGTGGCCGGTGGAAATGTTGGGTTAGAGAACGAGGCCAGTGGTAAGTTGCAGGAGTCAGAGTTATTGCTTAAGAGCATTAGCCCGACAAAAAGGGTGGTCTATACGACCACAAGGCCAACTGACATCAAGACTCCTTATGAGAAGATGCTTGAGAATGATGTGGAGTTTGGATCCCCAGACAAGCGGTCTGGAGGATTTCTGAATTCTGCACTGGTAAGGTTTGTTAGTAGTTTTGAGACGAAGTGTGATGATTTTGCATATGGGGGCCTTTTCAGTAAGGATGAATTTTGAAGTTTGATGCTTTCTTTAGGATAAAAGCCAGTCGTGTAAAGGAATTGGTGCGGCTTACTTCCTAGTTAGTTAATGAACTTGAGAAAAATACAACTTTTCCTCCTCCTCCTCTAATTTACTTGAGCTCTTAATTTGAACTATTGGCAACACTTGGGAAATGCTTCAGTGAAATTCTTGAAATCAAAGCTACCATTTGAGGAAAAATATGCATCAAGTTATAAAAAGGTGGTTCTAGTATTTGAATGGGACTTTATTTTCTGTGAACCCTTTTTATTTTGCAATTATGATTTCTTTGGTGTAATAAAGTTATACTCTTGGATACTGCTACCCAGCAAAATAAAAACACTGAAATAAAGAAATAACTAAAGAAAGAGCGGTGCATGGTCTGTATCAGCTTGTACTGAATGCTACATAATTTAGTATGAATTTTCTTGTTTCAACATAGACCTTGCTAGTCTTGTAATTATTCTGAGATTTGTGAAATGCGTGGATTACTTTCCTCTTTAGTTCTCTCCAATTCTCTGTGCCTTCCAGGTCAATAACATCTTGTACCATTGTATGTAGGAATGTGTAACTACGGTTCCAATTGTTCTTAAACTTCATTATTTGTTGCAGAAGATTTGACCTTTTTCTGCCTGTGCAGATAGCACTGTTTTATGTTGCTGTCCTTGCTGGTCTTCTTCATCGATTTCCTGTAAGCTTCTCTCAGGTGAGAATTGTAACAGTGAATCCCTTCTTGCCAATTATCTCATATCCTTAAAGTCTTTGATATCAATCATTCTGTATTTGTTCAGCACACAGCAGGTCAGCTGAGAACCCGCAAGTCTGGGGGTTCGGGGGGTTCGAAAGTATGTGAACAAGGGGAAAATGTTACCTTTGCTGATGTTGCTGGCGTTGATGAAGCTAAGGAAGAGTTAGAAGAAATTGTGGTATTTGATATTTTCCTTGGAATTTTCATTACCTTACACTAATGAATTTCAGATTAATGATTTTGGAGTTTAACATTTCCATTTTATATGCACAATCTTTGTACAGGAATTCCTGAGGAACCCAGAAAGGTACATAAGACTTGGTGCACGTCCTCCTCGAGGCGTTTTGTTGGTAAGTTGGGGTGTACTGTAGTGGGGATGAAATGCATTTGTCAATATTTAGCACACTAGAGTTTCATATGGGTTCTAATTTTGCCTCCTACTTGAAGGAACCACCTTCCTCACACTGAAAACTTGTCTGATCAGGTGTTTTTTTATTTTTATTTTTATTTTTAATCACAATTTTCTTATCTTTTCCTTCTTGAGGCAACCATCTTTCTCTTTTGTACTCAGTACAGATGGAGCTTTTCTCAGTGAGAGTGGTTGCAACCTATGATCTAGTTTTTTTTTTTTTTTTTCCAATGTGCTTCTGCTGTAAGATATAAATATACCTTCTTTTTCATCTTACAGGTGGGTCTACCTGGGACAGGTAAGACACTTCTAGCGAAGGCTGTTGCCGGGGAAGCTGAGGTGCCCTTTATCAGTTGTTCTGCCAGTGAGTTTGTGGAACTGTATGTTGGCATGGGAGCATCCCGTGTAAGGGACCTTTTTGCACGAGCAAAGAAAGAGGCACCATCAATCATATTCATAGATGAGGTCTTGTTGTCTCCTTCACCCTTTCTTCTCCCAATTTTATTTTTCTTCAATAGTGTTATGGTGCCAAAAGTATAAACACTGAAAGAACACTTGAAATAATCTCTTCTGTGCAGATAGATGCTGTAGCAAAAAGCCGTGATGGTAAATTTCGCATAGTTAGCAATGATGAGCGAGAACAAACCCTAAATCAATTGCTGACTGTAAGGTTTCAACCAAGTGGTGCTTTTGACAACTGTTATGCATTTTGTTTCAGTTGTTTTGATGCCGTTAGGATAATGTTGTAGGAGATGGATGGATTCGATAGTAATTCAGCCGTGATAGTTCTAGGAGCAACAAACCGGGCAGATGTGTTGGATCCAGCCCTTCGCCGCCCTGGAAGGTTTGACCGTGTAGTTATGGTATGTAGATTATTTCAGTGCTGTGTTTCTTCTCGTAGCTGTCAGCTTTTACTGTTATGGATTGTAGATTATCTTAAATTGGTTTTCAGGTTGAAACACCTGATAGGACTGGAAGAGAAGCAATTTTAAAAGTTCATGCTGCTAAGAAAGAGCTTCCCCTCAAAAAGGACGTTGATCTTGGTGATATTGCTTCTATGACCACCGGATTTACTGGGTATGTTTTCTCTTTTCATGACTCGGTACGAACTTGGCATCCTTTCCAGTTGTAATCTTGAGAAACATAGAAATGACCTTTTGATTCTGGATTGGTGCAGAGCGGACCTTGCTAACTTGGTAAATGAAGCTGCTCTTTTGGCAGGAAGAAAAAATAAGCTGGTTGTCGAGAAAATTGACTTCATTCAAGCTGTGGAGAGATCAATAGCGGTTAGTCCTTCCTGCCTTCTTATTGACACAGAAACCACAGTTTGTGGATTGTTCTGCATTTGCTTATATTTATATTTCCTCTCACTTCTTCATTGCACATTCTATACTAACTGCTTTCCTTTGTTCTGGGGTCATAGATTTGTACTGTTTGATTTTGTGCAGGGAATTGAAAAGAAGACTGCCAAGTTACAGGGGAGCGAGAAAGCTGTAGTTGCCAGACATGAAGCTGGTCACGCAGTTGTTGGAACTGCTGTTGCCAATCTTCTCTCTGGGCAGCCCCGGGTAGAGGTATTTTGGTCTTGCATTGTAGGATCATGAAGTTTTCTTTAGCCTTTTCCTTTGTGTGATCTTGTTAAGATGCATAAGTTTTTTCTGGAGGATAACTTTGTTTGGCCATTGTTTGAGGGGTATTGTGCAAAAGTGAGGATTCTTGCACTTCTAACTAATTATTGATGGTTAACCCATGCCATCAGGGCTCCTCTCTTTGGTTTGGTTTATTTATATAAATTTTGTCACTGCAGCTTACTTTTGAGTTAGTCAATAGTAAGGACTTTGTTTCACTGGACTGTAGTGATAGTTAGTCACAAATCATTTATGCTGATCATGAAGAATTAACTTATATGAGTCTGGAATTTTTTTGCTGAAAAAATGGACTGCTATGGGTTCGGGCGCACTTCCCCCTATCCACATGCATGCGTCCATTCTGAGCATTTTTGTTTGGAAAATTGGTTGGTTTAGTCCTTTAACTATTTTCATTAATTAACATAAGTCCATAATCTTTTTTTTTAACTTGTTAAGTCCTACATCTTTTTATGAGCAGCCTATTAAGTCCTTTTGGCCAAAAATTTGAATTTTTCGGCCAAAATTCATCATGTGTCGGGCACATGATGATTTTTTAAGGGCAAAATCGTTCTCTTTGTACAAAAAAAAAAAAAGCTTTATAAGACCTTGCAGTTAGTTTAAATTCACAGTTTTATAATACTTAAGAGGACGATTTTGCTCTTAAAAAATGGTCACGTTCCGAGCATGTGATGAGTTTTGGCCGAAAAATTTAAATTTTTGGCCGAAAGGACTTATTAGGTTGCTCGTAAAAAGATGGTTGCTCGTAAAAAATTGTAGGATTTAACAAGTAAAAAAAAAAAAAAGAAGAATGTGAACTTATGTTAATTAATGAAAATAGTTAGAGGACTAAGCTGACCAATTTTCCTTTGTTTTTTTTCCTGTTTAATTTGAGCTCTTGAAGAACATAATTTCATGTGGTTTTCTTTCACTTCTTTTTTATAGCAATTTAGGTCCATTTTAATCTTCTTCTCTACTTCTTTGTTATGGAAGAAATATATGGATGTTCTCGGTGTTTTGGTGTATTATGATGCTTTGGTAATCTCTATCTAGTTTTATCACTTAAGCTGTGGTGCTGTTATAGTTTTTCTTGGTTGATTCAATATATTGTATAAATTTTCTTTGAAAAATATGAGGCTTTGGTTTCCCCTTTTAAATGTGGATATGCAATTGAAATAGTTATATTAGGGGGTGCATTGATAAAGAAGTGAATTCTGATGATTATTTTGTTGCTCAGAAGCTTAGTATATTGCCGAGATCAGGAGGGGCATTAGGATTTACATACATTCCTCCAACCAACGAGGACAGATATTTGGTATTTGTTGATGAGTTGCGTGGACGTTTGGTTACTCTTCTTGGTGGGCGTGCAGCTGAACAGGTAGTATATTCGGGACGTGTATCAACAGGTGCACTTGATGATATACGGCGAGCTACAGATATGGCCTACAAGGCTGTAGCTGAATATGGTCTGAATGACACCATAGGTCCTGTTTCATTAGCAACCCTTTCTGGTGGTGGGATGGATGACTCCGGTGGAGCAGCCCCATGGGGAAGGGATCAGGTACCACATCTTAGTCTTGCCTAGTAATTTCTGCTGAGTTCTACTCAATTCCCATCATGTATTGACTGTGCTTATGACTCAAAGGGGCATCTTGTCGAACTTGTTCAAAGAGAGGTCAAGTCACTACTGCAATCTGCTCTTCAAGTAGCACTGTCTGTGGTGCGTGCTAATCCTACTGTTTTGGAAGGACTAGGGGCACAATTGGAAGGTACTCTTGGATTTTGCCTCACTTTTGCCATTTTTCTCCACTGGCTTTGCAGTGTATTTGGGAGAATCACAGGTTGCATTTTCCTTTTCCCTCACCTTTTATCCTCCTCTGTTCATTCAGAAAATGAAAAAGTGGAAGGCGAGGAACTGCAGGAATGGTTGAAGCTAGTTGTTGCTCCAGCAGAACTTACTTACTTTGTCAGGGGCAAGCAAGGGTCAATTCTTCCATTGCAAACTGGTTCTGGGTGATGAATATTGCTTGTCTTACTCATTATATCAACTGTAGTGTAGTACCAATTTTGACATCACGGTTCCTCAAGTCTCAAGTGAATGGGAACTAATCATATCACGTGCCGCTACTCTACTTGGCTTTTGGCGACACAATTCCTCCAGACCTTGTATATTCAATTAAAAAGGTAATTCCATAGCTAACATGCACCTGCCTCTGTTATTCTATTCCATAGTTCAACATGGCTGTTGCTCATTGGGAAGGCAACAGCCTGCAATTCGTTCTGGTGTGGTAACTGGTAAGGTGTTGTGTGCATCTGCATCTCTGGACTAGGTGGAATCACATCTAATCACCACTGCAGTTGGTCCCATTATCAATCAATCCATCCATGTACATGTGTGAATTGTTATCCTCTTCACTAGAGATAAACTGTAATATATACACACCAATGTAATTATAGTGTCAAAACATCTTTCTGGTTGATGTAGTGATTAGAGATGGGTATATACATGGTATTTACAAGTAAATGTAACTTTAATCTCATTACCATTTATAGGTTGTGATGTTAATAATATAGCAAGGCCTTTCTTTTTTTTTTTTTTCCAATCATGTTTCGCTGTATTGGTACCGACTTCTTTGTGATTGGATAATGTTGGTATTGTGATATCTACATCCACAAACAAAACCCTGAAAAGATAATTGTCCAATGGTGAAGGAGGACTTTATATGTGCAAGCACTGGTCATGACTCATGTATCACAGTACTTGGAAAGCCCTTTGTTGTGCAAAAATATATGGACTGAAGCAGGCTGGTATGATATTTGTGAAGGGAAATAAATATCTAAGTTGCTTTTTGAAATTATGCATCGCAGGGTGGTGGTGGTGGTTGTTCATTGATGGACAAAATAATTCAACCACATGTGCCATATGGACAAAACTGTCATTCATTCTTTTGGCTGATAAACATCGTATCAGCGATATTATGCGAGTAGATTTTTTTTTTTTTTTTTTTTTTTTTTTTTTTTTTATTTTTTGTTAAATAATTTTTTTTAGCACTTATTTTTCGTTTCAAACTTCTTGTTACGAAAGTGTGGCTTGTTCTTGTCCTGTCTAATAGTTTCTTTTGGGCTTAATTTAAAGTAAAATATTAAAATACTTTAAAAATTTTATTATATTATAAATAATAATAAATATTGCTGCTATTTTCTTTAATTGTCACCCCCCCCGCCCCACAAGTTTTTACATCTAAATTTATTTGTCTTTTAAAATAAAATATTTTTAATTTTTTGTTATGCTATTAAAAGGAATTAATAAATATTAGTTATGTAACATAATATTGAAAAAATAATAAAATTTATTTTACTTTTTTAACATGATAAATAAAACTAAAAATAATTTGGTTTAGAAAAAAAAAAAAAAAAAAAAAATGGAGGGAGTATTAAATTACTGTTGAAGACTTGAAGTACACAAAATTTTTGCCTCCAATAAAATATCTTAAAACGAGGGACCCAATGAGATGCCACTCAAAGCTTCCCTGTTTGTTTACTTTCCTTTTCTGTTCCACCGGCTCGCGCTATAAATGCTCGACTACTGGTAGGGAATTCCTACTGTGTTCAGTTCATCTATCAACTGGGAAAAGGATAAGAGCTTACAAGGTTAGGTTCGCTTCCTCATTTTCTCTGGCGATTTCTTCTTAATGTCATCCTGTTTGCGTACTCTTTTGCCGATTTTTTTCCTTTGTAACTGATCTTTAGTTGTTAAAATTAACAATCATTTCATCGATTTTGCGTTAAGATGGCAATTTACCAGGTAATCAATCTTGTGTGGGATTTGTTCCAAATTCTTTGCGGCTTCTGTTTGCTAAACACAATCCATGTTTTTTTGGTACTTTTAAAAGGAATTTTCATTTTGGGGGTGTGATTGAAGAAGGAAGCGATACAATGGATAGACGGTTCCACTTCTTTGGGCCCTCTTAAAATCAATAATAGTAAATTTCAAGTTGTAAGTGAGTTGATAAAGTACTTATCTAACTGGTTAAGTGAAGTGATGAGATCAAAATTGTATTTACGTATACAATTGTTTAAAAACTTGAACTATCAGTTAATATAAATATGCTAAGAAAGAATAAAAATAAAAATCAATAATAGCAACGGTGGCGTTTTTTTTTTTTTTTTTTTTTTTCTTAATCTCATGGCATGGGGTGCCGTTCCAATTATCGGTGATACCGTCATGTATACATTCACATTCATCTCTATTCGAACTGAATAGAAAATAAATTAGAATTAAATAATTTGCAAAAATTGCAACATCACTTAAGCAGTGGAGAACAAGGTAGTTTTCTTATGTAAGTGGTTTCGCTTGATTTGTTAAATGAATGAGATTTAAGGATGGTAATATATATATATATATATATATATATATA
>JAXGGT010000169.1:10338453-10366736 GCA_035583425.1 Marsdenia floribunda | reverse complement strand
CAACACCCCCCCCCCCCCCCCCCCCACACACACACACACACATCCTTTCTCTTTTTGTCTCCTTCTGGTCAGAACAATCGGGAACCAGCTTTCTGAGGAAACAATTCATAGTTTTAAGTATTTGAGGAGAGACTTCCTTGTTTGGTTATTATTTACTAAATAGGCAAGATGTAAAGTACAGGTGCAATCTTTGAAAATGTTAAAAAAGTTGGATATAAAAATTATGTCCTCTATGAATGGTCTATTTCCTGATTATATCTTCAATTTAGGAAATGAATTATTAAACTTTTTCACAGTTTAGCTTTTCTTGACATAATTGATAAATATAGCCACTCTTAAAGACATAAGATTGTCTCACATTTTTACCAGTCCATTAATTCATTTGAATCAATTAATCCAATGCATAATAATATTGGTACTTAATAAATACCTGCAGAGGTTATAAAAAGCCAAAACCAAATAAAAAAAAAAAAAACCAAGGGTTACAAGGATACATGCATGTTGGATAAAGGAGAAGGAAAACTGACTTATCAAAAAAAAAAAAAAAAAGAAGGAAAACTGCAATGATAATTAATAGTAACCTGCCCCAAATTTGGAGCATCAGAAGATCAAAGCAGAAATCTTAAGGCAGACAGGAATTCTGACATTTGCAGATATTTTCCTTAGCCGTTTACTCCAAACGTATAATCAGTAACAGATAAACAAAGGACCTTACACAATTGGCAGAATGATTACACTCGAGAAGATATACAGCTATTGTTCAAAAGGTGAACGTGTCCCCAAACTGGACACACCTCAATTCTCTGAATTAACAATGAGAGAGGGGTTTGCTTGATTTGGGAAATACACTGTGGAATACAGAAGGCCTACATGAAAAGATTCTTCTTAAGGAAGAAAAGAATTTTACAGCGAAGATATTTAAGTGATCACATGATATGCTACTTGGCACAAAAATGGGTGTAAAACTGGTAATAAATTTGACAATTCAGTAGTACACATTGTCCTCAGGCATCAACACTGTCATCCACTTCTGATTCTGAGCAAGAGTTGAAAGAGAACTAGTGTTAGAAGAAATGGATGATGTATAGAAGTGACATTCTAGATTTGACAAATTGTAGCAAGTCAGGAGAAGTTGTTGTTATTTGCCTGAAAAGGAACTAGTTTGATTGACATATGGAAGACGTATGTGAGCAATTCATTAAAAGCACGTAGCCAAACTTACTGGTAGATGAATACTTCACCATCAAAGTCTCATCATGTCATGCAACCAAGAGAACTGTATTGTCTGTTTTAGATGAAAAGGATGTACAATCCATGAACGATGATGAATATCATTCGCTTAAAACTTCTTAGTCAGAATTCTCAACTGATATTGAAAAACACATTTTTCTTGTTCTCCTTAAGCTAATCCGTGTATGGGCTAGCAATGGCATTCTGCTGGATGACAGAATCCCATTTCTTACAACTTCTCCAAAAAGAACATTCAATTCCAGGTATATATATATATAAAGACAGTAGTGAACCCTAAAAGAAGACTCTTAACTTAGAGCTGAAACAACCTTTCAAACTAACCCTCCTCATATCTGTTCCATAAAGTTAAAGATCATATCAATTTAATAAACAGTCTTACACCCAGGGGATTCACCACTTACACGATACTAAAACTATTCAAGATTCTCAACTAGTTATTAAACAACAGTGAGATAAGGGGAAGAAAAGAAAAAGACTCAACCAAAGGGAGGTTTGCTGATAAAAACTAAGAACCCTAAAGTTCCTACCATTCACCACTATATAGTTGATCAAACATTTAGTTTGAATGGAAGGGCTCTGAGATTGTAATTGGTGGCTCAGCCTGTATCTAGGTTGATCACACCAGTCTAATCTAATTAGCATACAATAACTCCATAAAGATCCTATTTACTAATCATAAACGGGTAATTATGTGAAATCATCGGGCCAACGGTGTTGTAAAACAGATTCTGAAGCCAAATGTATAATGTCAAAATGGACATACAGAAATTACTATAGAAAGAAGAGGAAAATGGTAAATGCTGAAAATTTCAGACTGACAAACCTCCTGCTGCTTCTTGTTCTTCTTCCTCTTCAACCTCCTCTTCGCTATCTCCCTCAGAATCAAAGCCATACCTCTCATTCAAGAGTTCCACTGCAGCTTTTGTGAGCACTAACTTCTCTGAATCCAGAATGTCAAACAAATTTAAGGTCCTAGGAGTTAACATCTTTAATGTCCCAATATTCCTACTCGAAAGTCTCACATTATCCGAAATTTCGGCCATCAGAAACATGGATTTTTCCTTCGGATCCAATCCCAACCTCCTCATTAGCTCAATGAAATCCTTAGTCTTGGGCTTTTCAAATTTATCATCAAAATCTTCCACAACTATGGTATTCTTGACGGCACTGGAGATAGCCGTGGAAATGGCTAGTCTTTTCTCCTTCTTGTTTATCTTTACGGACCAATCCTTAGGTTTGGGCCCGAAAATGACACCACCACCGGGGCGGAGAGGGGTACGTTGGGAACCACGGCGGGCTCGGCCGGTCTTTTTCTGAGGGTAAGGTTTTACCCCTCCTCCACGGACCTCAGAGCGAGTTAGAGTAGAGGCAGTGCCCCGGCGACTGTTGCGGAGGTCCGTGATGAGGCCCCGGTGAACAACGGCGCGGGCAGTGTCAGGTGGGGCAGACTTGAGGTTGAGGGAGGCGGAGCCCACTTCAGTACCTTCAAACGAGAGCACAGGAAGAGTGGCAAGCTCTGAACGGACGACGGTCTTGACCGTGGAAGCAAGGGAAATGCGTGGTTTCTGGGCTCTAAAGAGGAGCTTAGAAGGGCAGTTGGAGTTGGGGGAGGAGAAGAAAATTGAAGAGGAGAAAAATGAGACGGAGGAGTACGGCGGTGCAGAGGCCGACATTCTGGCCATCAGGGAGAAGCACTGCGTGTACTGTTTGTGCTGTTTGGGACGTTATCTGCACAATGTTGCTTTTTGCTTATCCTTTCCCGTTTAGATGGTGAGGTTTGACTGATCAGGAAGAGGATATCAAAAAACGTGCTCCCATTGTTACGATTCTTGCCAGACGTACTAGATGCCAAGTCCTACAGGGCTATAGCCACACTAAAGGTGGAGGGGGGAAAAAAAAAAAAAATTATGATATTGAGTTACGTTATTAAAAGAAAAATAAATAAAAAATTAATTATCTTAATTCTGAATTTAGATTAAAATTAAAAAATTTAATAAATAAAAACATACATGTTAACAAAGGTTAGCTCGTGATAGCAGACTCACTTACGATCAGACAAGTTATGAGTTCGAGAAATATCAAAGTAAAAAGTTGTCAAAATTTCAAAAAAAAAAAATATATATATATATATACATTATCCATAAATAATATATTAAGCCAATCCAATTGATATATTGAACCAAGCTTTAGAAAACTTATCCAAAAAAAAAAAAACCAAGCTTTAGAAAAAAAAAAAATATATATATATATATATATCTGAACCCAAAAATACATAATTGCAAGAAATAATAAAAGTAGCATATGGGGTTCTACCCTCAACATTATCCGAGAAAAGGGAATTCTACTATCTCTTAGTACACAACTCTCTCCAAATTCGGTTCTCGTTGTGTCGTCGGAGACACCAATTGCAGCCGGCAGAAGGGGAGGCTTCGGCCCCGCCGAAATTAAAAAGGGAAACGTGGTTTACTGACGGGGCATTGCTAAGGAAATCGGATTCCCCAAATTTTTTTGAAAGATATCGGTGGTTGCTTGACAACCGCGGAAAAAGCTGCCAATTTGAGGTAATTTCTTGCTGTGTTCTTCTTTCTTGTTGAAGCTATGTACTCCACCTTATATGTATTTTTCATCTCGTCGTTTATGCATAATATAGGGAACAAACTATTAGTAGAAATCCCTCCATTCCGCTTTTCTTCATTTTTATTTGCAGTCATTATTTACTTTGGAATAAAAAAGTTTAATCCTTTCTTTCCTTTTTGTTTTTTTTTTTTTTTTTGCAACAGGGAAAAAAAAAAAAAAAAAAAAACTCATTTTTGGTTAATTATCTTAAGTTTTTTCATTTTTAAGATCTTGCTGATTGTAAAGTTTTGCTATCGTAATAGCAACTCAATCGGAAGTATATTGTTATGTGGGCCAAATTTGGTTCTGTTTTTTGTTTTTTTTTTCTCTGTACTGAAAGGAACATTATTTTACCTCTTTCTACTTTTAACCTGAAGATTTTCTGGAAATTCTCTGCTATGGATAGCAGCAAGACAATAATTTATCACGAGAAACAAAGCTTACAGCTATGCCTTTTGCATTGCCTCAACAATCTCTTCCAGGTACCATCAAGTTTTAATGCCTATTTAGTCTCCCTGTATCCTCTTCTTCTTTATTCTAGTTTTGTGTTTGTATATGTAATATTTGGCTCCATGTTGTTCCTTGTGGTTCTTTTTTTTTTCTGCTGCTCTTCTTCACATGCTATGTGTCATTTGTGCAAAGTCTAATATTTTGAGTCTCATATTTTATCAAGTCAAACAAAAATCAACATAGTGAATAAAGTCATTACTTTAAGATAGCTAGTTAATATTAAGAAAAATTGATCTTGAGAATGATATATTTTACCTTTTCATTTTTTGAGATTTTCATATGGCTAGAAATTGGAGGATTCTTAAGTGTTTTTTTATTTTATTGTATTTTTATTTTTATGTGTTCAGGGCAAAGATGCATTTACTCGTATGGAGTTGAATGCTATTGCAGAAAGCCTCAATCGTGATGATCCTAACAGGGGAGCATGGACTCCACTGTCTGTAATTTTTAAGCCTCATTACAATGCTCTAACTGGAAACTATGATATTAATGTTCTAATTGCTGCACTGGAAGGCAAAGGTAAAAAGGTTGTTTGGCATGATCGTCGAAATGGGGCCTCTACTCTTGATTTTGACATGACAGAAAATGAATTGATGGGCATTGTACTCAATGTTCGAGTAAGAAAGTTGCTTGGGCTTTGGAAAGGTAGGCATTGGTTTACATTGAGAAGGATTGGAGGCATTTGGTACAACTTGGATAGCGATTTTTCGGCTCCTTACTCATTCAAAGATACAGAAGAAGTTAAAGATTTCTTGGACGAGAACATAGCTGCTGGTGCTGAAGTTTTTCTTGTTATGCAAGATAAACATTGAACAATATTTATTTGTTTGTTTTATGTGGAATTTCAATAGTCATCCTAGGCCATTCAGGTGTAGAAGACAAGAGGCAGATTATGATTTTCCCCCCCAACTTTCTAGGACTTAAAATTTAATTGAGAATTGGCATGAAGTTGAGGCATTCAAATCATCAGGCTAAGTATTTATAGCATCTCCATTGATCAGCAGTGATACAGGAATGAACAGAACATCATACTAACATAAGTTTGTAATGGTGAAGGGACAATGCACAAATATCAGTGTAGCAGCTCAAATTGTAATTATATCTAGAAGATAACATTTGAACTTTTCTATGTTTTGTAATTTGGCCTCTTCCTCTCAAAGTTGTGTAGATTGGTGCAAAATTTTGTGGCCAATGGAGATTGAACAACATTAGAGTTTTTGACATTCTTTATGGAGTTGTCAGTGTTGATGATACCTAGAAACGTTTATAGTCAGATCTTAGATAATATTACCTTAGAAGAGGAGAATTATAAGTAAGATATTTGAGAATATGGAAATGGACCAGAAATAAAACCATACATTGGCATGCAGCTAGGTTTTTACTTTGTATCTCTTCAGTTTCCTTTAAATTTGTTGAGTCGTTTTCTGGTTTTACCTTTTTCTTTCTGCAAGACTAGGGCAGAATGACATTCTCCATCCGTGAATATCTGGTCATTTACTTCACTTCCCATTTATTTTGAGTAAGAGAATGATAATTGTTAGATAATTTCTTTAGAAGTCCTAATGGTTTGGTTCATTCCTTCCTTTATTTTTTGATTGTTTATGTTATTCAAATTGAAGAAGAGATTCCTGAGTGTATTGTGCTTTTTCTTTTAGTTCTTGTTTGCAACCATTTTTTTAACTGTGAATTATATACTAGGAGAGGGAACCTTTCATGTGTTTCTTTTAGACATATTTTCTTGTAGTTTTGAACATAACGCATGGAAGACTTCTAATATTTGCTTCTGTTATGCATTAAATTACTTGAAATGTTGTGTTTCTCGATTTCATCCCTGGACTATTTCACTTAAAATCAGTTTAGAAGAGAGTGTAGAGAGAATAAGAACTGTTTATTTTGGTTAAATTATGGCTTGAGATACACCCCAATGTTATTATAATTTCTCTGTAAAGTGAAAAAAAAAAGAAAGAAAAGAAACTGTTGGAGAAAAGAAAAGCTATCCTCTAAGGCATTAATTTTGCTGGTAATAGTTCTGGGTGAATCAAGTGAGGGGTTCTCTTATGTGCTTCATTTTACTATCAGATATTGAAGTCTGTGGTACACGGCAGATGCATATCCTGAATTTGTGTTTTATTAGTCATACTCACGGCTATTGTCTCTATTGTTTCTGCCTCGGTTTTAGCTTTGGGGATTCACATTTTTTAACATATGAAGTGAATGAATTGTCTTAGCATACTTGGTGTTGTGCTATCATTGTTATTGTTGTTGACTTGTCTAGTGTGAAAATTTTACCGAAAGGTAAACGACGACTTTAAACTCTGGGGTTCCTTTGGGAAGATAGTACCGAAAGGTTGATTAATCTGGGGCCTTTTTTCCTTAGGAAATGTGTTTTTTTTTTAATCCTCTTTCTTTTCAGGAGTAAATGTTTTGGCTCACAAGAAAAGTATTTTCAGGTACCATCCCTATTAATTTTTCTCCTGCCACTAGGTATTATCTTATTTGGCCTTTTGACAATGGTGTGGGGGAAGATATAAAGAGAGAGGTTATCGGTTTTGATTTCTTTAAAGACCCCCCCACTGTCGCAAAGCTGTACTTTGCTAAGCTTTTTCCATCCCTTTTCTAACCTTTTTAATAGAATTCCTAGCGGTTGTGGTATGGCCCCTCCTGTAACACTATCTTTTTCCTGTTTAATTTATTTCAAAGCTCTTAAGAGTTTGTGAAAGAGAGCCCCCATGGTTTGAATTTGTTTGTTTATCGCTGAAGCCGACCTAAGCACTCTATTGTGCCTTCCACTTCGTGTGTACTCTTTTTATTAACGGAGATTCTCTCCCACTAGTGGTAAAGTAGTGTTTCCTGACCATAGTAGCATCTGTTGTTTTCTTTCTGTTTAATCTTTTGCACAAATTACTACTTGAAATGTAATTATTATTATTTTTTAAATGAGAGACGCTTAAACTGGGGATTGAAAATGATCACAATAATCTTGTTTTTGAAGTTTAGCAGTTGGAATTTAGTCACTTGGGTATATTAAGTTACAGTGTCGGGTATAAGTGTAAGCAGTAATCTGGTTTGTCCTTAAGTTCTTGCCTTTATTGTGAAACAAAGTGTATTATATTTACTATATAAAGCACATGAAGATTTCCATTTCATCCCTCCTCTAAGGCCTATAATAAGCTAAGCTGTCCCCCTTCTCTCTCTCTCTCTCTCTCTCTTCATTTTTCTTTCACTCAACCATATATAGAGATTCTTGTTCACTCTATCAATGTCTACGAGATGCAACGGACGATCGTGCGTTAGATCATCATCATCATCAACCTCCACAATAATTCAGAAGCAGAAATCAGGAAAACAAAAGGCAGCAGAAGAGGAAGTAGATGACGATGGTGATGCTGATACAATGAAGTCCACGACAACTTGTAATTTTAGGATGCCCAGAAAGAGGGATTTATCTCCATTGAAGTATTTGAAAAACCTCGGAGGAAAGATGGTGAGAGTTCTGAGAATGATATCCCCAAGAAGGGCTTCCCCAAAAGTTACTTCTTCGGAAAGAGTCAAAACCTGCGTTGCTCCACTTGATTCTCACAGGGCTGAAGCCATTGATGATTGCATCGAGTTTATCAATTCTTCTTCTTCCTTGCCCAGATCGAATTCCACTTCTCAATAGAACGAACATATATATATAAATATATATACCCTGATCCTGATATTCTTGGTGGAGTTATTTTGTCCCTTGCGCGGGTGTGGAAACATTCCTTTCCTTGTGTAATTGCTCTGGAGCAATTCATCCGGTTTGTTTAATTTTCTGATGAAAGAACAAAAAAAAAAAGGGGAGATTTATAGATTTACTTCCAGCAGTAGCTAGTTTGTTTGATGGTTCTCTGCCACCTGCACCGAGCCTGGCTAGCTATATTCAGTAGCCATGGTGATTGAGATATACTATATTGTAAGAAAACCCAAAACAAAAAAAGTTTAATCTTGTTTCTTTATTCATATATATATATGTATATATAATATAGTTTATATGGGTTTATAGTATTGGAAATACCAAGTTTCTCTTCAAGAATCAGTATGATTTATGAAAGTACAGTGTGTTCAAGAAATCTGTAGAACTAACAAGGAGGCAAAGAATTTCATGGGTTATATTTTTGCTAGTTACTGCTTTCTACACAAGACAAATAAAACACTTCACTGCTAAGTGCAGAATGGCAATCGAAGAGAAAAAATAAAAAAAGGGGAAAAAAAACAAAGCACATGCAGTGATTTTGTTTGAGAGAGAGAGAGAGAGAGAAAGAGAAATTGAAGATTATTGATAAAGTATGCATGGGTGTGTGAGCGTAACCATGTTGGTAGTTGGGTGAGACGGCTGCAGTCTGCGTTCCGGTTGTATTGATGATTGATGATCACGATAGATGGAAGGAAGGTAGGCGGGGGGGTGAGGGGAGAGAGAGAGAGAGAGATTGTCGGTAACAAGAGGTTGTCAGAAATGCAGGTGATGAATACGTATGTCTGTCCTTAGTGTTTGTCTATGGTCACCCAACCACCTAGCTAAAATACTTACTCAGCCACTGCCACTGTTTGTTTTTCTCGATGCTTTCTTTCTCTCTCTCTCTCTAAGTTAAACATAACAATATTGGTTTTTTTTTATTTTTTTTGGTTGTTGAGAATCGCCAGCCAATTCATACTTGAGATTAGGTCCATTCAACAAAAAAAAAATTGATGCATAAAATTTTGGATCAAATTATTACCCAAAGATTTGTGGTGTGTTTAGACAATAATTTTTTAAAATTTTAAACAATCATATAGTAAATAACTAAAAAAAAAAAAAAAAAAAAGAAGAAGAAGAAGCAGAGATTAATAATATTTGTTTATCAAGTGTCTCTTGTTATTTATAAAAAAAAAAAGAAAGGAAGCAAAAAAACAAAATGATTCTGTAATTATTTTTAATTAACTAAAATTTAAACTTTTTTTTTTTAATTCAATAAATTTTACATTTTTTTATGAATAGTCTATTAAGTTCGTTTGGTCAAAATTTTGAATTTTTTAGCCAAAATTTATCACGTGCTCAATTTTTGAGAAGCAAAACCATCCAAACACTGTTCCTCTCTCTCTGTTTCTGTCTTAAACGAAAAAAAAAAAAAAAAAAAAATCACCTCTTCTTGAATTTTATCACTCTCTTTCTTAGAAGTTCTTCACCCCTGTTGGCTTTTGTTTTTTTTTTTTTTGTCTATCAGGAAACAGAGAGAAGAACCATGTTTGGACAGTTTTACCTCATAAAAAATATCACATGTCTAACACATGATGAGTTTTGATTGAAAAGTTTTAATAGGTTGCTCGTAAAAGGTATAAGACTTACAAATTTAAAAAAAAAAAAATTAAATTTTAGTTAATTAAAAAAAAAAAATAGTCACAAAAGGCGAATTTTAAAAAAAAAAAAAAAAATGAAGAAATTGTCAAGTGTCTTATTTTACACGGGAAGGGAGAAAGGAAGAAGAAGATTGTTGTCAAAATTCATAATAATAGACAGATTGATTGATAATTAATATATGTGAATGTGACAACATATCTGTACCTCTATTCTATTATTATTATGTTAGTAATTCAAAGGAAAGATTTGTAGTATGTACCTTTTTTTTTTTGTTAGAGTGTGTTGGGGGAGGGGGGGGGGGGGTGACCTCACTAAGTGTATCATGTCTTCATATGTCTATAATTTTCTGCTTGGTTTTTTATACTGCAAATTTCTTCCTTTTTGTTTTTTATTTGGTGGGGTGGGGGGTGATATAGTCAAATTTAAGGTCCTACAAGTTAATATAAAGTGGAACTTTGATCCAAAAGAAAAATTTCCCATATTGATGGTTAGAAATTAGAATTTGTACAAATTCCCTTTCTTTTTCCATTTTTTTTTTTTTCAATTAATGGATACAACATTTTGTAGCAGCTTTTATCTCCTATAATAGCAAATATTATACCTTAGTATGTGACTTCTATGACTCAAATTATAAATCATGTAGATTGACTATTAGATTGTGTTCATATTTTGTAGTAACTTTTTTGAAAAAAAAATCACAATTATTAGACTATTGAGTTCCAAGGTTAAAATTTTTAATTCTCATCACAATACACATGATGACAAAATAAAATATATATATATATATATACACATTCAATCTTTTACCTATTTTTAAATTTTATGTTTGAATTTGTTTCATGCATGTGTTTGATTTATTAATTATGACATTAATAAAAAAAAAAAAAAGTTGTAGTAAGGTACCCTAAAAGATTGATGGTACCACTACTCCCATCAAATCATTGTTAGAAGATTTTGTGAATGAATTATTTCATTCATAGAATAGCATACCGACCCGAACCGACCCAAAGATGGATTGTGTTGGAAATTCGAACACATGGGTTAAATTGGGAAATTGGGAAAAAACTTCTTTTAATTTCAATTTCCTTTAATCAAAATAAATTAAAATTGACACTTGAAGTCACGTGCCATGCACATGGGATTTTACAAATTAGAAAATATATATATATATATATATATATATATATATGCATAAATAATGTTAAAATTTAATTGGTCAATTTTCTAATATGGGTCACATTATTATTATTCGTAGTAGTAGAATAAGAGATGTGGCGTTATTAATTAAATGGGTGAGGTGGGGGGAGGGGGGCGCGGGGGCATAACACGGAATTTAACGATCACAAGTTGATAGGCCGAAAAGGAATTTTGGTTCTTGCATTTGCCAAAAATAAAGACGACTAGAGAGCCCTATCAGTATCAGTATCAGTGACCAAACGATATGCTAATTTCTCGCACCTAATAAATCCGAGCCCTGATGCCGTCCTCTTGTTCCTGTCTACGCAATAAATGCATTTCTTACACATCATTCCCAATATGGGCCTTTTTTTTTTCTTTCTTTTATTTTCTATAAGTAAATTGGGATAGCAATGCTTAGGTTTCGTATAATCGCGAGCTGAGCTAAAATAATTATAATTAATTTGTCAACTTGAATTCGATACAAACTCAAAATGATACGAAAAAAATTAAACTTGAACAACACGAAAATTAATCATGTTAACCCGTCAACCCGATTATGACATGTATATGATTCAAAACTCATTAATCTGTCAATACGATTACTTGATATCAACAGCTAACCAGATTATTTACCTATTTAACTTATAAAAATATTAATATTATATAATTTAATTATATATAAAATATTAAAATATAAAAATAATAAAAATTATTAAATCATTTAATAATAAATTAGAATATGTAATTAAAATAATAATAATAATTAAAATAAAAAATTAATTATTATTTAAATAAATTACATGAATTTAAATTATTTAAAATTCGAACACAATTATCATTAAATAAATTCATCTCTATCCTCAATTTTAATCAACTAATTTCATGTCGTATTCATATCTAAGTTAAATATCTTTATCCCTAATAAATTCTCACTCAACTTGCTTCATAGCCAATACAAGTCACAATCATGATTCTTCCAACTCCATCTGAACGATCCATTTTTTTAACTACCAAAATTGAACAGTAGTGGTCCTTTTAAAACCTAGAAACTTCTTTTCGGCCCTTTGCGGGTGTAATTATCTCCCTTTTTTCCTTTTTTTTTTTTGTGTGCGCGTGTGAAAATTTTCGGTCTCTTGATTAATGGACGGCGATTTTAGTGATATACCCAATTCTGATGTATCGAATCAACATTCAGATGATGATGATGAGTTGGTTCGTGATTTGAAGAAAAGTCTGATATTTGATAATTTTGATGGCAAGAAAAGGAATATATATTATTACGATGTGGATGAGGATGAAGAGGATGGAGATGTCACAGAAGCATTGTTGGTTCAGATGGGTTATGGCAAAACCGAAACCAAAAAAAGACCATCTATGACCGTAGCCTCAGGTGAGGAGGTGGAGGAAGAAGAAGAAGACGTAATAACAAAAGAATCACTGAATCAGATTCAGATGGGCCGACCACCGAAGCATGAGCCGCCGGCTACCCCAGTTCCTGCGGATAATTTGAAATCTGCAATGAAAGGTAGCGGTAGGAAACAGAAATCGCCCGGTAAGGAGCGGAAGGTGACTTGGGCTGAGGGTGTGTTCGATCAAATTAGGGTTGAAACTGAAAAGCATAGCCAAAAGAGTAGACAACAATGGGGCAAGGATAAAAATAAGAGTGGTGGCAAGGATAAGGAGAGAAAAGGAGGAGCCAAGGGTAAGAAGAAGTTCAGTGGCAGCAGCGGTAAGAAATGCATTGATAAACTGGATCAAGAAGATGGCACTTGGAGTTTATTTTGGTAGTAAGAATGTTGATTTTGATTCTTTTTTAATTTATTGTATATACAAATTCCCTAGTAACTAACTCTATTTATATTCACTTGATGAGATTCCCCAGTAAAGAGAATTTTTTGATTTTTTGGTGCTGGAGAATGCATTTTAAGATCTGCATGCAGTCCTCCTACTAGCCCTACCAATTTTCTCGGTTCTCTTTGAATGGATTTAGATATTGAAATTGAAACTGAATAGGTTTGGACTTGGTTGATCTTCATCCATATCCATTATTAGTCTCTCCTTCATGCATTGACGATTTCTGCAGAATTGGACCACTTATATAATTCAAAGTCCTAAACTACAATTTAGAGAGACCGGGAAATAATTAAACTGTTATTGGGCAATGGCAATACTGATGATGAATTGAGAAGTAATTGCATACAAGTTATAATTTAAATCTTTGAATATCAAAGACTCAATGCTATATTTAAAACAAAAAAGTGGGGAAATGTGAACTGACTGTACCCTGGACCGATCCGATCCAAATCAATTCTTCTTCAATCCTCACTCTTGTTAAAAAGTGATCCAAGTCCAAACCCACCATTTTTCTTCTTAGGTTGAGGAACTACCACTGAGTTCCTGCGGCTGCTCACGGTGGTACTGCCACCGGACTTGTCTTCCACTTTCTTCAAGATTGGATCTGTTTCCAAGAGCTGGTCTTCTTTCTGCAGTCCCCCTAGAATCCAGTCCAAAATCCCCTTCTCCTCAGCGCCACCACCGGAGCTCTTTGCAGCAGTGGCTGCTGTACTCACCCTTCTTCTTTTGGGGATGACAACAGGAGAGATGAATAAGTTCAATGAAGCCATCTCTCTTAAGCTTCTTCTGTGTTTATTATTAGCCTTTAGGTGTGGAGAATGGAGATAGAGAACAAACAAGCACAGCCAATGATGGGGGAGATGATATATTTCTTTTGCCCACTGTTGAATGAAATCTGGCCCTTGGATTGAGTTGAGAATTACGTTGACGTGTTTCTAGCACAAGCTCTCCACGAGTGTCTTATCTTCTTTTCTCTTTTTATTGTTTCCTATTTCTTTCAAGTTGCATTCATTTCTTGGTGAGGAAAAAAAAAAAAAGACATGGACGAGAGCTGAGCTCATCTCCAGTAGCTAAAAGGCCATAGATTTGGCACGTCACTGTTCATCTATGCGAATTGCGAAACCAAACCCACAAAAATTATTACAGATATCTTCACTATTATTCTCAAAGGCTTGATGACAAAATACAACCAGAGAAATTGAAGTGATTCCCAGTGAAGAAAACTATACATAGATAACTCTTTAATTTTGACTTTAGGGAGAGTATGAACGGATTTTAAGTGCGTATCTGAACAACTTTTAAGGGGAAATGTCTTGAATGGGGCATTTCATACCTCAACAACATTAAAGATTGTCTGCCTATGCTTTGTTAATTTGTCTACCAAAGAGTGGTGGCTCCATTATCCATCATATAGTCTTAATAGTATTTCGAATCCATTAGTAATATGTTTTTCTACTCAGCAAAAATGGGAGGGTAACACCTGTAGATCAAGGATATCTTGCCGCTATAAACAATATAAATTTTCCTCTTTTTTTTTTTTTTTTTTAAGAAAAAAATATTGGTATTGTTGCTATACATGATGCATATACAAGCTGTGCATTCTTTTCCTCCGGGAAATACACAAGTCCCGTGAGGCTGTATCAATGTGACTACTGGAAAGTGGAAACGTCTTTGATGGCCTACACTCTGCTCCACCAATGGTAATATGCTTTGGTAAAAAAAATTGGGCATTTGATTGTGGGTGGCATTTTGAAAGCAAGGGTTAGGTATTGTTCGGTTCCTAGTTACACCCCCTTGTATCCCCAGCTGTGGAGTTTGAGGCTTGAGTTTCTACTTGTGATCCATTTCAATATCTAATCCAATATTTTCTCACCAGTGGAGAAGAGATTCCACACGACAGTTCCAACCAAATAGAGACCGACAGAAACCTCGAACACATTATCCCAGGAACCTGAACATGGGAGCATATTAGATTATTACTCTATGCTTCGGAAAAATATAACTAGTTAGTTAGCTTCCATTCATATCAAAAAGGGTAATTTCCCAACTATATTATCTCAATATAGTTAGAAGAAAGGATTAAAATAGTATTATCTTACAAACAAACATTTACACATGGAAAAAGCAGCAATCACTCAACCAACAAAAATCTACTGCTTCTGGGGGGCCAAATTCCGAGTCAAATTCTGTAATTCAACCTCATACAGTGAATCATAACTTGCCCTTCATCCTATGTCGATCTTAGAAGACATGGTTCTATTTCTACGTAATTATTAAACACACATTCACATGGAAGGTGATCACAGTTCTTAAAATAAGGCTATATGGAAGGTGCTCATACAAGCCTACAGTTTTCTTTCTTCTTCTACTTCTTTATTTTATTTTATTTTTTTCTTTTAATTTTTTCGTTCAAAAAATTATTCATTATTAATTTATTACTTAAAAAGCCCAATGATGAGATATACCAGACACACACATATTTATGCTTTATGAGGCAACCTAAGTTTGACGCGAACCTAACACACAACTTTAAACAGGCAATGGACCCTCTAAAATCTCAATGAATACATAGAAAACATATTTCCATGATCAGAATTTAATTTCAAGTAAATTGCGAAGGATGAGAGGGTACCATGTTGCAAAATGTAACCAGTTGCAGCTGTTCCTAAAACACCAGCCAGTACTCCTGCGGTGTTTGAGAGGCCAAGCAAGACACCCTATAAAGTGGATACAAATGGAAGAAAATGTCACTCTGGAGTCATCAAAAACCAAAGAAGCTAAAACTTCAATTATTTTATATTATAAGAATATATGATTATAGACTCATGCATATGCTTCCAATTTGATAGCAAATATGATACTTACAGCATAGCGAGGGGCAATGTCTTGATGGTTAGAATACAACCCAGACTGTGAAAAAGCATCAGTACCCTGCATATAATATTGGAATCAGAAAAAGGGAAAACAAGGGGAAAAAAAAAAAGAAGACTATTAATTGAAGAGCAGAAAAGTTAATGGGTACAATCAGGGGTACAAATTCCCTCTATTACGGCCACTTCTCAAGCATAGGAAAAAATCTTCAGCTTTTTAGGAAAAAAAAATTCATTCTATTTTCTGTCCCTTTCCCTTCCAGAAACCAACTGAGACATTGTCAAACCTAATTCCCCTGAGTCTTCCACTTTCTTTTAAGTGAATTCCTTCAATTCAAACTTATGAGCAAGAA
The DNA here is from genome assembly GCA_035583425.1 of Marsdenia floribunda. Lineage (NCBI taxonomy): Eukaryota > Viridiplantae > Streptophyta > Magnoliopsida > Gentianales > Apocynaceae > Marsdenia > Marsdenia floribunda. The sequence continues at coordinate 10,350,741 of JAXGGT010000169.1, read as the reverse complement.
TTTGGAATCTACAAATTTGAGTAATCCAAATAACAGTAGGAGAAATGAAACCATTGACTGGATAGATATGATTACAATCTTTTGACACCAAAAGAAACCAAAATCTGAAGCTCATAGCAATAGATTTCAATTTCAGCATATGAAAGAACAAACCTGACTACATGCCATACATAATACAGCCATTGCAGGAGAATCAATGTGGCTCAACTGCGTTAGGAAGAAAGCAGGGCCAAGAAATCCAATTGTTTGCATTATCTGCACACAAGATTTTGAATAAAGGTTCATCAAATCAACATGAACAACACTGAAAGATGATGTGTCATCGGATCAAATATCTTGAATTGACTAATGTGCCAATTATCTGAAAACTACATTGTGAAAACATTGTCCCTAACTGGCCTCTAGGGCAGGAAACCTAGTGATGGTCATTTAGAAGTTTAGAATGGATAACTAGGAAATGTAATCAACTTTCATGAAACATCCACTATGATGGGCCAAAGAGTAAAGTGTCTGGTAACTAATAACATTAGTACTTAAACAAAAGGTTTATCAGTTAAATGAAATAATACATGCACTAGTAGGCATTCCTTATTGCTACAAATTGCATGCACACGCTTGCCTTCAAGGGCCAGAATACGGGTGATGAAACATTTACCTTTCTGACCATTGTCACAGGCATGCCTTTGCTCACTAAAGAATCTGCAATCCACCCACCAAAGTTTGCAGAGAAGGCCATAGTCAGCCAAGGCAAGACAGAAATCATTCCAGATTCTGTAAGATTGAACTTCAGCACCTACAGCAGAAAAAACAACCAAACAAATCCCCAATCAATTAAATCATACAGATTGTTAAGTCACCATTCACAACATAATGACATGATTACTATCACTATTTGAAGGAAAAGTTAAATTGATATATGCAAGTAGGCAACCAACAGCTTTGTAATCTCAAATTCCAATTTCGTTGTCAAAAGATATTGGCATCAAAAGTAAATTCCAGGCCAATGAGTTTCCATAAAATAATTATATCAGAAATTTCACACTTGTAAATGATATGTGCATTAAAACAAAAGAAGGCAGATAAGCAAGACAATAAGAGATGAAAGGAGGAAAGAAAGACTAGTTAAGAAAAATGTCTCAAAGAAACTAGCATAAACTTTCAAAAATGTGGGATGAACTAACAATAATTGAGGAACGTATATTTCTTAAGTCCATCACTGCTGCTTAGTTATTGTCCTATAAGAAATATATGATAGAACTCTTTTTTCCTCCCTTTAATTGACCATTCAACAGAAAACAAAACATTTCAGTTACAAGCAATTCTAACTTGATAGAAGAGGGCAGATGAAAATGAAGAGTACAAAAAAAAAGGTAAACTTGGAGTGTGCCTACTATTTCAGTAAGTAAAGGCCTGCTGGAATAGTAAATTTATTAAGTAGGGAACCTGGTGATAATATGTTGGCATCCATGTAAGAAGAATAAAAGTTCCCCAGTTGTGACAAAAGTGGGACACTATCAAGGCCCAAACAGGTGACTTTGACAAAATTAATCTCCAAGGTATCGATTTAACAGGTTCATTGCATACACTGTTACTGAGAATCAGATCCTTTTCTTCCTGGCGCAACTCAGGGTCTTCAAGAGGTGAGCTTTGTGCCTGCATCAAAAGCCTCTTTGAATAAATAAAAAGCCACAACATGATATCTTTTCCGTAGAGAGAAGAACTATATTAATAATTTGATAACCAAGAGGAAAAGTGAATAGTCATTCTATTTTAGAATCTACCTTATTAAGCCACAGTGCAAACCAAACTGTACCAAGAGAACCAAAAGAATAAAATACAGAAGGCCAACCAAAATTATGGATTAACAAGGGTGAAAATGCAAGGCCAGTGACAGATCCAAGATACATCCCACTGTATACTAGTGCTAATGATCTACTTCTCTCAGCTACAGGAACCCATCTTGAGAGAATATTATTCATAGCTGGCATCGCAACACCCTGCAGAAGAGCATCAAACAGAAAGACACAAGGGTCATATTCACTCACAGCTCAAATTAACAATTATTTATTTCTCGAGATCAAACAGAAAATCCAAGAAAAAACATGGATAAGGTAATTCTGTGCTAAAAAAACAGTATACTACGAATAAAAAAATCAATTAGGATTCAAGCAAAACCTTTAGGGTCGTGTCAAAGTCCAAATATCATTAAAGAGGGAGAAAAAAGAAGAACATAATGGAACTAACCTCACCAATCCCCATCACAGCACGAGTTACAAGTAAAAAAGGCAGCCCTAATTTTGCTGCAATTGGCGTAAAAGCTGTAGCTAAAGACCACCAAACTACACCGAATCCTAAGACACGTTTCCCACCAACAGTGTCAGCCCATATTCCACCTGCAATCTGAGGTCAACATCCCATATTATAAGATAACAAAAGATCTTGCAAGAAGTTTAAAGCAAAGTGATGCATGTAATTGATGTCCTTAAGAATTGATATTAATCTCCAAAGGAAAGAAGCATTAAAGAAGCCACTATGAAAAAGAAAAATTGTTCTATTTTCAAAATGTGAATAGCGAATGTATTAAAAACTAAGAATAGACAAAAACCAAAGAAAAGGATCATTAAAGATGCCACTATAAAAAACAAAAAATTGTTCTATTTTCAAAATGTGAATAGGCAATTTGTAAAAACAAAATACATGGCATATGAACAAGGAGAAAATCATTTAATCACCTGAGTTAGAAGATACCCCCAGAAAAAAGAAGACTGTATAAGACCGACAGTTGTTGGACCCCAATGGAACTCCGAGGACATAGGAAGTATGGCAATGCTCATGTTAACCTGCAAGAAAGAATCTGTTTAAAGTTCCCAACTGAAAATTCCAAGAAAACCAGTGGGGTGCATAGTTGATCAGTTTCACATTTGCTATCCTAGAAGATAAACATTCTACTTGTGATAAAAGAGTATATTTTACATTTCCAATGGCAGAACATGTTACCCATTTTTTATCAACAGTAACCAACCTCAGGATAAGAAAAAGCTCTTCTTCTTGTGAGCATTAAGGAGACCCAGCACTATCAGAGATGCTAACTGGACCTTCCTTGAAGTAATCACCTCCATTGACAATTAATTTATGTAACCAAAAAGAACTATATGGTAATTTCATCAGCAGTTGACTCTAAATAATATTATCTATAAATTCAAGAACATTTTGGTTTTTGCCCTCCCTTGACAACTTAGGTCCAAAATAGAGCATTTCAACTGAAACTTAAATAGTGTCTAATAGTATATCATACTGAATGGAAGAACCTGCATAACCACTGTTAGGATCTTCAAAGGACAATAAAGGGGCACATCAGAGCAGATTGCTTCAAATTGAAGAACAAGCAATCTGAAAATGACAAAGGGAAGTCTGCCCAAGCTAGTATCATAGAAGATAAGTTTGATTCTGGTCTTCTTATAGTCACTGTTGATGCCAATTGCAGAACCAAAGATGAATGGTTCATGGATTTTGAATGCTCCTATCATATGTGTTCCAATCAGGATTGGTTTTCTACATATGAACCTTTTCTAGGCAGTAATGTCTTGATGAGAAAAATACTGCCCGCAAAGTTGTTGGAAAAGGAGCAATTCAAATCAAGATGTTTGATGGCGTAATGAGAACATTGACAAATGTTTATCATGTTCCTAACTTGAAGAAGAATCTTATCTCTTTAGGCACCTTTGATAAAATTGGGTGCAAGTACTCAGCTGAAGGTGGAGTTTTGAAAGTTATCAAGGATGCCCAAGTTGTAATGAAAACCACTATGTCTGAAAGCCTATACGTGTTGAAGGGACACACAGTTATAGGTATTACCGCTACAAATTCTTCATTATCTTCGGATTTTAATGTCACAAAATTGTAGCATATGAGGTTAGGTCATATGAATGAAAAGGGAATGTCCCTTTTCAGAAAAAGAGGTTTGTTGTGCAAACAACATTCTGAAAAACTAGAGAAGAATATAGAGGTGGAAGTTTCTCATTTCTTCGTTTAGACAAATATTTCTCCAGAAGCCTCTTCGTCGGATCCAACATTTGATTCAGGTGGAGCTGATCAAACTCTACAGGAAGTCCCTTATTGCATTGCTAATGGAAAAGGTCGCAGAGAGACAAGGCCTCTATGGCGATATGCAGACTATGCAGAGATAGTCTCATATGCTTTGTTGGCAGCAAATGAAATTGGAGGTGAACCATCCACATATTCGGTTGCTGTTTTAGGTGCTAACTCAGAAAAATGGGTTATGGCAATGCAAGAGGAAATAGAGTCGTTGCACAAAACTAGCACTTGGGAATTAGTCAAATCGCCACAAGGGAAAATGATAGTTGGTTGCAAATGGGTCTTCAAAGTGAAGGAATCCTCTCCAGGAGATGAAAGAGTCAGGTACAAGGCTTGTCTTAGTGCTAAGGGATACAGTCAAGTGCCAGGTGTAGATTTTAATCATGTTTTCTCACTTATAGTAAAACACCGTTCCATTCGGGTTCTGCTCACTTTGGTAGCCATGTTTGATTTGGAGCTAGAGCAGTTAGATGTTAAAACTGTGTTTCTACATGGTGATTTCGAAGAGCAAATTTATATGCAACAATCAGAAGGCTTCATCGTTGATGGTAAAGAAAATCACATTTGTTTGTTGAAGAAATCCCTTTATGGCTTGAAGCAGTCTCCCAGACAGTGGTACAAGCAGTTTGACTCATTCATGACCACTCACGGCTATTTGAGGAGCATGTATGATAGCTGTGTCTATTTCAAGAAATTATTTGATGAGTTTTTTGTTTATTTGCTCCTGTATGTAGATGATATGCTCATTGCTGCAAGATGTTTGTCTGAAGTCAATTATCTGAAGTCTCAGCTTAGTGAAGAATTTGAAATGAAAGATTTTGGAGCAGCAAAGAAAATCCTTGGTATGGAGATTCAAAGAGATATGAAAGTTGGAAAATTATTTCTAACTCAGAAAGATTATATTGAAAGAGTTTTAAAGAGTTTTGGAATAAAAAATGCTAAATCTGTCAGTACTCTATTTGCTGTTCATTTCAAGCTTTCAGCCGCCTTATCTCCTAAGACTGATCAGGAGATTGAAGAAATGACGAATATTCCCTATGCAGTGCAGTTGGCAGTCTCATGTATGCCATGATGTGTACCCGTCCAGATATTACACATGTTGTCATTGTAGTTAGCATATATATGACTCACCCTAGTAAAATGCATTGGCAAGCTGTAAAATGGATTTTAAGGTATTTGTGGGGTATAGTTGACACTTGTTTGGAATTTGGGAATAGAAATGAAAGTTTGGTTGGTTATGTTGATTCAAACTATGCTGGCAATCTCGACAAAATGAGATCTCTGTCAGGGTATGTATTTACCTTGGAAAATTGCGCTGTTAGTTGGAAATCAACACTACAAGCCACGGTCGCTTTGTCTACCACAGAGGCAGAGTATATGGCAATTACTGAAGCAATCAAGGAAGCCTTTTGGTTACAAGGCTTGTATAGTGAGCTCAACATGAATTTAGAAACAATAATTATCTTCTACGACAATCAAAGTGCTATACTTTTGACAAAAGATCAAATGTTTCATGGAAGGTCAAAGCATATTGCATAAGGTACCATTTTGTTCGAGATATCATCTCTCAAGACAATATTTTGGTGCAGAAGATTGGTTGAAGACAATCCAGTTGACATGTTGACAAAGTCAGTTCCTGTAGTCAAGTTTAAGCATTGCTTAAACTTAATTTCTATTTGTAGCATTTGATATCCTAAATGGGTTATTGGAGAAGGTAGAGCAAAGTCACTATTTGTGTCATTTTGAGCCAAGGTGGAGATTTGTTTGAAGTGGCTCAAAATGAGCAATTGGATATCCTTAGAAACTAAGGATTAAGTATCATCCATTGGATATTCTTAGAGACTAAGAATTAAGTGTCAACCATTGGATATTCTTAAAGACTAAGGATCAAATCTCAACCATTGATCACAAGGGGTTAGGAGGAGAAATCCAATTTCAATTCCTCCTCATTCTTATCCCCTTAAGGAGGAGAAATCCAATCTGAATTCATCCTCATTTGTATCCCGTAAATAAAAGGGTTTAGGAGGAGAAATTCAATATGAATTCCTCCTCATTTTATCCCTATAAATAGAGGGGTTTAGAAGAAGTATAAGATCATCAATTTCCATTTTTCTCTCTTTATCCCTATGAGAGCATCTCTCTTTGTTTTGAAGATTTTAATCTTCAACTTAATACGCTAATGTTAGTGTATTTTTGGGACAAAGTTATGTAGGTGTCTTTTGAGAAGTGAGAGAGGTGTCAATGAAATTCTTGTTTTCAAAGATTTCTATTGTTGTAATTTGCCTTTTCTTAGTGAAATTTTGTTCATCTTCGCCCATGGACGTAGGCTTATATAGCCGAACCACGTAAATACTCTGTGTCTATTTTTCTTTCATTTGCCTTTAGATTTTGACTTGTATTTCACCGTGCCGCTACCTGAACCTTTCTCCTATGCCTTTCCCCTCACAACCAATCCTTGTGCTAGATTGTCACTTCTACTACTGCTACCCGTCAATTCATTGTCAATGAGACATTTTGACAAGAGCGCAGATTTAACATCTGCTAGAGTTACCTTCGTCTTGCCATAGATTAATGTCTCCTAAAAGTGCTAGTATGAGGGCGGCAAGGAGCACACTAACTTGAGTGCTTGATCTTCATCATCAATTTCAATATCCACTTTCTCCAAATCCAATATAATGGATGTAAAGGTGTCTATGTGAGATTTAATGGACATTCCTTCCTCTATTTGAAGGCTATAAAACTGAAACTTCTTGTGAAGCTTAGTAGTGAGAGATTTCTCCATATATAGTGACTCCAAAATTTGGTCCACAAGTCAGCAGCAGTCCTTTCTTTGATGATCTCTTTCAAGACTTGATTGGAAAAACACAACCGAATGGTTGAAACAGCCTTTTCATCCAAATCGTCCTTTTGCTCCTATGTCATAGACACTGGTAATTTTTCTTTCCCCAGCAAAGCCTTGTGATACCCATGTTGAACAAGGATATCGTACATCTTGATTTTTCATAGGGCAAAACTAGAATCACAATCAAATTTTTCAATCTCAAATTTTGTTGCCATGATTCCCGAGCTCTAATACCAATTTGTTATGATCTTCAAAGGACAATGAATATAATGGCAAAATAATGAGAATGAAAAATAGTAACAAGGCAAATGAAAGATTGAAAAATTTTACGTGGTTCGGCTATATAAGCCTACGTCCGCGGGCGAAGAGGAACAAAATTTCACTAAGAAAAAGTAAATTACAACAAGAGAAATCTCTCAAAACAAGAAGTCCATTGATACCTCATTCACTTCTTAAAAGACACCTACATAACTTTATCCTAAAAATACACTAACATTAGTGTATTAATTTGAAGATTAAAATCTTCAAAACAAAGAGAGATGCTCTCATAAGGATAAAGAGAGAAAAGTGAAAATTGAAAATTGATGATCTTATACTTCTTCTAAACCCCTCTATTTATATGGATAAAATGATGAGGAATTCATACTGAATTTCTCTTCCTAAACCCTTCTAATGAAGAGGAATTCAGATTGAATTTCTCCTCCTAAATCCTTTTATTTAAGGGATACAAATGAGGATGAATTCAAATTGGATTTCTCCTCCATAAAGGGATAAGAATGAGGAGGAATTGAAATTGGATTTCTCCTCCTAACCCCTTGTGATCAATGGTTGAGATTTGATCCTTAGTCTCTAAGAATATCTAATGGATGATACTTAATCCTTAGTCTCTAAAGATATCCAATGGCTCATTTTGAGCCACTTCAAACAACCACAATGAGGTAGACACAAGATTGTTGGATAAGAAATAGAACTTAGATTCCCATCTAAGGAAACAAGGAAATCATCATCTTTTGGTGACAAAGTACTCTTCCTAACTGTTAGTATTCAATCCTTCCCTTTACTAATCATAAGATTGAGGAGCGCGGCTATGAAAAAGCAAGGGGAAACGAGCAAAATCATGTGGGCATAAGAGTATTCCAGACTCTCCTTTAACATAATTTACACCATTAGGAAGTCCTAATTTTTAAATTAGGTAACTATATTACACTAGCATCTACATAAGCATGTGTCAGGGGCAGGCGCACAGGTATCCTTGTTACTCAAAGAAAATCTTAACACCATATGAATCGCGAGTATGCAAACCATTAAATCAAGTTTTACGTGAAACTGAACTAGGAGACAAATACTTGGAGCCAGATACAGAGATAATTTTTCATTTTATTTACAGTCTTTCTCGTTTCAGACAATCACAAGGATGTTAGATTTATTTTAATAAATTAACTGGGCTTATGTGATAATTGTGTATTTAATAGTTATCATAATTTATTAAGTCTGATTAAAGTAATCTAAATTAAGTTAAATAGGCTTCTATGCATCAAAGACAAATATGAGTCCACTTATATAGAAACTTTAATCCTAGTTATTGTCCAGAGATAATGCTATCATTCTAAGAAAGATAAAAATGGAGCATTAAATAACAGTAGCAATTACAATTAGAACCAAGAGCGGATAAACAGTTGAAAAAGCAACAAAAAACAACTTTACGTTCATAAGTAAAGGGGGAAAGCTTTACTCTATCCATGTTGCAAAGCAGAAAAGCTGAGAAACAAAGTAGCACAATAACCCAGCGCTTAGGGAACTGTTCCAACCACGAAACCTCACTGCTATTACTCTCTCCGTCACCAGCCCGCTCTACATTTCTCCTGACGACATCTTTCAGCGCATCCTCAAACTTCAACCCCTTCTGTTCCGGATCCGATACATCGCACGGCTTCGATTTCACGTCCGCCCATACTCTCCCACTCTTTTTCCTCAGTCTCACCAAGCCGTTCCTAACACTAAAATCACTACCACTAGTCAGGCAACTGTGAACAAAATCTGAACGTTTAAAATAAAGTATTCGAAATCGATCGTTCAAAATTCGTCTCGGCAGCAGAATTTCAGGTGAATTAAGGTGGCGCGGGGGCGAGTAGAAGTAGATGAGCGAAGCTCTCGTTGTCATAGCTTGAGAGCTTTGCTGAGAAGGGAGGAGTTGAAAGCGGTTTTCCTGCAAATGAAGCCAGAGAGAAGGACTTAGTGTTTTTGCTTTATGAGGGATGGGTCGATATTTTCTTCGGTTTCTGGAGGGAAGGGCGGGATGTTGCATGTAAGTTTGGGAAGATGAAAAGATGCTGAAATGCGGATATTTATGGGCGGCACTGGTTCTGAGTTGGACACGTTTCACAGGATAATACAGAGTTCGATGAAGAATTTTCTTGCTTGTTTTGTTTTTGGACGTTGTGACCGTTATGCGTAACGGAAAAAAATGGTTTGTGCGACGCCGTCGTGAGTACGTTGTTGAAACTTGTTCATTTGGGCCAAAGTGGAAAACAAAATTGGGCTGAGAAGTGAGACCATACCCTCACAATTATGTATTTAAAATTTAGGGTCGTCAAAGTTAAGTTTTATAAGTTAGTCCCAAATTATGCACACAAAATTACAAAAATATTCAGTGTTGTAATAATATTAAATTAGCAAAATAAAGTTATTTAAATTTTAAATTGTTTAATTTATGTTCAATTTAATAGCTCATGATTCTACAATTTACCAACTATTAGTTAATAAAACAAGCTAAACATATTCACAATTTTTGTAAACTAGGTTCTCACATCGTCAGTCAAAGAGATCTCTAAGCAATTATTAAGTAGGGTCTGAAGCTTTTTACTAAATAACGCATTTTAAACCCGTGAGATGCACCTTTATCAATACAATGCTTGCAATGGAAGGATGTGTTGTGAACGAGGTTTATAACAATAATAATATATTCAGACATCTAGGATAATTATTTAACTAATCATTTTTTCTAATATTAAAACACATCATTGTTGTCCAAAAATCCATAGAATATTTTATTTTTATATTTATGTATTATATATACACATTGAGGGCATTACACCACACAGGAAAGAAGTGTTTTAGAGAATTGATAATAAAATAGTATAGAGAATTCGAATCTCATTTACAATTAAGAATGGAAAAATAATCATTCACTCATTCAAGGCCACTTTTAAAAAGAAGGAAAAACAAAAACAAAAAACAAAGTCCATGGTGTAATATTTATAAGATGTACAAGAAAAACACTACTATTTAGGAACATAATAAAATAGATATACTAGAATTACTATTTAGGTGTATTAAAGCACGTCTTTAATCCACTACTCCTTAGTTAAACTTAAGTAGACCGGAATTTCATATTTATTATTTATAGATTACATTTATAGAAACCCATCTACGCTACCTATGCTCAGATGAGAGACATTAGGTCATTTTATACCTTGTTATATATGAATGGATGGCTACAAGCCTACAACTGGAAATTATGTGTATAATCAATTGAAGAACAAAAACTTTATGACATTATTATAATCATAGCCAATTATATTATGTTGAGCGAGGCATAGTTATGAGAAGAATGTACACAAAACAATACTAAGAAGCCACTAATTCATACACAATCGTATAAAACTGCCATGATTATACTGTATCACATGTGCATGCATATAATGGGGAGTTCAATTTTGTAAGTAACAATGCTTTCTTTCCAACAAATGAGAATCACCCAATTCTCGTTGTTAATGTCCAAAAAAATCCACGCAGGTACAAGGCACTAGAGATTCGACAAAGAGATAATGATCATAAGAAAAGAGAAACATTCAACTAGAAGAAATTGAATCTCAAAATGTCTAAAGTCCAACAAAAATACTGAACAGTAACTTGAAACCAAAAACCTAAAATTTGAAAGTAAAAACGGCTTTCCATGCAGATATCCCGACAAGAGTAGTACCCCTCAGTCGAAGAGGTTGATTATCAGCTCATCGTCGCTTTCGTCCATTGGCTCCTCCTGAGAAGGACAGGAAAATACGTTTTAGCTCCAATTTATTTAAAATTATTTGATAAATATTATTTTTTCAATAACATGAAGAAAAGAAAGAAAAAAAAAAAAAAAAGTAAATTATTGTTTTGCTAAAAAGAACAAAAAAATAAATACCTTCTTCTCCTCGGCGGCTGGAGCTGGAGTGGTAGTTGCATCACCAGAACCGGCGCCAGGGGCAGTAACAGCCGCAGTGGCTACACCGCCACCGCCGAGTCCAACGTTCAATAAGAGTTCATCAATGTTCCTCTTTTCACAAAGCTTGGCAAAGAGGCTGGGCCAATAAGACTCGACGTTCACATTGGCTGCTTTAACTAGAGCTGTGATCTTTTCAGCCTGAATTCACAAACAAATAACTCACATTAAAGCCCTAGAAAAATCAGTATAAATATACTTATCAAACATGAAATCGGTAAAGCGAACGTAGAACTATAACTTACCGTGATAGCAATGCCATCGTCATGGAGAATCAAACAGGCGTAAGTGCAGGCAGTTTCGCTTGCCATTATCTTCGATTTTCTGTGATTTGCGATAAACCCTGGAAACGAGAAAGAGAATTGAAGAACAAAAGGAGGCAAGGAGGAGAATATAAAGGGAGGAACCGAAATCGGAATTTGTGAGAAATAAGGGCCGGCAATTTGTCACGCATTTAGGGTGATTCTTGTAGGACACGATTCTCTAATTGGATTTGGTATTCCTTTCCTTTTTTTTTTTTTTTTTTTTTGTTTTTGGCAAGAGATTTGGTATTCCTTTTAATTATTTCATCTGTAATAACATACAAAAATTCATGAATTGTTTAGTTTACTTTATTTTAAATTTTTTATTAATAAATAATTATTGTAAAAATATTAATTAAAAAAAAAATCAATAAATACTATCTAAAAAAAAAACAATAACTTAAGGGGCCAGAGTGAGGGTACCTTGGGAAAAATAAAACAGGAGTAAAAGAAATATTGGATTTGGTATTCTTATGAATTATGATTGTAGTTAGAAGTTGGGTTGACTGCTTGCTGTGTTTCAGTATCAAATCAAAACATCGGGAGCCCGTATTGTGTAGAAATTTAAGGGGTATTATTATTAATTCCTTATGGCCCAAATAAAATATATTATTAACTTAAGAGGGTTTGAACTTTGATAAGACTATTTAAATTTTAGAAATTTCTCGATTTTAGTCCTATAATTATTTACTTTTCTCGAACTTGGTCCTAAATCTTTAAAAATACCTAACTAGATCCTATAACTATTTTCAAATTCTGAAATAGGTCATTCCGACCAAAATCCT
>JAXGGT010000169.1:10315878-10327107 GCA_035583425.1 Marsdenia floribunda | reverse complement strand
TTTTCTTCTTGGCCTTGGTTGCCTTGGTAGTTTTACTCCTATTTGGGGAGTGTTCTACGTTAAATACTTTGTGGTTTTATCTTCTTTGTTTCTAATAATTTCTGCATAGATTTTGGGAGGGAATTTGGTAGTGCCTAAATTCCCAACAGGGATGTATGTGTTTTTTAATCTGATAATTCATCAGGTTCTTTTTCTTTTGAGTCTCTGATTTTCTTTTTCCCCTTTTCACAGGACACTTTCACCTCATGTCATCTGAAATTAAGTTGGATGTAGTTATTTGCCATGATGAATCAGAACCAACGTTCAACTCAGATGGAAAGGCACTCTTAGTTGATAGGCTGAATGGCATACACAAGGTCCAGGACAATTTCCGTAGTGAAGAAGAGTGTTCAATTAGTAATTTACCAATTGCGGAATGCAAAGCAGCAAGTGGCAGGTGCCTAATTTTTGCCTTCCTTTCTTGTCCAAAAAGCTTCTTTATGAATCTACTGAATCTAATAGTTTTCTCTTTGGTTGTTTCCACTACTAGAAGATTTGTATCGCTGACTGCGTAAAATACTTTTGTGATTGATCTATCCTTACATGATTTGAGCATTTTTCTGTGTATATGACGTGTATCTCAAATTGCTACAAGGCTTCCCTATACTATGCAACTTTACATTGAGTGATCAGGAAGTAAGGCAGTGAGAGCTTTTATCCTTTAATTGTTTCCAACTCCTATGATTTACCAATTTCTTGCTTGTCTTTCACTATTCCATGCACCTACATGATTCTGCATTGACATAATGTATAAATACTTCTCTGCTGAGAATTGCAACAAAATTTTATCACAGACTGGATTCATATCACTGCTAGAATGTCAATTTATATATAATACTATGTTTATTTAGACTACTAGTGACCAAAAAAATAAAAAAATTGTGCATAACCATGCAGGTTTCCAAAAGGTTATCGAGCAGCCTTGGGTTCCCGTGCAGGTCTTCTATTTAATGGGAATGGAAAGAGGGAAAATGGACCTGGAAGAAAATCTGTTCCTATGTTATCTGGATCTGCTTATTGCCTTTCTTCTTGTAGCATGATCTTGCTGAACAAGATTGTCCTATCAACTTATGCATTTAATGCTGGAATATCACTCATGTTCTACCAGGTATCTTTTGAAGGGAACTTTCTGCTTTCTTTCTGCAAGTTTAAAGGGGTGCTGAGAGTCATGTTTATTGTCACTTACCTCTGCTGTTTTAATTGGAAATGTGATCCAACCATTTTATTCTTTCTTCTACGTATTTCCATAACATACCTTTCGCACATGGTCCCCTGTAATGCTTGAAATTATTCAGTTGTATTGGAGTTAATTCTTCATGGTTACCCTTTGCAGAATTTCATCAGTGCTGCTATAGTTGTTATTTTGGGTTTCTGTGGAGCAGTTTCAGTGGAGAAGCTCAACTGGAAGCTGGTCAAACTTTGGATCCCTGTTAATTTGATCTTCATTGGCATGCTTGTGTCTGGCATTTATAGGTATGTTGAAATGCCAATATTATGGTGCATATTGCTGCTGCAAGCAGACAATTTCACTTACGGGGTTATTAAAATTATAAATTGTACTTAATTGCATTTGTCCTCTTAACATTGAAGCATCAGTATTACTTTGGATTTTTCAGCCTGAAATACATAAATATTGCTATGGTGACAATTCTGAAGAATATGACAAATATTTTAACAGCAATTGGAGAATTTTATGTATTCCATAAGCATCAGAATCAGAAAGTCTGGACTGCCATGTTTCTCATGGTACTTCTCTTTCCAATTTCATAATTTTTTGTTATTTGCTTCATTACATCTCTTGAAGAGTTTGTTTCATTGGAATGTTAGTTGAGTGTTTGAGAAATGACTTATTTTAATAAAATTGAATCTGTGATGAAGATAAAGATAGAGGTATCCATGTGATTTTTTACATCCTACTACTGCTATCCTTCTCTTCCAAATCATCACTTCCCACTGGCATGCTTTTAATATTTTGTTTCCAATTCACAAGAAGGAAAGACAAATACAAGAGTAAAAACCTTAAATGCTCTACTGCTTCATATTGCAGATCATCTCAGCTATAAGTGGAGGCGTAACAGATCTTTCATTTGATGCCACGGGTTATGCATGGCAAATTTTGAATTGCATTCTCACAGCAAGTTACTCGGTATGGCATATTCTGCACCCCACTAGAATTGTCCAAAAACTCCAGCATTACCGTTGTTTTTCATCTTCTCAAATCTTTTTCTATTTACACACCACTTTTTTAAACAGCTCACTCTGCGACGAGTTATGGACAGAGCCAAGCAATTGACAAAATCTGGATCTCTTAATGAAGTTTCCATGGTGTTGCTGAATAATATGTTATCTCTACCGTTCGCTATCATCTTGATTCTTGTGTTTGATGAGTGGCATTATGTTATTAATGCGTAAGTATTTTCATCCCTAAACTCCAGATTCTGAGTTCATGCAGTCTTTACCTGCTGCTGCTGTTATTTTTTGCAGGGAGGTAATCAGAGAACCTATGTTTTGGGTAATAGCAACGGCCAGTGGGTTGCTTGGGCTTGCCATCAGCTTCACGTCTATGTGGTTTCTGAATCAGACTAGTCCTACAACTTACAGGTGCAATACGCTTCTTCAAATACGTCTTCTAGTAGATGCTAAGTCTTTAAAATGGGTGTTTATTGCTTGGAAATAGAGTTTTAAACACGGATGATGAGTTTTTACAACCAAAAGAAATTTCTGTGGAATTTTCAATGAGTTTAGAAGCAACGGAGTGGCCCTTTTAGTCGTATGCAGTCCATACCCTTGCGCATCCTTTCCTCTTAATTACTACTGACTTCTTGTATACGCAGTCTGGTGGGTTCCTTAAACAAGATTCCCATATCAATTGCTGGACTAGCGTTCTTCAATGTTCCCCTCAGTCTACCCAATTTCTTCAGCATACTGTTCGGTAATCTCACAAACATACACTTTCTAATCGTTATTATTTTTTCCATCAGCACACAAGTTAGTAGATGTTTTTCTTTTTTCCCTGTGTAGGTTTATTTGCTGGAATATTTTTTGCAAAGGCAAAAATGTCTTAATGCAAAAAAGTAACTACTAGGTTCTAGAAGGAAAAAATATAGAGGTGCTCTTGCAGCATGTATACATCTGCATGCGGGAAACAACAGTGAGGTGCCAATCAATGGAGAGTTACGTATTCAGAGGAAGATATTCTGAGACACCTGAAATCTATTACATCATCCCAAACTGAGCCAGAATACTCAGATACAGTGCATGGAAAGAGTAGGAATCTCAATGCCCAGTATAGCAGAGTGGCATACCTTGTACGAAAATCTTGCCTCTTTATTATTATTATTATTACTTTCTTCGTGGAAATGGGATTCACTAGAATTAATCAATGTACAATTATACACAAAAATAGGGCTGGGGAAGAAGGAAAATATACGGTCAGGGGACTTGATAACACTGCGTTTTTACTGTATGCAAAATGTCATGGAATCATCTTGAATGATGCTTCCACAACTTATTATTTAATTAGCATAGTTTTCATAACTGATGTTAATATTGATTCAAATTCTACTCAAATATTTTCCATTTGTTAGTCATTTACTCCCACTAATTTACTCTATAGTAAAATATTACATTAGGTTCCCCGCCTCTCCCCGAATATCTTGACTATATTTGGCGCATATTTATCAGTAAATTGCTGTGTCAAAAAAATGAAAAAAAAGAAAAGAAGGGTAAAAATCTCTCTTTCGTAAATTCTATGTCTAATTAGACAAATATTGTCTTTTCAATAAGTTTATGGAATCCTTTACTTATCTTTTCTTCTGAATTATTATGTATGTGCTCTCCCACTTGATTACATGAAAAATAATCCGATTTAGGTTAAGGCAAACAGTAATAATTATAATTAATTACACGGTCAAAGCTCAACATATTATTTACCTTAAACAATATTACTAATCAAAATACCGGTCAAAGTTACCTTTTAAATACAAATTTAAGAAGGTATATATATAAAGAAACGAAAAATGGGTTAATTTAGTTTTTAGAGAGAAAAAAAAAATGGAGAAAGACATACATAAAGCAACATCATTGTGTTGCATGGCAAATTAATGGGGGGTGGGGGCAATACATATTCCTCGTGATCAATTATTATTTATAATTAACCTTAATCAATTCTCTTGAAGGAGAAAGTTTTAAAAAAAAAATGAAACGGCTAAATTTATTGTGGACTTTTCATATTTGGGTGGACAGGGTTGCAAAATACATGGAGAATAATAAGCTATTCTTTTGTTTCATGTTTTTCTTTGCAAAAACTAAAATCCAAAACATCCTGTCCAAACGTAGACAACACACACACACACATATATATATATATATATTTTTTTGGTAGTTACACACACATATATATAATGTATTAGTAATTGTGTTTTTAATTTTTTTTTTCAAGTAAAGCATATATAGGCAAGAAAAATATTTAATGGGTTTGTTATTGTTATTGTTATTATCCATCTATGAAATGAAGGGTTCAAGTTCAACTACTAATTAAAGAATTTATCTAAAAATATATTAATTAAAGAAAACAAAAGAAAAAATATGGCTTAACCTTATTTATCACTGTAAAATCTTATAAGTTTAAGTCATTTTGACATATGCTCAAATAAATACATATACTCATTATATAAATAAAAGAAGCTTATTGAACTGAAAACGACTAAATCCATCTAACAGAAAATAGCCAATAAATTTTAAAAAGCACTTTGTGAACAAATGAATTGATCAGAATGTCGAAAGTAATATATATTTCGTCACAAAAATCAATACTTTCGTAGTTTTGATTTTTTTTTTTTTTTTTTTTTTTTCTTTTAACACGTCAATTTAACAGTTATTTTAATGCCATTTGTTGTACAAGCGTGAGACCACGCGTCAAACATCGATTTATTCTTTTTTTTTTTTTTTTTTACAATGGTATTCCAGACTCTTCCTGCTCAAACTAATCCACTTAGAGAGGTCCAATAATGAGAAGATATTTTGAACTGTAAAACACTTGGGTGATGTTACCGCTACACCTCTTGGCAAGCCAAGAGTCTAAGAAAGAAACCTAACTAATATGCCAAGAGAAATGCCTCTACTATTTATTCTTTTAAATAATTATTTTTATTGTTAAAAATATATTTTAAAAAAAAAAAAAACCAACTTTAAATGATATTCAATGGGAGACAGAAAGGAAGTTCAAGGTAGCAAATATAAAATGACAAGGAAAACCGCAGTTCAGCTTCTTTTTCTTTTTCCAACGAATTTATTCACTTTCGGGTCTGAAATTTTTAGATGAACTAATTCCTCACGTTTTCTCTTCTAACCTCCTCTCTGCTTATTATTTATTAATCCAAAAAAATGATTGCATGATTGTAACTTTAATTCCTTTGAAAACTTTGTCCAAATATTATATATATATATATATACATGTATATTAATTCCTTTGTCATCTTCATGACCTAATTAATCAATACAAATTATATATATTGGTGAAAGAACTTATCTTTTAAAAAGAAAGCTAACTCGATTCAGTTTGAGGTTGAATATTCAGGAAGTTTATGAACAAAAAAAAAAAAAAAAAGGGGGGGTAAAAGGTGAAATGAGTGATGAGGTCAGTACATGGGTAAGGAGGATAGGGTTAGGGAGACAGAAACAGGATCCAGCATTAGAATTTCGGTGTTGCTGTCTTCCTTTTGCGCTTCCATCACACACCATACCATGTAACCAACAAAATTTGCCCAACACCTACTATACCTACGTACACAGACAATACTTGTTGGGTAGCAAACTCAAGTTCTACATTAGAAATTTAAGGAAAAATCACCTTGAATATAAGTATTCACCTAACTTCATTAGTATGAGACCTTTTGAGAAATACCCAAAAACAAATTCGTGCGTGAAGGGAAATAAAGTACTAAATATTGTAAGACTGGCAGCCCGGACAATGCTTGCCAGGTGACAGTCGCTAGGAACCCGCCTGGCAAACCGTAGTCCGGGAACCGCTGAAGTCTCTAACCACTGACCGGAGTCTCCTCCGGTCAATCTTATAAAATATGTCGGCGACCGGCTTTCGTGTCCTAACTTCACTCCGGATATCACTATCTGGTCCAGTACCAGGTATTTAATGCCCTCTGACACCGATACAGGGGAAGTACACTCCTTGTCAACCACGCGCAGTGCATGAGTGTACCTCCCAAACAGGTGTCCTCCTTCTATTGGGGCACGCATATCCATGTGTATTGTCCCAAAGCGAACAATATCATACTAATGTGGAGTTTATGTGATGTTTGGTTGTCCTAACAATACTAATCAATACTACTACTGTTGGAACCCTCCTCTCTCTCTCTCTAAAGTTTTTCCCTGTTCTTCTCTCTTTGTATAAGAAGAAAACAAAAGATTTTGTCAAGTAATGCCTCCAGAGGCAGAGAGAGATAGAGAAAGAGAGACAGACAGGACAGGAACCATAAAGAAAGAATAATAGGGGATAAAAACAAAATTGAACTAGGATCGATAATAATGGCAAAATTTGCCATTTCCTGCAACTGAAAAACAGAAAACTAACACCTGGAGACTGTAATGCTGCTGACACACAATTGATTGATTGATGATGATCAACAAGTATATATAGTACTCTTTAAGATAAAAATCATCCCTTATATATCCTGAGTTTTAGGGTTGTTCATTCCAAGTCCTAAATTAATTTCTCAGTACTGCAGAACCTAATAGTAAAATTAATTAATGTCTGATACAGTGATATTGAAAAACGATATGATGAAGTGAAAAAATGAAAAAGATGGATGATTCATTAGATCAAGACAAAGGTATTAGTGGCAGTACTTCCACGAGAGTTGGAAACCATCTCTATCAAATCCACCTCCTTCCTGACTGAAGAAGAAGAAGAAGAGTCGTCTCGGTGAATCATCTGCTGCTGCAGGTCCATGTTTGTATTTGGGATGCTTTCAACGGAAGTCATGGCATCGAAGAGATGAGAGAGATACATATCCGTATACATATCTTCTTGATGGTTGTTGTTCTTGCGGGAGGAGAAATATCCCACACTACTACCAGTGACAAATTGATCATCAAAGGGAACCAACGGGGCTTTGTTTCCAAACAGGTTCTGGATGAAGTTCATTTCTTCGTCGTACGTAGGGGGTTGAGTCAAATAAGAAGCGGAATCGTCGGTGGTGGAATCTCCACCGGAGTAAAGCAGCAGTTGGGCACTGTTGGCTGGTGGTGGTGGTGGATTAGCAGCAACAACGGTGGCGGTGGGAGAAGAATTAGTAGTAGTAGTGGAAGTAGAAGAAGACGTAGTAGAAGAATCATGATTAATGTTGGAGAATGTGCGTCTGATGTAGTCTTGTAATATAGTTGGATGGTGGTGGTTGGATTTCCCATTTTGACCTTGTGATTTCTTGCTCTTTCTCCTCGAATTCTGCCTCCTTTTGGTGGCATTCCAGTGATTCTTGATGGAATTCTCAGTCCTTCCAGGAATTCGCTTGGCGATTTCTGCCCATCTGTTCCCAACCTTCATATGGGCTTCTACTAACAGTCGCTCTTCTTCTTCACTCCAACTCTCCTTCTGCAAATCATCAAATTCATTCCCAAAAAAGAAAAAAATAAATTAATAAAGAACCCCTTTTTATTTATATATATATATATTTTTTTTTTTTTTTTTAAACTGAAGGAATTCTTCAGGTTCATACATGTTCATGTTGTTGTAGTCAAGAGAAAATTCCAAAAGAAAAGAAAAAATTCTTCAAATTAATAAATTAAGCTTGAAAACTTTTATAACAGAAACATGATTACTTTGTCGGGGAAAAGGATATAAAATCACATGAAAAATGGATGTTGAACAAATACAGACGGGAAGATGAATGTGACAGAAAATATAGTGATCTAAAAGTTTTTGCATGTATTAAGTTAATTTAAAACTGCTGATCTGGTGGTGGAAACAAAGAAACCCTAATATCATAAACGAAAACGTTATACTATATATATATATATGTACTGCAGGCAAACAAAAACACAAAATTAATTGGATCTCCCTCCGTTCACCACTTATATATGGATTGGTAGCTAGAAAAAAGGTGAGGCTCTCTTTTGGGTGGTGATCCCTTGATCGATGTGTCTGATCATCATCTTCTTTTCATTATCAAAACCCTAATAATGCTGATAAAAATACTTACCAAAATTGGACGTCATCAGTTGCTAATATTTTTGTCCATATATACTCTTTTTCAAATATATATCACACTATTTTTCTTTTTGATATATAATTACCGTGCTGCATTTGAAAATAAATAAACAAATAAGAAAACCTTTATATCTGGACGGAGATGGTTGTGCCAGCGCTCACGACACTGTTTTCCTGCTCTGCCGACCATCTTCTCAGCAATCTGAGCCCATTTCTTGACTCCATGGTTCTTCACCAGTCTGATGAGTCTCCTGAATACATATATATATATATATATATAAATCAAAAAAATTTATACATACACCACCTTTTTAGCGTAATCATAATTTGCATGTTGATAAGTTGGAAAAAGAGGAAAAAAAAAGAAACGAGAAGGAAAATCATGATTTTTGCCTGTCTTCGTCCTCAGTCCACTGGCCTTTGATCAAAGGCATGGAGGCGCTACCTTTCTCCTTCTTTCCGGTTGCTTTTGAATGTTTCTGATCCAATTTGGTTTCAGCAGTTGGAGCAAACTCAGAGTTCATCATCATCATCATTTCCGCAGAAGTACTGCTACTATTGATCCAGCTTCCTGCTGAATTAATATTCCTCTCATCCATCAAAACTTCATCAACCACGAAGCTACTACTATCTTGTAGACAGGATGGCCATGGTAGAAGCCCTGCATGCCCATTGATGGGAGCAGCAGCAATAGAGCAAGAAGAAGTAGTAGTGGTAGTAGTAGAAAGAAATCCAGCAGAAGCCGCATTTGCAGCAGGCACGGCGGTTGATGAATTATTAATCAAGAATCCTTGTTGGTTGTGACCCCATAAGAACTTATCTATAGCTGTTAAAGGAGGCCTTGGCTGGAGAAAATGGAGGCTCGTTTGGAAATTCGGGTAAGGAAAACCACCAGCACCAGCACCAGCACCTCTTCTTCCACCTAATTCCATGAATGAGAGCTTCGAAGAGGATTTAAAATGGTGGTAAGGGGAAAAGACTGGTTTTAAGCAAACAAAAATGGCTTTTATCAAAAGGAAACAAACTCTCTGTAAAATATTTATTTCTCTATAAAAGAGAGAATGCTCTCCTCTAACTTCAGACACATTAACTTATACCAAGCCTTACAAAGCGTTGCATGTTCTCTCAGCCGTTGATCAACTATTTCATCCAACGGCTTGGGTTTTGAGATGATTGTAACCCCTGAACTTCCTCCCTTCCTCCTCCTCCCAACTCTGGAAAAGAAAAAATAAAAAAAATATATATATATATATATAAGTAGAGAGAGGTGGAGCTTTTAGAGGACCATTACTATTATTTCCTCCTTAATTAGTTATTCCTCTAAATAATATCTATTTAATTGCAAATTTATTACAACTCAATTTATCAACCATTTTTTCCTTTTGTTAAGAAATAATTCTAAATTAATTTCTAAGTATTAACAAAAAAAAAAAAAAAAAAAACCGAATTCCCAAGTGTTACAGAAAATGAGAAAAAATGTCTAAGATTACCAAAATAATGGTAGGTGGAGGATACATATTTATATATATATATATATATATGATTTTTTCCCACTACTACAATGGTAATTAAATTATGAGGAGGGAGGGAATTATGGGAAATACTAATAATAGCAAATTTATTGCTCATTTAATATACTAATTCAAATGGTTGGTCAAATATAAGGAATATAGCAAGGAGCTGATATATATATATATATATATATTTGCATTCCAAATTTGCTTCAAATTAAATTTGACTCTTAAAAGGCTACTACCTTTATTTTTGTTGACTCTGAATTTTATCTATTCACCAAAAGCCAAATTTCAATTTAGTATAGAAATGAAAATGAATTCTTATTTAATTTTTTTATTTTATTGTAGCTGAATTCCCCCTCCCTTTTCCTTTTTAATCTTAAAAAATGCTCCGGTTACGGTATTTAAGTAGGTCACCTACCGCAGTGGAAGATATCTGGCAATGATGGATGAAGTAACTGCATACATAAGGATTCGAACTTGAATCATTTTAAGTAAGAAAAGTGAAGTTATGAACCACTTCAACCAATCAAATCAAGTTTTTGACACCTTTTAAAAAATATAGGTGTTTTTTTTTTTTTTTTTTTTTTTTTTTGGGGTAGTAGAAGCCCAATGTCTGTTTAAATAAAGGCCAACATAGAGAACCAAGGTTTTACATATTTTTTTCTAATAGTCTCCTCGGTTTAAAAAAAGAAAAGCCCAATGAGGCCCATTAGAATGGACGTGTGGCGGTGTGGGTAATTATTATAATAATTATTATTTTAAAAATTCTCAATATAATTAAACTTGTAAAATTAAATTATATTTATTGAAAAAGTTTATTAAAGACAATGACTAATTTAGTCATTTTACTGGGTGTTTCTGGTATTTAGTTTATGTAAGAATAGGAATTACGAAATGGCAAATGATGGAACATAAATTGAGTTATTATTTCGTATTAAGAGACGGTGATGTTCCAACAAAAATTTAGGCCCTCCAAATTATTTATGCATTTTGTCCCTATCTATTTGTATATTTCCATATATTACAACTTTTGCTTAATGTAAAGTGTGTGCCAAAAACAACTCTACAAAACCATGTCATATATATATATATATATATCCAACTTAAGAAGACAAGAAGAAAGGTAGGGGGGATAAGGTGTACATGTGCGAAAGGAATGTGGCATGCGTTGCGCTGCTTATAATTGTTGTGTAGTTGGTTTGAAGATCTCTATGGAACGTAGCAGTTGAAGACTACGGGGAAGGACGGATGGACGCATGCATGCATGGGAATTGAATAGCTAGTGATGGAGAGATACATATATATACATATATATATATATATATATAAGTTGGTATCCCTTCTTCACGTGTATTCACCGTCTTCTTTTGCCAGTCCTACTTCGTGGATGACTATGGCGGTGGATCGGAAGATGTAGGCAGCGACGACCAAGAAATCACGTTACATATA
>JAXGGT010000169.1:10233785-10248900 GCA_035583425.1 Marsdenia floribunda | reverse complement strand
ATTTTAATTTGGGGACTAAAAAAGTTAAAGAAAAAATATAAGGACTAATTCTTCCAAATGAAAATAAAATGGGGACTAAAATGTCCAATTTTCCTAAATATTATTATGTAACTTAAAATTAGTTTTTAGTATAACCACAAAATCCAATAACCTTCTTTTTTTTTTTTTTTTTTTTTTTTTTTTTGGTAAGTAATTTTTATATAAAAATTAAACTTATGTAAAATTAATAATCATTTTTAAATTTTTTTAAAGTATTAAGAGAAGTAGAGATCACTTACCCAAAATAAAATAAAATAAAATAAAATATCTCTCCTTTACTACACATTTAATAGGTGCGACATATTCTAATATTTATAAATAAGTACAGGTGAATATATATATATATATATATTTAATTATCTTCTATCTAAATTACTATTTCGATTGATTCAAATTCGATTTATATTATATTTTTCAAAGTTAACTCTTGTATATATGTATTAATTACTCCACAACTTTACGTTATATATATATATATATTACTCAAAATATTATTATAGTAATATATATATATATTCTTTTCCTCAAATATATATATATATATATATTACTCTAATAATAAAATAATATGTGTTTGTTTGTTATATTTATATATCTAAAGTTTTGTTAACTATTACACTTAACTTTAATTGTCATGCCCCGAAATTGGGACATAGCACGACTGTACTTTCAAAGTTTCCCCAAGAGTATAAAGTTTTTATCTGAACTCAAAACATAATGAATATTTCCAAAATAAAAGAAAAATAACTAATTCTAAACACCAGTAAAATTCTACAATCTCCTCAAAACAAAATTAGGGATACAACCCCAAACTTATTTAAACTAACAAATCCAAAAAAAAAAAAAACAGAAACAACAATAATTATCCAATCCTCAAAGCAAATAAATAAATCACTAAGAATCCCAAACGAAAAATGAGAGTCAAGTTTCATCTATTCTCTTATTCCTCATCACTAGAATCTGCAAAAGAATGGATAAAAAGAGGGAAAGGAATGAGTTAGAAGCTCAGTGAATAAACAGAATATCCATATTTCTTATTTTTCGAAACATCAGAAAATCAATAGCTAAAAAAAAAAGAATAATTTCAGAATATTGAAAAGAAATCATTTCAAAGCATCAATCAATTAATCAAAGTAAACTTCCCTTTAACAAACTTAACAAAAAAAAAAACAAAAAAAATCACAATTTCAAATTCAGATTCTTTTTGGTAGGCTCAATCAAGTGTAGGCACTCGTTGGTTTAACCGAATTCGGCCCTAACTATACCCCCGTTAGGACGGTCAGAACTTATCAAAGTGTGAGCTTTTTTACCATACTCAATGGGTTCAGAAACTTATCAAATGTGGAACATCCCCAACTAATTCTTAAACAGATTTGAGTCAAAAACTTTATTTATTTTGGGGAAGACTTTAAATAAATTTAACAAAAATTTTAAGAAACCCAACAAAATTTAAAAAAATTAAAAAATTAAAGATTTTCAAAAAGTAATGAAGTAATTATTAATTTTTATCATTAAAATAAATAAATAAACAAAATAAAATAATAAGAAGAAATAGGAAGATCATTACTTTATATTTATATATACACGTAATAATAATAAGAATAAAAATCTGGAATGCTTAGGTTTTGTCTAAAAATCTCAAACATCAAATTGAAGCCTAAAGGAATTAAGGAATTCACTTAGTCGATTGGGTTTTTCCCAATGTTTCCGATAATTGGCCGCCTTCTAGAAAAAGACCTAGAGTAAATCCTCTTTGAAAACCCTAATTGATATAACCCTAATTGATATACGTTAATTAAATAAATATCTATCACTTAAAAAATTGTGACTTTTCAAATTTGCCCTTACTAAAGGAGTTGGGTATTACACCAATTAACTAGTCTCAATAGAAAATTGTAAATTGTTTTAATATTTTTATTATAAAAATTCTATTTTAAAATTTAAATATTTTTTATTTTATTTGAACTTAAATAGAATTTGTTCTAATGGTTACCATTATGATTTTAAAGAATAAAATATATTATTTTATTATTAAGTTTAAGCAGAGATTGTAACACAAAATCTTCACTCCCTTCATTAATTTTTTTTATTTACTTATTCACTTATAAATTTTGGATATAATTTCTTAAAACAGATACCAACTGAATTAATTAATCAATTATAAACATAATAAAGTATTGCAAGGAAAATATTAATTTTTATAACGATTATATATTATCAAATTTGGTTTTTAAATTCGAAAGTTATTATCCAATATAAGGGCAAAATAATGGATGTAAATATCAAAACATAAACTCTTAATGGGTAAAAATACAAATGTATTTTGCTTTGATCTCATATATACAATGGGTTAACATTTAGAGAGAATTTCAGAAAATTAAAAAAGACAAATATACTTATTTCCATTTAATTATAATTTTAAGATAAATATAAGATTTACACGTTAATATAAAATTACGTGTTAAAAAAGTTTTATTGGATAGGATTAAATGTAGAAGAAAGTATAAATTTTTTAAAAATATATATATATTAGATAAATTATAAAGAAATAAGAATTTTATTAATTAAAATTATAAGTTAGATAATTTTATTAAGTAATTCTGTTGGATCATAATAATTCAAATTATAATGATTCAAATATGGAATTCTAGATTGTGCACAATATATTATATTATAGATTCCGTATATTTTTTTGAAATATTTCTGTCATACTTTCGTTCAAACTCTGAATGCCGATTTATCGCTACTGAGAGGCAAAGCTCACGCACTCTCTGCTCCAACAAAACCAACTTGAACCCCCACGATTTCAAATCTCTCGTACACGGAACCCTTCCCCACCACTGCACATTTTCTCTTAGTATATACATTCTGGAGGTAGCGAACGAGAAAGATACAGTCATCAGGAAGGAAAGGCTCAGAGGGAGACCTCTCTCACTCTGATTGCTTCCTGATCAAAGTAACCCTA
The DNA here is from genome assembly GCA_035583425.1 of Marsdenia floribunda. Lineage (NCBI taxonomy): Eukaryota > Viridiplantae > Streptophyta > Magnoliopsida > Gentianales > Apocynaceae > Marsdenia > Marsdenia floribunda. The sequence continues at coordinate 10,245,896 of JAXGGT010000169.1, read as the reverse complement.
CGCCTTTTATATGAAGCGATCAAAATATTTGATTTGTCATGTGTAATGTGTGTTATTTATAATATACTTTTTTTTTTTTTGTGTATGTGTGTGTTGGAAATAGATAAACAGGTTGATCGAGAATTATGGCAGCTTCGCACGGGAGTGAGTTTTTCGAGCTTGACGTGGAGTCACAAACTAGTAGTTTCGGGCGAGCTTCCAATGCCGAGAACGTCGTACGCGACGAAGAGGAACTTCTATGGGCTGCCATTGAAAAACTGCCATCAGTGAGGCGTCCTAATTCTGTCTTGTTGAGGCGTACGGCGTCGGAAACAGGTGATGGTAACGAACAGACGGAAACATTGGATGTGAGGAAACTCAATAGGGTAGATCGCGAGCTTCTTGTTAAAAATGCTTTGGCTACGACTGAGCAGGACAATTATAGACTCCTTTCCGGCATAAAGGAGCGGCTCGACCGGTATTGATCGTTATAGACTGCTTTCTTTCTTATGGACATGCATACGTCATCCTGGAAATTGTTTGCGTACATAAACTCAACATTTTCTACATTCTGCTGATTTTTATTTTTATTTTTTGAAATTCCGCTCAACCCTCGGAAATAAATAATTATAATTACCACTTTGTCTTTCTCATTTCATTCATTACCTCTTCAGTAGTCTTTGTTAAGCTAAAAAGAAGACAACGTTTGCGCTGAAATGAATAGGAGTCCTTCTGGTATCTTCATTGCTGTTATTATTATTACTACTTTCTTTTTTTTTTTTTTTTGATAGTTTATTACTATTTATTCTTAAGCGCCTTGTTAACTAACATTTTATTCATTGCTACTGTTTTGTTGTGTATTCTTTTTAATTTTTTTTCCCCGAAGCTGACCTTTTATCTTATTCTTATTTATTTTAACGAAGTGTGGGTATTGAGATGCCAAAGGTTGAGGTTCGATACGAGAACCTCAATGTCACAGCCAATGTACAAGTTGGCTCCAGATCTTTGCCAACTTTGATTAATTACATACGTGATATCGTAGAAGTAAGTTTTGATTTCTTTACTTCTAATTAATTGCTTGTCCTTTTGGCTCCTAATCTGTTTCATGCTAACTATTGCAGTTTTTGTTAACCAAATTGAGAATATATCGACCAAATAGATTTTCTCTTGCCATCTTGAAAAACGTCAGAGGTGTAATAAAACCTGGGAGGTATATCTTCTCTTCATATGTCTTTACAATGGAAATCTTTCATTCTGCCATATCTGCCGTTACGTTTCAATAAACTGTATTGCTATTTTTTGTTAATCATCAACGTTCTAGAAGCCCGGAACTTGTGAGTCCAGTGGGATAAGAACAACAGAAACACTCCTGTGATATTGGGCCTAGAAACAATGTCAAAAGTGTTCCTTGGCCATTTCTCAATAAAGCTTAGAGGAATCTACATAGAAGTGAATTTAAGACATAGTTTTAATCTAGCTAAGATGCATATAAGTGGAGGTCATTTACGATTTAACATGGCTACAAGTAACAAATCAACATGTTTCTTTTACTGTGTTGTATGTACATATATAGACAAGAAATCTCTCTGAAACAGAACTTGAATCTAAAACTGTGTTGCACCATTTAGTTTAAGAGACTGAGGTTTTGTACCACCCATGTAGCATCATCAACAATGTTGAGGAACTGATTACTCAAGCAGGGAGCTTTACTTATCAAAATTATCACCTGACCTTTGGGTACATAAAGCAAAAAAGTAAAACATAAGACAGGAAAAAAGGAATTGTAGTTGAAGCCTTATTCATTTAGTTATTCATTATAGTTCCTCGTGATTGCAAATTCTCATGGTACTGATTGACAGTCTATGCTGTTTTAATGTTGGTGCATTTGGCTCTGGATAGGATGACACTGCTTTTGGGACCTCCAAGTTCTGGAAAGTCCACATTGCTTCGTGTTCTTGCTGGGAAGCTTGATAGTGAACTAAAGGTTAGTATGCAAGAGAAATAAACATGTTATTTGCTATTGGGCCCGAAAAAAAAAACAAAAAAAAAAAGGAGAAGAAGAAGAAGCTTGTACATAATATTTCAAGATCATTTATTCTGTACAAGGTTCCCGAAATTGTGAATTCCTACAGCTTTATAGATTTCCTTTCTTTTCTTACTTCTTTTTCTGCTATTCACAACTCACTTCTGTAGAAAATCTTGAGGGATGACATGTAGCTGAATAGGAGTATTTTTTTTTAATTTCAAATTCTGGAATGCATCATTAGACATGACAGGTTTGAATCCTTGAGAACACTGAGAAAAAAGGCCTGTGAATTTACTTCAGCATACCCTGGTGCCTGAAATTAAAATCACTAAGAAAATAGTGATTCAGGAACCAAAGAATGCTAATGAATTCAAGATTACATAATCTGCCTGGCCTTATTTCAGGCTTCTACTGCGTAGTTCATGACATATTTTTCGTCTTCGCTAGATTTTTTATCCAATTTAGCATTGCACTAAAGGACATTTAGAATATCTCCTTGACAAGATCATCAGAATTTTCAGTCTGATTCCGAGTTTTATACAGTAGAGTTAATTTTTTTTTTTTTTTTTTTTTTGGGTTTTGTTTCAATGATTTCAGAAAAGTGGGAATATCACTTACAATGGACATGAGCTTGATGAATTTTGTGTTGAAAGGACTGCAGCTTACATAAGCCAGAATGACAATCACATTGCTGAGATGACTGTACGAGAGACTTTTGATTTTGCAGCTAGATGCCAAGGTGCAAGTTCAGTCTTTGCAGGTTCGTCCTATCTTTTAATTTAGTGTAATCCTAGTTTAATTTGTGAAATAGTTGAACATGTAACCTCAAGGTTATCTGTTATAGAAATTGTTGGTCAAACTTCCAAATGTTAAGCTTGTTCTTCATTGGGCCATCTCTTTTGCTTTGTGAGTTTGATTAAACATAACTTTTGAGCACTTCTCTTTTATTTCTATCATGTACAATTCTCAATTTGTGTGTCTTAGCTTGCAGAATTCACTAACTGCTTTTATGATTATGTAGCTCATGAGGAGTCTTAAGATTTTATCTAGCTATTATGGAAGTAATTCAGCTAGTCATCTATGATACAAACACTTCAATTTCTATCTTGACAAAGCTACGATGCTGCTCAATATTATTTAAAACTTCAATTGCAGAATATGTGACTCAACTTCAGAAGTTGGAGAAGGAAAGAAACATCCGTCCCAATCATGAGATAGACGCATACATGAAGGTACACTTAGTAATTTTCTAATCATACTACTATCTCAGGCTGTATTTCAGTTCATAATTGGCATTGAACTATGCTATTCAGGCTTCGTCTGTTGCTGGAGCTAAACACAGTGTATCTACCGACTATTACATGAAGGTTCTTGGCCTTGATGTATGCTCAGATACTGTTGTGGGAAATGATATGCTCAGGGGTGTTTCAGGTGGACAAAAAAAAAGAGTTACTACAGGTCTTTTCTCTCTCTCTCTCTTATTATTATTTTAAATTACCTTAATGTTTTGGAGTCATTTTGCTATCCCCAGCGCCTTTTACTTCGCTAAATGCAATAAAGTCTATTGTGCATAATTATTTTTATACATTAGTTTGAACTTTGCAGGCCTCTATTATAGTAACTGATGACCATGCATCTTATTTCCATAATTTACTGCTTCTGTTTTATATTTACTTATTACACCACAATATAAATACTCCTTCCATCCAAAAATTATTTTTTCCTGTTTTTCTTTTCACAAGTATTAAGAAATTGGGAAATTTTGTAATATTTTGAACCAAATTTTTTATTTATACATTGGTTAAGCTTTCAACACAGTTATGAAATATCAAAAGTTTTTGAAGAATGTTGACATAAATAACTTATCATGGCTGCTCTCTTTTGTCTACAGTGGGCTATGTTGCTGTAAACCTTTTACTCATATCATTCATTTTGGTTCTTTAGATACCAAATCTTGCACTCATGTAGCATTCTTTGTGAGTGTTCAAATTTTCAGGTCGTGAATCTGCATATAATGCTGCTAGAGTCTGTCAAGGAAAAAAGAGAGAATTTTCTCTTCGAAGCTTAAGGTTTTTTGGTTGTTTCACTAATTCAGGAAAATATTAGTTCGTTTTCGTAAGAAATTTTAGATCTAGGACTTGCTATTTAATGGACCAGGCACAAGTAATTTGTCTTTGAGGTAAGAAAAAAGACAAAAGAGGTGGGAAAAAATTGGTTTTAGAAGATGGAAAACGAGTGTTTGATTATGAGGATGCCTTATATGTATGGGCAGACAATTTAAGGTAATCTTTGTGAGTTCTTTATAATAATATTAATCTGTGACCATATCATGCGTAGGGGAAATGGTGGTTGGACCCCGAAAGACGCTTTATATGGATGAAATATCCACTGGGCTTGATAGCTCTACGACATACCAAATTGTCAAATGCTTGAAGAATTTTGTTCATCTGATGGACGGAACAATTTTGATGGCTCTTCTTCAGCCTGCACCCGAGACATTTGATCTATTTGATGACTTAGTTTTACTATCTGAAGGTTATCTTGTGTATCATGGTCCTCGGGCAGAAGTTGTTGAGTTCTTTGAGTCTTTAGGATTTAGACTACCACCTCGTAAGGGTGTTGCTGATTTTCTTCAAGAGGTAAATATCTTTTATCTTGTATTCTGCATTGTGATGTTCAGGTATTTATTTTGGGTCATTTTTTTTTTGTCCCAGGTAACCTCAAGAAAAGACCAGGCACAATATTGGGCAGATCATTCTAAGCCCTATGAGTTTCTTTCTGTTAAAGAAATCGCTGAAGCCTTCGACAATTCCAAATACAATCATGCTTTACGGTCTTCTCTTTCTGTTCCGTATGATAAATCTATGTCACATCCTTCAGCTTTACCCAAAATGAAGTATGCCACATCCAGAATGGAGCTTTTCAAAGCATGCTTCAGCCGGGAACTGCTTCTGATCAATAGAAATCGTTTTCTCTACATTTTTAGGACGTGCCAGGTGCGCTTTACATGCTTCTTGTAACACGAATGTCATGGGTCTTTTCAAATATAATCCCAATTTAAGCCAATAATTGTAGCTGTGAACTTTCGATTGAGCAATATGTTTATGCCAAATAACTGAACATTGCGTAGTATCCTATAAAGCTTCCTCTGTCCATATCTGATGTATCTACCTTTTGAAATAACTTTATCAACTTTGATTGTGTCAAGCTTCTATTTTTGAACTTCATATAATTTTCTGAAAACTAAACTTTATATAATTTTCTCAAATGTGTCGGCTTGTTTCTATAGGAATTTTCGCAAAAAGCATAAGTAAATGTTTTGTTAAAACGCAAAGCTAACATGTTTTCGTGTAAAAAAAGGGAAGAAATTTAGTAAATATAACACATGAAACAAAATGTCAGTTAAGATTTGGTTGAAATTATCTACCTAAAATAAAAGAAATGTCAAATAAATTTCTTTGAATAGATAAGCAATAAGCCAATAAATAAGTGATACATAAATATTTGGTTGATTAGTTCAAGTAAATAAGTGATACAAATAAATAAATTTCTTTTATTTTTCAATTAGTGGCACGTTTTTTGGCATTAAGCAATTCTAATTTCGAAATGTTTGGTATAGGTTGCAGTAGTTTCAACAGTGGCGTGCACTATGTTCGTACGAGTACATCCCAGGGATATCGCTAATGGGAATCTCTATCTTTCATGCCTATTTTTTGGCATGGTCCATATGTTGTTCAATGGATTTTCGGAGCTATCTATGTTGATTTTTCGGCTCCCAGTATTCTACAAGCAACGAGATAATTCTTTCCATCCTGGATGGGCATGGTGTCTTGCTAGTTGGATTTTACGTGTACCTTACTCGTTGGTTGAAGCTGTAGTATGGTCTTTGATTGTCTACTATTCTGTAGGATTTGCACCTAGTTTTGGAAGGTACACTAGATTTCTCTTCACTTTTCTATTTATTTATGCCCTATTCGTCCTTTCAATTTCACATTTGCCTCAGGTTCTGCCGTTATGCGTTTGCACTCTTCATGATACATCAAATGGCACTGGGTCTTTTTCGAACAATGGCATCTGTTTCACGAGATATGATAATTGCAAATACATTTGGTTCAGCTGCCCTCCTAATCATTTTACTGCTCGGTGGATTTCTTGTCCCGAAGAGTATGCTCAGCCAATTCCCCTACCTGTGCAATTTTGTTTCTATTTTTTGTTTTTTCTTCCTTAGAAATATGCAATAATATAATAATTACTGCTTTTAGACGTGATCAAGCCTTGGTGGGTTTGGGCTTTTTGGCTGTCACCATTGTCTTATGGGCAGCGCGCATTTTCTGTTAATGAGTTTACTGCTGAAAGGTGGAGGCAGGTGTGTTTAATGTTTTCTGATTACTGATGGCATTACTAAGATTATAAAATGTCATTCATAAAGATTTCTATTCTGGATTAGTCATCTGACTAGAACTTTGATTTTGCAGCAACCCTTTGGAAACAACAGTAATCTGGGTGACGAGATTTTGAAATCTCATGGTATACCCACTACCGATTCTTGGTATTGGCTTGGAGTTGGTGTTGTAATAATTTTTGCTATAGTCTTCAACATGGTAGTGACTTGGGCCTTGACTTTCCTAAATCGTAAGTTACCATTATAAGAGTTATCATTCATTGACACTGTTGAAGTAAAATTCTTTCTCTATAATTGGAACCTCTCTTTATTTGTTCAGCTATTAGACATGCGCAAACAATTTCATCTTCTAAAGTAGAGGAGAATGATACAGGTTCATCCATTACTTTTCCACTTTTCCTCTAATAATCTTGCTCCCCTTATATATATATATTCTCATACCAATCATTAATAATTGAGCAGGAGGTAGGAAGAATTTCCAAACAAACGTCTCCTTTAGTGGGACTGCGGGTAGGAAAGGAATGATTCTCCCATTTCAACCACTAATAATGACTTTCCATAATGTCAACTATTTTGTTGACACGCCAAAGGTACACCACTGAGCAGTATTCAGATCCTGTCGGATTTGATACTTCAGAATGAATATAGTTACATGTTATGACTTTTTCAGGAAATGATGTCACAAGGTGTAACAGAAAAGAAGCTACAGCTATTGTCAAATGTAAGTGGGGTATTCTCACCAGGCGTTCTTACAGCATTAGTTGGTTCAAGTGGAGCAGGAAAGACGACATTGATGGATGTCCTTGCTGGAAGAAAGACAGGTGGATATATAGAAGGAGACATTAGGATATCTGGTCACCCAAAGCAGCAGAGTACCTTTGCAAGAGTATCAGGATATGTTGAACAAAATGACATACATTCTCCTCAAGTTACCGTTTTTGAGTCCCTCGTGTTTTCTTCTTTCTTGCGACTTCCAAAGGAAATAAACCAAAAGCAAAAAGAGGTTTCATCTTCACTTGCCAAAGATTTTCGCTTATTTATAATCTCATGCACATATGTTGGTCGATCATAACCTAAAGAAAAAGATTATATCACTGATTTCCACTTCAGGAATTTGTTGAAGAAGTGCTGAGACTAGTGGAACTTGACTCCCTAAGGGATGCTTTGGTTGGTATGCCAGGAAGTTCAGGTTTATCCACGGAACAAAGAAAACGTTTAACAATTGCAGTGGAACTTGTTGCAAATCCTGCAATTATATTTATGGATGAACCTACCTCTGGACTTGATGCACGAGCAGCAGCCATTGTAATGCGAACAGTACGTAATACAGTGGATACAGGAAGGACAGTAGTCTGCACCATACATCAGCCAAGTATTGAAATTTTTGAAGCTTTTGATGAGGTTAGTCAGATAACGTTTTCATGCCATTTAAAGAGTTCAGCATATGTTGTGTCATTGAAATTCTGTCAATATACAGCTACTTCTGCTGAAACGTGGGGGAAGGGTAATATACGGTGGAAAGCTTGGGGAGAAATCAAATATTATGATTGACTACTTTCAGGTGATTTCTCTAACATTTTCATTCATATTTGAACATTCTTTATATTTGAAACTCAAATGTCTTTAGGACTTGACCTTCATGCTCTTCTGTCCATAAACAGAGACTTCCTGGGATTCCACCAATTGCGGATGGTTACAACCCTGCAACTTGGATGCTCGAAATTAGTACACCGGCTGCTGAGGAGAGAATTGGTCAGGACTTTGCAGTGATTTATCAGAATTCACAGCAGTATAGGTAATTGTTATTGGTTTTGGATCGCTACTGCCAGAAGGATATCCTGCAGAAGATCTGTTTTTTTATGAGTATCTAACAGTTTACAAATACAGGGATGTGGAAGCTTCCATTGAGCAGTCAAGTGTTCCACCTATTGGCTCAGAGCCTTTAAAGTTTCCTTCTACTTATTCTCAACATGCTTTCTCCCAGTTCCGCATATGCTTCTGGAAGCAAATTCTTGTGTATTGGAGAAGCCCACAATATACTGCTGTGAGGTTACTTTTTACAACAGTGAGTGCGTTGCTAATTGGTTCTATATACTGGGACGTTGGCTCAAAAAGGTAATTTTCAGAAAGGTATCTTCATTAACTGTTATTTTATTTTTCTTTTGTCACAGGAAATTCTCAGCATTAAAAAACCTAAAAGAGAATTTTTATTAAACATTTTAGAATTTGTTTGCAGATAGTATGACTGACTACAGGAGGAAGCTAGAAGCTGTACACTGAGTTAGAATTTAGTTAGTGATCCAGCTCTTGTGGATATTTTTAGAGTGTTTTTTTGTTTGACAATCATTATCTAAGCATTTTGCCATCACATTTTTAATCCTAGAAACACAAGTTGATACTACCATCATGGAAGAATAGAACAAAGTGTAGGTTAAAGTTTGATTTATAATATATACATGCATTGCATCTGTTACATTAGTCTACCAATATCAACGAAACCATGTATGTATTTGTTGTTAAATTTTTCTGCTCGCTGCATAACTAAAGTAAATGAACAAGTAGAGAGAACCATTGATAACATCACATGCAGCCGTATGCTAGTTCTTTTTCTGTATCTTCAGAAACCTTTTATGTTGAAGTTGGTCTCAAGATGAAATACATTTCTCTTTCTTTGCAGTAAAAGCTTCATTGTTGGATATTGTAACAAGATTTTTATCAAACTATAGCACAATAGGTTGCCTGAATTCACTACTCATAAAAGATGAATATTATTACTCAAAAATCTGTAATATGGAATCTGAGTGGTCTTCTTCATTGAAAACATCAACTAGGTGATTCTTTATACAAATAATATCTACGTCTTTTTCAACAATATATTGACAATTTAGATTTCCTCAAATTATCTAAATGAGGATAAAGAAAGAATGGTGTCCGGATATGAATATTAGGCACTGCTACAAGAATGACCAAATGAGGGTAAAAACAGGACAATAATTTTAAGTAACTAAGTTGATTGAAAAGTAGACAATTACTTTCTGGTCTTCATTTTCTTGTTCTTGGGGAACTTAGTAGAGGAGCTTAGACTAAGCATATCTCTCAGTGTTGTTAGTATAATGTATACCTCTTTAGTTATTAATTATTTGCAATACTCTGTGTAGGGTACATAATTCATGCATGTTCTAATGTACTCTTCAGGGACACAACGACAAATTTAATGTTAGTTATGGGAGCTCTATATTCTGCAGCCTTGTTCCTTGGGGTGAACAACGCTTCCTCTGTGCAACCAGTAGTTTCAATTGAGAGAACAGTCTTCTACAGAGAACGAGCTGCTGGAATGTATTCACCATTTCCTTATGCAGCTGCACAGGTTGGTTTATTCAACCAGAGTTTTATTTACTTAATTTTGGTAAGAGTGAACATTCTATAAGAACAGATACTTGAAAGAATTTGTTGCCTTTAACTTCGAATTTTCACAGTGTAAGGCCCAAACTTGAAACATAACTAAATCGAAATGGAAGGAAAGAAGCGAAGGGAGGCAATTGGCCATCTTAGTGTATATTTTGGTTTAGTCACTACACACTTATTGATTATTTCAATTCTGTGATTCAAAGAAATGACTTCTGTAAAGTTGAAGATCTAGATTACTAATAATAGATATATTAGCAAAATAGTTCTGGGAAAAACCTTTTAATTTTTATTTTGCTCTGTATGAATACTTTTAAGTAAATTTCTTTCTTTTATCATCAACAGGGCCTTGTGGAGCTCCCTTATATTGCTCTGCAGACGGTGCTATACTGTATTATTACGTACTTCATGATCAACTTTGAGAGGACAGCTGGTATAATTCTTTTTTTCATTACAGTTTCGGTCAAAGCATATTTACATGTTATTTTCTTTGGGGGTGTAGGTACTCATCAATCAGTTTCACTGTTTATTAGGGTTGACCTGAGAAGTTTAGATTGTGAGACTTTATCATCAGTTTCTTCAACCACATTTTCTGTTAGATGTTATTTGCTTCGACTTTTTCAAACGATTTTCCTACCCTTTCAACATAGTATGCAATAATTTTCCTATCCTTTACGTTGTTCTAATTATTGAGGAGGTTAGAGAGATCCTTTCCTTAATTAAACAGATCATTTTTAGAACTTTGGATCAATTTTATAGAGAGGAAGTAGTATTCTTCCTGTACGCAGATTCTTCACAGCTGGTTTGAAAGTTTAGAGCGAAAAAAAAAAGAAAAAATAAATACAAGGAAAACAAAAGAAAACAAGAGAAAAGAAAATAAAGTTGTTTGGAGAGTTTCTCCATCAATTTCTTTCTTTCTATATCTCTTTCCTTCCAAACTAGGTGTGGATGACGTATGACTGTCTACTTTTCCAATTAGTTCTTCCTCTATACTTATTCACATTGTGTGTTTTAGAGTAATTGACTTTCGCCGATTAAGATAGCATGTTATATACTTTCTTCTGCAGCACACATTTTACCTGGATCACGGTATGCCGTAATATAGAAATAGAATAGGTAAATAGATGTTGAATTCTTAAATTCTGGTAGTTCATATAGTTTTTTTTTTGGTAGAATATTCATGAAATTTCACGTGATTATTATTGTTATTTTCTTTTTGAGTGGAAAGGGTGCTGGCGGCGGGAAACTGCCAAGAAGATCGTGTCTAACGTTGTTGCAATATCTTCTTCTACAGGAAAATTTTTCTTGTATATGGTGTTCATGTTTCTCACCTTCGCCTACTTTACCTTCTACGGTATGATGGCTGTTGGTCTCACCCCTAACCAGCATGTGGCTGCAGTTGTCTCTTCTGCGTTCTACTCACTATGGAATCTCATATCAGGCTTTTTAGTTCCCCAACCTGTAAGTCTGGCATCCATTGTTAACTTTCTTGAAAGGTTTACTAATCTGGTAAATTTTATGCGCAAATAAAAGAAAAAACACTAGTTTCAAAATTTTGATTCTAGAACTTAGTAACTTAAACCTATTAATAATACCGACAGAAAAGGGACCTCAATTTGTGTTCGTTTATACATATTATATGACCGATGCGTATTATTATTATTATTTTCATTCTTATGCAGAGCATTCCTCCATGGTGGATATGGTTCTACTATATCTGCCCCATTTCATGGACTCTGCGTGGAATCATTAGCTCCCAACTTGGTGATGTGGAAACAACGGTTATAGGACCTGGATTTGAGGGCACGGTGAAGGAGTATTTGAAAGTTGAACTGGGCTATACCCCTGGGATGACAGGGCCCTCAGCACTAGTACTTCTAGCATTTAGTGCTCTATTCTTCGGCGCCTTTGCTACTTCTCTCAAAGTACTCAACTTCCAGAAGAGGTGATTTTAAGCTCCCCTGGTTTGGTGGAAATGATGTGTAATTGCCTTGATGTTCTTATTAGCCATAAAAGCACTTGAAATCCAGGAATTAGTTTGGATTTTTGGACATTGATTGAAATATGCCTTTTTCTTTTTTTAAATTTTTTTTTTTTAGAAAAAAAGGAGTAGGTCTTTAAGGACATGTTATCAAGTTCATTTCTAGTGGATATTAAATTATTAATTATGCACGCACGCATACACGAGGTTTCCAAGCATGAGTTGTATAAAAATAACATGACTCCTAATTTCTAGTAATTAGTGTTATAAACCTTTGCATAAAGTATTTGGTTGAACATAATTTGTAATTAGTATTGA
>JAXGGT010000169.1:10193412-10230607 GCA_035583425.1 Marsdenia floribunda | reverse complement strand
ATATATATATATAGTACCACACTTTCATTTTAACCTAATTAATTTTTGCTATATAATATTATTCCCTTTATTAATAAGCAATTGAAATATATATACTAATAAAACTACGCCAAGGGCTTTGGTAGCAAGCGAGTTGAATCCAAAGTGTTAAATTAAGCCATCTATATATAATCTTCATAATCCAAAGTTACTGCATAAATTCTATAATTTTTTTTTTTAATAAAAGAAGGGAGAGGGGAAAGAGGAGGAAGGAAGGAACAATAAACATAGACATGTGAAGGAAGTGTGCAAGTGCAGCTTAATTTATCACAATTTGGTATATATGGCTCTTTAATTTTTATGGCCGCAAAACTATTATGTGGTGTCCCTTGTGCCACATATGGGAAAAGTTTTTTTTTTGGGTTTGAGGTTTCTTGTAATTCATGTTTGAATAGTTTTGCATGCCTTACGGAATTTGCATAATAAGTAATAACATATATATTTATATAGAGAGAGAGAGTGGCGAAAAGAAAAGGATGCACGTACGTACACGAGGCAACATGTTTTTATTATAAACGAACATGGCCTACTTGATTCGGTTCGCAAAGGTAAGCTTTACTTATGAATGAACGAACGAAGAGAGTCGAGAATAAGGTGGTGATGTTTTTATTTGATTTGTCAAGTAAAAAATTTAGATTTGATTTTCATCAAAGTATAATTATAGATCCTTCTTGAATTAGATAATAAAAATATCAAATTATCCAAAAAAAAAAAAATGAACGAAGAGAGTCGATCCGCCGGTGTCTTCACCAATTCATGCAACCAATAATCCACATATTACAAAAAATTATATATACACCTTCAACGCCAACCAACCCGCAGCTATCTAATTAATACAAAACCCTACGTTTTTCTCTCTTTTTCTCTCTACTCACCTACCGCCGCTACACTCCTTCTCCTCTTCCTCTTCCCTTCTGCTTCGGCCAAGAGGTAAGCTTAGCTTCGATTAAGCTTCTCTTTTGATTGAAAACCCATTTTCTTTTGTTTCTTTTTCCTGTTATTTTGTTTTTTTTTTTTGTGTATCATTCTACTATTTTTTTTTTTTGATTTTTTACTTTTCAAATACAAGAACTTTACTTGAAGATTAAATCTTTTTTCTTCATTTAAAAAAAAAAAATTATTTCTAAATTCAATTCAGATCTAAGTAAAGAAGATTAAATCTTTTTTCTTCATTTAAAAAAAAATTATTTCTAAATTCAATTCAGTTCTGAGTCCTTTACTCGCTCTTAATTTATCATCTTTTTCTCAAACTTTCTCTGAAATTTTTTATACACGCTCAAATTGTTAAAAAAGGAAAATAAAATCAAATTTTCTTTACAAATGATAACTATAATCGATGATCGATAAAAACACTGTAAAAATAATTAAGATGATTGTGTTATTATTATTTTATATTTATTTTGTATTTTATGTCTTATTTAACTTACCTATATATATTTTAAATTGAATATTTTGTCTTCTATTTTTTAAAATTGAATATGTATTTTGTTACTCATTTATGTGTAATATTTTTCTTTGTGAATGAAATTTCACTTACCAAAAAAAAAAACTCTTATCTAATTAATACATTCCTACATTTATATTTTCTATATATATATACTCAACATTCAGTTTCAGGGATTTATTTATTTCCTCTAAAAAAAAAAAATTTATTACATGCATATTATGAAAAATATCTCAACCAAAAATAAAAGAAAAGAAAAATCACAAAATCAACTTAATTATCTAATTAGAACAAGCACATTAATGAGACCAAGATATAATTAAACAAACACATGAATGCCTAAATACATTTCCTTTACAGAGACGGAATAACAAAGGCATGCAGATATCGGGCCTCTGAACAACCCCCTCGATCGGCCGGGGGTTTTAATTTGCAGCTGATGATATTCAAAACGAGCTCTTATCCAAGCTGGAATTTGCTGGACCTAATTTATTTATAAAAAAATATTTTCGTAACTATTATTACGTTTCAGAGGTAATTAATTAATATATCTTTATAAGTAATTAACTATATATATATATATATACCAAAGCTTACTTTTTGGAATTTTGTGAAAGAAGAAGCACGTAGCAATCACAGCATAAGACAGGCAAAGAACCACTCCCTTCATGTAATGTGAAGTTCCATCCTGCACGGTCATTACATACATATAATATACATATATATTTCCATCACCTTACATATCACTATATATATATGTATATGAATAGCACATATTAACTAAAACCTACTGTCTAATTAGTTGCTTAAGCTTTTCACTAAATATATATATATATATATATATATATATATAAATGTCCCAATACATATATAAACACAACACTTTAATATCATGAGCGCTTTATGTATATATGAATAAAATTAAATTTAATATTTTTAAAATCTATTAAAATATTTTTAATTATCTTAATATTTATTTTTAGAAACATATTTAAATATCTATATATAGAGTAATAGAAAGCTGCTTTTAAAATTACAAATTTTAAAATATTGTAGTACATATGTCTTAATAGCTATTTTTGGTTACCATATATATATATATATAACACTAAATCTAACCTGCAAAGTGAAGGTTGTAAAGAGGATGGAGAAAGCAAGGCAACATGTTTCGAGAAGATGGAAATCCAAATCCATATGAACGCCTATTATCCATCCTACAACCACGCACACTGGAACCTGCAGCATTTTCAAGTAAGGTAAATACGTGCATTGATCTAAAGGCATTTTAGGAACATACTAATTATAACATTGATATATATATATATATATATATATATTTCTATTTATAGGTAAAGAAATTGCAATTTCTCACCACAAACATGGAGATTTGAGCACCAGACCCCAAGGCAACACCCAAGGATATATCCTGAACCATGCCATATATATATATATATATATTAGACATTATATATGTATTCCAGTCAATAAGATGAAACATTATATATATATATATATATTAGACATTATATCTATCAAATTAATTAATAGGGAATTAAAGAGTGCAAAGTCTCATTAGTTACCAGCTTGTTCTTGAAAGCAAATATAATCGATCCGGCATGTTCTGCTGCATTTCCGACGATTGGAAGTATAATTAAGCTAATGAAGCTAACTGAAATGCCCCAAGAATCTGATGCTGCCTGGTTCAGAAACACATTGCTCATTATATACACCTTTAATATTCAAAAGGAAAATGAGAAAATTAAAATTTTCCCAACTGTACCTCTATGGTGCCGACCACGTACTCAGATAGAATAGCTATAGTAACTGTCATGATGATTAACCAAATTAATGCACTCCACAATCCAATCACCGGGCTTTCTTCAGAAATTTCATGATCCACCTCTCCATCTTCCTGCAGGTAAAATATTTTGCCATTGTAACAGATTATTAGTTTCTCAATGCCCCCAAAAACAACAGAAAAATGGGTTCTTTTTCTTGCTCATGAACAATATATATATTTATAAATGTGTGTGTGCGCACATACCAAAATCTATACTACTAATTTCAGAAGTTAATTAATTACCTCTTCATCGGATTCACATATTTGTACGTGGCCGGTTTTCAATTGAAAGATGAGATAAGCAACGTATGCCAAGAGCATACAAATGCTGCTGCCTCTTGACAACCAAAGAACCGAGTGGGCTGAGTAAGCTATCGGTTCAATAGCATGTTTGCACACCAATGGCAGAACATGGCAAAGCAAACCCAGCAGCAACAGGAGTGAGTTCACATCAGCCTGCTTCTGCCAAAATAAATAAAAGCTGTATAATTAAGGTCCAAGAACTCATTGAAAAAGGGGGGAGGGGGTGAATCAATGAATATATTTTATTTGATAATCTTACTTTGTCAAACCTTTGTTCTTTGCCTAGATTTGCCAACCCTCCACAGAAAAGAGAAGTTCCCAGAACAAGGAGAAGGTTTGAGAGAATGGAGCCCAGGAGCGAGTACTTCAAGACATGGGTTTTCCTCTGGTAAAGAGCAAAGATTGCTATTATGAGCTCTGTTGCGTTTCCACATGTTGCATTCAGCAGACCACCCACTGCATGCATGCATGCATGTATGTTACAAGTGTCACCATTAATGTTACAAACTCACAATATCACTTATATATGAACAGACTATATATATAGTACATTTGTCAATCTAGATTCATGTATATGTGTGTGTGTGTGTGTGTGTGTGTGTGAACATGGTCGTTAATTAAAGGTCTAGATATATAGCTTCGATCATACGTACCTGTTGGGCCTGTGAAATACGCAGTTTGCCTTAACAATTATCAAGCAGGAGAAAAATAGGCAAAGATGTAATTAGATTTAAGTGAGCATAAACTTCATGATCGATCTTAGCAAATGAAATATATAGCTAGCAAAACTGAACTCACTCGGTAAGGAAGCTGACACGTTCAGCAAGGGGTGCGAGCCCTAACAAACTCAGAGCAAAAACCCACGGCTGCAATGATATATTATAATTATTTGAGATCCAAAAAAGAATATTTCTGAGGAGGAAATCAATAATAGAGACATCGATTGAGCCATGCATGCATTAATTAGTTAATTTGAGGACAATACTTACTCTTGCAAAATTTTCATACTGGGCTAGAATTGCCAAAGGGATGGCTGGAATGAGTACACAGAGCTTGGTCCCAAGAACCACTTGTTGAACATTAACCAAAAACTGCCTAAGTATTCTAAAACGAACCCTAGAAAGAAGGGCGGGATCAGATTTCTTGCGCAACAATGAAGTTGACAAATTGTGTGCCGTTTTCTTGATGCTTTCGTGCTCTTTGCTTGTAATAATAATATTAATGTTGTCCTTTCCTTCTCCATTTTCCATATTCCAATTCTCTGTTAGCGCGCTGCCCATTGTTTGAAGGAAGGGAATCCCGCCCAACAACTCAGATTATTCTTGATGAGTTCACTTTGATTGCTTGCTTGCTAGCCAGAAGAGGTAGGGGATACAATATAAGGAAGGATAATGGAGTAGTATTCAAATTAAACTACTACACTTTTGATTAGATATACTAATATTTCTCATTTTTTTGGGCGTAAATTAAGGGACTCTGTCAGATAGACAAATAAGTGTTAATTTCTTCGAAGTTTCATAGTTTTTGTCGTGCACGAACAACAAATTCCAACACCACGTCATGGCCGATGAACAGTCACGGGAACAAGGTACGTATATGAGATTTTGTGGAACTCGGCATTATCAGTTCAGTCCTACTACTGTTTTTATGCGGCAAATCATGGACTCCATCACCTCCAACCATTTGTCCACCGTATCCGATTCTCGAGGCCGTACTTTACAGTTTACAGGACACTTTTTTTTTTTTTTTTTTAAATTTTTGCAGGACACTTTCAAAAATAAATTTTTATAATTTTTAATAATAATTCCGTGTCATTTTACCTTATTCGTAAAATTGTTTATTCTTATTTATTAAAAAAAAAAAATGTTTCCAACAATTTTTATTTGTATATATATACCATTTTCATTATTTCATCTATTTACTATAATTCTTAATTTTCTTATTTTTGTAGTCTAAAAATAAAAATCTAACAAATGTGTAATATAGGACTAGAAGTATATAAGAGGGGGGAAAAAAAAAAAAAACGAGGAAGTATTTTTCTTTCTTTCTTTTTTTTTTTTTCTGATAATTAAACAATATATATAAAAAAACAATCTTCTTGAGAAAGACAGGATTATACGGATTGCAAACAATCTGAAATTTCCCAGAATTTTCAGATCCAGGAATCCTCCTTAACGGCTGCATCAGGGAAGAGGACTATTGGTCTCATTAGGAATGGGAAGCTAAAAGGGACAATTTTGATATAATTATCTAAGTTTTGGCGAAATTTCCTCATACATATTGATATTCTCTCTGCTTAATTTACTTGTCTAAGAAATTTTTTTTTTTTCTTTCAATCAACTAATAATAAATTAATAGCAACCTCACTTATGATTCAAAAACTTAATTCAAAAACTTAGGAGTTTTAAATACGTTAAAAGCAAAATTGTCTCTTTTTTATTTTTTTGGTGAATAAAGTGAAACTGTCTCAAAAATTTTTTAAAAATAATAATAATTATAATTCTCTTGAAAATACTTTATTCTTGTTCAATTAGATGGCATCAATTACTCTCCAATTATAGCAATCTTCTATAGTTGGGCTAATTAAACATCGTCAAAGTAAAGTTCCTCTCCTGTCCTACTGGTTTAGGAGTCTCTTCCTTATCTCTTGGCAACTAGGAGGTTAAGGGTTCGAATTTCTCCTGGCCATAGGTCAAGGAGTTTCTCCCTTATCTCCTGACTTGTCAAAAGGTTTCAAACTTCACTCAAAGTTCCACAGTTCAAGATATATCAGTGTAGCCCGTACTGTTGGACCTCCCTGAATGGATTAGTCTAGGTCGAAAAGGTTTAAGATACCACCACCTCAAAAAAAAAAAAAAAAAAAAAACATCGTCAAAGTAGTTTCTTTAAATAATTTTAACCTTCAATATTGAAAAGGGGAGCCAATCATCATAAAAATAAATTTATAAACTTGAGAATTATCATGAATATATATAAAATATATATATACGGTATTAGGAAAAAGATCAAGTGTGAATTTAGCCATAAATACTGTGTGAATTATGTGAAGAAAAATGATGGTACTCAAAATAGAAATACTGTTTTATAGTGACCGAATAAATATAAACTTATAGAGATGTAGGGGGTTCAAGATGAAATTATGAAAGTAGATGCCGGTTTGAATCGACAAACTTCAGAAAAAGAAGAAGATAGGAAGAAAAATTGAATTAGGAAGAGCAAACCCTAGGAGATGGCTGAGAAATTGGCGCCGGAGAAGCGACACAGCTTCGTTCATGACGGTAGATTCCGTCCGTCGTACCCTTGTAGTAGTTGTTGCAGTAGATATTTTTATATATGTGTGTGTGCGGCGCGCATTTTGAATTGGATATTAGGTTCATTTTATTTGCAGGTCAGAAGGTGTTCGAATGGGATCAAACCCTGGAAGAGGTGAATATTTATATAACACTTCCGCCAAATGTTCCTAGGAAGCTTTTTTATTGCAAGATTGAGTCCAGACATTTGGAAGTTGGGATCAAAGGCAACCCTCCTTATCTTAATGTCAGTTCTGTTTTCACTCTTATAATTTTGTGAAATTATTTAATTTATAGGTTTTTCCTTTTGTTATTAAAGAAAATAATTCGTAAGTTGATCAGAATGTTTTATTCTTTCCTGGTGATTGAATATCTATTTAAATTTTGCTTCTTTCTTTTTTCGGGGGTGGTTCTTCAGCATGATCTTACTTCTCCAGTGAAGACGGATTGCTCTTTCTGGACTCTTGGTAATATATTCTTGATCGATTTTTTTTTTTGTTTTGTTACACTGCGAAGATTGGGTTCATTTACGTTGTTTTTGGACGGGACTGAATTTTATGCTTTAGTTTGGTAAATTTTTCTTAATATAACTAAAATTGGGTCCGTGGGGCTGTTTCAAGAAGCACTCCTTAGTCTTTCAGATGCTTTGCCATTAGAGCTGAAGGCTTTAGCCCTTATATAATATTAATTACATACTACGACAATTATCAAAAAAAAAAAAAAAAAAAAAAAATTACATGCTGCGACTATTTATTTAGAAGATAAGTCCATTTCACAAGGCTTCTACTCTGAAAAAGAATTATAAAATTTTTGCCTAAAGACTCTGAAATCTACACGGCATTGTTTGCTAGCATATGAAGTGTTTTCTTAATGCTTGCAATTGACTTTGAAATTTTAATATTTTCATTGACACAATTCCTAATCCTGTCATGTGCAGCCTGGCACATAAATTTCATATGCTTTCTCAGAATGTTTCATGATTTTCATGATTTGGAAAATGCATAACCGCAGATGAATGTTTACTCCAAGCATGAGAATTTCGTCAACATTGAGTTAAATTAAATGTCACTATGTATGATGTGTCCTTACCTGTAAAGTAATTTTGTGCAGAGGATGACATAATGCACGTTACCCTGCAGAAGAGGGATAAAGGTCAGACATGGTCTTCTCCAATAATGGGTGAAGGCCAACTAGATCCTTATACTACGGATCAAGAACAAAAGCGCCTTATGTTGCAAAGATTTCAGGAGGAGGTACTGAATCCTGTTCCTCCATACTTGTGATAGACCAAATCTATTTTCTTGCCCTGATCGGTTTATTATTTCACTTGTTTCTGTATATCATATATGTATGTTCTTGTTGCTGCATTCACATGCCTAATGTGTCTTGGTTGATGTTTTCTTCCTGGATGCCCTCCTAATCAACGTATCTTGGCCACTAGCTGACACTAATTGGTAATTTAGGAATTGTACTTAATACTTTGAAAATGGGATGCAAGTTGAGCATACTTTCTTCATTAGTGATAGTGTTAGAAAATTCAAAAAGATATTTGTGTAAAGCTCTAATGCCAATTGTAGAACGAATAATTTGAATAACTCAATAATAGAAGACCGAGTTTCCCATTTTATGTTTCAAAATATATGGTGATAGGAATCTTACAAGTAATCAAGACAATCTCAATATTCAAGGGGGCTCATACCTTTATGGTGATGACTCTCACGTGTCTATCTTGGACCAAATACTGTACCACTCAATACTATCTAAAACCACAATAATAATTTTAGTCATCTAGACATGATATAAATATTAAAATAATAACACTTCTAATAAAATAGAGCTTATTTAATATGCCAACAGATAATTTTGTGGCTTCGATGATATTTCTAATGTGTTTTAATCCTATTTATTGTGAGGAAGATTTGAAGATTTGCAGTTGGTGTTATAACTGCTCAGAGAACTTTGAGGCCTTGATTTGGTTGTTTGTGTAAATTCAATAAGACGTTTTCAAAAGTTGCATTGCTGTAATTGTTGCAGTCTATATGACTATCGAAATTTACATAATTAAGAATCAGGAGTACTTATTCTTCTTGTGGATAACTTTCAAAATACTGAAGTGGGGACCTTCTATGTCTTATTCCAATACATCTTTCGTTCCCTTTTAATTCAAACTGACAAAAGTTAGGATCTTGTTATGATACAATCATCATTGATATACACACTCACACCAATTTCACATCACCAAATGGAGAAAAGGAAATATCTGTGCCTGTGCCGTACTTTCCTGCAAGTACTTATTTTAGAATCATTTGATTTAATGAAAAAACTGCTATTTTGACTATTAGTTGGCTTTTTGCTATAGACAACTGCCACCTCAAGTTTTAAGTCGGATCTTGAAATTTTCGTTCATCCACACACATTGGGAGCTGAAAAATCTGATGGAAAGAATAATTCATTATGTTTCTAGTTGTTCAAATTGGATGCCAATTCCATTTACTTTCTCAAGCCCAGCTTACATCTTCGTGTTAGCCATCTCAGATTGAATGATTCTCATCTTTGCTTTTATGAATCTTTCCTTTCAAATTCTTGCTAGCTAGTTTTCTGCTTAAGGGTATCTATTTCTGGAGTTTTTGATGTGCTTTTCAATTTATGGAGTTCTCGATCTGGTACCTAATTTTGGTGCAAGTGACTCAAGAAATTATTTTGTTCATGCAGAATCCAGGCTTCGACTTTTCACAGGCCCAGTTCAGCGGAAGTTGCCCTGATCCAAGGACTTTCATGGGTGGGGTACGCTCAAGCTGACGCATTTTATATCTTCTAATCAGTTGTATATGATAATTATTAATGTTGTAGAATGAAGCTGACCAATTCCCTGTACTGCCCAAATGTGATGTTAGTTCGCTTTTCAGGTGAACTATCCAAAAATTAGCTACATATTATGTAATACATATGTGAAACACAGTATGCTTGGTAGTTGTTAAATCCCTCACAAGTATGCTTGGTGCTTATTTCATCTCTCAGTAGTAGTCTCTTTCTGATGGATTGTGATTGCATGATATGACCTATATCTTTGGTCTTGAAATGACCTCTGATTACATGAGTATCAAGAAGATCGTTCTGCATCCATTCCGAATGGTCTGATTACATTTGATTGCATGTATAGAGCTTATTGGTTGTTCTAAAGTGATCTGCCACCTATGTATCAGATACTTTATGTAGAAAACCCTGATGAAGTATCAAGTCCAGAAATGTTTCCCGTCGGCATTTTTGCTAGGTGTAAAGCTCTTGGCTTAATTTTATCTGAGGCCACCAATATAATGAGAGAAGTGTTTTTTGGTGACCATGTTTGCTTTCTGGTTTCCTCTTGAGTTTTCAAGAGGTCGTCCACTGCGACAGACTCTTTCTTTCTTTGGCAAAATAAAGCAGCTGTACCTCGAAGAAGAAAGAATTACTCTACTCACATTACTTCCAGCCTCTCTTTGCAGCAGTCGTATTTAAGAGAATTGGGACTCCCTGAACTTTGGTCGGACAGTGAAAAGAAGAAAAGGAAAAATGTGAAACGAGTGAAATTCGTGGCAGCTTTCTAGATGGTAGGTGTCATTCATGCAGAAAGGCAGAGATGATTTGGAGCGTCCCAGCTCATGCCTAAAATTGGCTGATTATTGTGGACCCTTCGGAGTTTTTTTTTTTTTTTGTTTTGGGTCTAGGACCCTTCGGAGTTGAATGGTAACGACAACATTTTTCTTTTTGTTTTTCACATGGGAAAGGATGGATAATATAACCTGACAAAAAGACAAATATATATATTTTTGTAAGTAAATACAATATATATATATATATAAACAATATTACTAATACTTATCTTCTTTATTTCTTATTAATACTTAGGCAAATTGGCACATTTAGTCCCCAAATTATGGGTAATTGGTGGTTAAGGTCTCCGAACTATTTTTTTTGTGAAATGGATTCCCAAATTATTCAAGTTGTGTGATTAAGGTCCTTTCATCCAAATTTTCAGTTAAATCACTGTTCACCCGTTAAAAAATCCTCCAAGGGTATTTTGGTCTTTTCACATCTTAAAAAAAAAAAAAAAAAGGAGACATACACCTATTTCTGTACGGGGAGAGTAGGGGAGGGGGAAAAAAAGCTAACGAAGGATGGACTTCTTGTTCATGGAGCTTCTTCAGCCAACATCGAAAATGAGCAAAAGCTCCAATCTTTGAAGCTGGCTAGGGAAAAGGTTTTTTTTTTTTTTTTTTTTGTAATACACACATATATATAAAATATTTTGTTATTCATTGAATCTTGAAAGAATTTTATTATTCGTTGAATCTTTAAACTTGAAAATTACAGAAAGAAGAAAAAATATAAGATGTAGGGCCGACGATTGAAATTTTAATAAGGCAAAGTTACAAAAAATTTCTTTAAAATGCTTCTCTGCTATAGTGTATACCATCCAATCAGCTGCATGCATGGATGGAGTAAGTAATATTTTTTTGGAACGGATTTATGATATCAGTTGGTCGGCGAAGAAGGAGTATCGTCAGATGAGGGGGCGGCGGTTGTGGAGGGGAAGGAGCCAAAAAAGAAAAACCCAATAAAATGTCCGGCAACAGCAGCAAGGAAGACTCCAACGTTACACGACATAACTGCAAGCATGACTAAATAGGCAACTCCAATTTTGAGAACACGTAGAAAAGAAACTCGAGCAACCACCAGCGGCACTTGGGCATCATCAGCTGATGTTTGAATCATCATCTTACGCCAGTACGACGACAACCCCTCCTTGAGGATCGTGAGAACGAACACCGCTGCTAAAGCTACTGCATGCATCCCCGTTCGCTTTCCCGGCCACCCGGAGAAGAGAATCTCGACATTATCGAAGCTGGCTGAAGAAGCTCCACGAACAAAAGGTCCATCCTTTGTTAGTTTTTTTTTTTTCCCCTCCCTTACTCTCCCCGTACAGAAATAGGTATATGTCCCATTTTTCTTTTGTTTTTTAATTAAGGATGTGAAAAGACTAAAATGCCCTTGGAGTTTTTTTTTTTTTTTAAAAACGGGTGAACAATGATTTAACTGAAAATTTGGATGGAATGACCTTAATCACACAATTTGAATAGTTTGGAGATCTATTTCATCAAAAAAATTATTCGGGGACCTTAACCACCAATTACCCATAGTTTGGGGACTAAATGTGCCAATTTGCCTTAATACTTAATATGCAAGGTAAAACAAAGTTTTCCTTCATTCAAGTTATAGAATGAATAACAGGCAACAGTGTGTGTACTGTTTTCACACGTAGCTCAGCCGAGAAGGGAGGGGATAGACCCAAGCGTGAAATTGATTCTCAATTTGACCATTAATGGGGCGTCAATCTTTGGTTTTCTTTTTTATTTTTTACTTTTTATTTTTTATTTCTCCTGAACTTAGAAAACGAGTCCGGGGAGATAGGTTCAAGCCATCAGTGCTTAATTTTGAGGAAAGAGGATGCAATAACCGACACAAAAAAATATTTTAAAAGAAAACCAACGTAACATAATATTATATTTGCGAATTAGAATTGAACTTGCAGTCTGAATTGAATTAATATATCTTATATATAAATATCTTTTATCAGTTCAATACAATTATAGGAACTCGAATTTTATTAGGTAGCTGTAATGAAAAAGGAGATGTTATATATTTATGCTTGAACCCTTCGAAAATCATCTCAGTTTCAGAATCAAAGAATAGTCTTTACATTAATTTGGGTTGATTGAAGTGGTTCGCAGTTTTATTCAACTTAAGTAAAGGATTGAGTTCGAACTACTCTAACTAGGAGTTTCACCCACCATTGTCAGGTGTGCTACTCGAGGCAAATGCTACCCAAGGCGACCAATAGATTAATCAAAGTGTTACTTGAGATGACCAATAGATTAATCAAGTGTTACTTGAGGTAATTAACGGATTTGAACTTTTTTTTTTTTAGAAAGCTCATTTTTTTTTCAAAAAGAATTGAGTTGATTGCGAATAACGAGGAGTAAAGTGGGGCTAATGTAAGATGTTGTCTAGTAAGTGAGAGACAAAAATAATATATTTTATTAGTGTAACGATGATTTTTTATTTGAATTATATATATTTATAGGTATATATTGAATATTTATAGTAAGTGAGTGAATTTTTTTGTCACCTCACCAGACATGAATAGTAACATGTTAGATTGGTGTTCAAATAAGTAAAACTATTTTTTTTTTGAGATTGAGTGAAATTTTTTTAAAAAAAAATTAACAGCCTAAATTAGTCACATATATTATAATTGAAAGATATTTTTCCATCACATGATACCGTGGCGGACTGAAAAAAAAAAAAAGAAAAGGAATAGTCCTTACAGGAGTTTCGCATTTCGAAGTTTTTCAAGCTTCCACGGCCATACTTTTTTGGTTGAGAAAAACGCACATATTCTCCTCCCACTTTCGAGCTCAAAACTCCCTTATTTCCCACCCAGTTCTCTCACACGTTCATGCATCATTATATCATCTCTCCATATAGAACAAGTTGACGCTCGGCGTTCCTTTTCTCAACCCCCAGTTTCACACCACTACGAATTGCAGCAACCCCGCTCCCTTCAACTTTTACCCTCTTTTCGGATGATGATGATGCTGTTGATGGATGATAATCACAGCTCTGTTCCTAGATTCAGCTTCAAATTTTGCTACTGATGGTTTGCACTCGCCCGCCACAACACTACCGTCCAGTTTCCTCATACCCGTTTGCTTCGTTTCTAGCCCTTCCTTAAATATGGTCACGGAACATCAAGAACCCACCTGCCTGATCGTCGGCAACTATTGCCACGATGTTTTGATTAAAGACGATGTCGTCATAGCTGAATCCCTCGGTGGCGCCGCCTCGTTCGTTTCTCAAGTTCTTGATGGCCTCGCTATTCCGTCATGCTACGTCTCTAAAGTGGGTTCCGACTTTTCTTATTCCGTCAATCATGAACCCATTGTAGTTCCCTCTTCCAATACAACCCTTTTCCATGCCCATTTTTCCTCTGAAATCAAACGCCAAGATCGGATCCTTAAACGGGTCAGTGCCTGTGAGCCTATTTTGCCATCAGATCTTCCTGTAAATTCCAAATTTAGGTTCGGGTTGGCCGCTGGGGTGGGTGGAGAAATTTTACCTGAAACTTTAGAAAAAATACTGCAGTTATGTAGATTAGTTTTCGTCGATATTCAAGCCTTAATTAGGCTTTTTGATCCTAGTGATGGAACAGTGAGGCTAATTAACTTGAAAGAAACGGAATTTTTCCGCTTATTACCGAAAATTGCGATTTTAAAGGCCTCCGCTGATGAGGTAGTTTATGTTGATTTGGAGGAGGTAAGGAAATTGTGTTGTGTAGTGGTGACGAATGGGAAAGATGGATCCACTGTATACTGGAAAGATGGGGAGCTGCAAATTGCTCCTTTTCCTACTGTTCAGGTTGACCCAACGGGTGCCGGTGACAGCTTTTTAGGAGGACTCATCTCTGGCCTTTATAATGGACTGAGTATCCCAGATGCTGCATTGTTGGGGAACTTCTTTGGGTCCTTAACAGTTGGAGAACTTGGACTTCCTAAGTTCGATTTGTGGTTGTTGGAGGTTGGTTTAAATGCTTCTATTTTTTCTTTTTTTTTCCTCCCTATTGCATGGGGTTCTCTTGATTATGGTTCAGTTATTATCTTTTGCATGTACTATAATTCTGTTGATATATATTGATATTGTTACCAAAATGTTTGCTTTTCAGATGTTTAGAATTGTGTGTCCAAATAATAGAGTACTCGAACAAAGAATTCATTCTTGTGAATTGAGACATGCTGGGAGTCAGTTTCTCTTCAAAAGCTTCAATCTTGTTTTAGTTTCTTGCTGTGTGGTATCATAAAATAAACCTTTTTCTATAGAATGTTGTTGAATGAGAGACATCAACTGCCTGTATCTGCTTAGTCAGAGGAATTTTATCAGACTAAGTCCCAGAATAAATTATATTTGCTTAATCTGGAGACGGGAGCTGAATGATACTAGTTGCATAGTTGTAGTGTAGAATGAAGGTTCAATTAGGTTTGCACTGTATAGGGATATTAAAATAAGAAAGAGTCTGTTCTTCAAATTTGTATTACTACAACAACATCTTTTGAACTTTGGCATGAGAATCAGTTATGCCCTATTAGTTTGGGGAATCTAGAATAAAGCCATCCTCCTCCGTTTGCCCACAAAAAACAGAAGGATTCTGTATGATTAGCACAACTCCGATGATTATCCTACATTTTGTCAAAGCCTGCCACTCATTACCTATTCAAAATATTTACAAATTGTTCCTTTGTTCCACCTTTTTGGATAACATCCTTCCAATTTGAATTTATTAAGTTTCTTTTTTTTTTTTTTTTTCCTTTTCTTTTCGTCTTTGGATCAATTTTAATAAACCTAAAAGAATAGAAAGGATATATTTCTGGTTGTGCCTCTCTTGTTGATCATGGGACCTTTGATCATCAAGGGTCCATATGTCTCCATGATGCAGTTGGTGTAATTCATATGTTATGAGATTGTTATGGTTGATTTTCTTAATTGAATAATTCTTCTAATTTCCTTTGTCCAGGGACAAAATTTTGTTAATTTCAGGTTTTTTACTCTTTTTCTCTCCCTTGTCTTGTTTCTTTAGTCCTCTCAATCTTTGACAAATAACTAAGGGATGCCTAAGCATGAAGAAGGGAGGATAGAGAGGGTTGGCTTCTTCTTATTACATGCAGTCATATCTACATTGAGCATATAACATCTCACCTTGTGATACATCTAATCTCATATTATTCACACCTAATCTCATATTGCAGAGAGTGAAAGATGAGCTGGAGACAAGGACACAACATCTTCACAGCATTGGGGAGGGGCAAGATGATGGACTGGATTTCGTTAAGCCATTAGATCACGAGAAGTTCCACACAATAATTGGTGCATGGAGATTAACTTCCAGTAACCCCAATCCTGAGTTGCAACTTTCCCCTAGAGACGAAGAGCACCATAAACATCACCACTGCAATGGTCAGCATCAGCAAGAAGTGTTAGTTAACAGTGTATATGAGGAAGATTTTAACTCGTCTGAAGCTTGATTTTGAAACAAATGGGATGTTTTTTTTTTTTTTTCCAAGTGATTTAGCCTTAACTTTCTATCTGAATTGTAAGATATCTTTTTCATTTTGGTAATAATTATATTATTATTATTTTTTTAAATCTTTCTTTTCGGAATAAAACAGATATGAAGCCTGAATTTGATGTAGATGAGATGGGATTGGAATTCCACAGTTGTCTGTCAAAGAGAAAGAAATAGATCATGTTTGTTTCCGCAGTATCACTTTTGCTGCTGTAGCTAGCAATTTGTTAGTTGTGTTTTGTTTCTCCAACAACTAATGCTATCCTTGAGGCTTGAATGATAACAGAATTCAAAAGGCAATGGACATTCAGTTGTCTTTTTCTGAAAGGCATGCAAGCTTAGGGCCTCAAAGCCAGGTGGATTTCATGGCATTCTATAGTCTCAGGCTTTTAGCTTTGTGCATTATTCTCATTAAAACAACGATGATGATAATTGAAATTATTATTTCAATTAATTTAAATTTGATTTAAATTGTGAATGTAAAATTTAATTTTTGTTTTTTTTCAAAAAAAAAATCTTACCTTAATGTTCAAATTTTATGAGCTTACATAAAATTCATATGGCCTTATTTATTTCTGTCATTTCAAGCGTCTGATGTTGTTTGTTTTATCAACATGAGATCATAATAAAATGTTTCAAGCGGAGGCTGATGAAGACATAATTTCACAAGCCCTGTTTAAGATATTATCGAAATTTACAACTGTTATCATATTTGTGTTAACGATTCGTTGTTTTTTTTTTTTTTATTTTAATTGTGGAATTTTTAATATAATTTTACTCACAATTTATAAGATATTTAATCATAAATAAAATTATTATAAATTGAACTACTTTTTTTAATATTTATATGACAAATTGGCATGAATAGTTCCTAAATTATGATCATTTTGTAACATTGGTCCCTCAATTATGTTAAATTATGTGAGATTAGTCCTTTTATTAAAAATTTTTGTTATCTTACCGTTAATTTTAAAATATATATATATATATATATATATATATATATATATATATTGCCTTTTTTTTTTTTTTATATATATAATATTATTATAAAATTACTAAAATTCTCTTGAGCAAATTTTTTTTTAATTAACGATAAAATAATATAAATTTTTAACAGAATAACTAATCTCACATAATTTAACATAATTCAATGATGTCACCAAATAACCATAATTTGGGGATTTATGCCAATTTGCCTATTTATGTTTAAAATTGTCCAAATTGCTTAAGTCCGATTGGCCTAATATATATATATATATATATTTTTTTTTTTCAAAAAAGTAAAAAACCTCAAGGCGAGACCTAACTTTGATTCGGTTCGGAATCAGCATCCACTCTTTTATCTTTCTTAGAAAAGTCAAGACCTTGTTCACGCCAATCGTTATGCGCCTCGAACTTAGCAAAATTTCCAGATTTTCCTCACATCGTTGATCTCATTAAAACCCCTTCAGATTCTTCTTCTTCTTCGTCTTCTTCCTTTTTACAGGCTTTTTTTTTTAAAATTTTTTGGTAGATTCCTTTTTACAGGTTAAATTAAAGGAAATCCTTATTTTCCCGGGTTTCCTTCGTTTTATTTTATTTTATTTTTCCCCATTTCCTGTTTAATTCGCCTCCATCCCTTATATATATATATATTATTTTTTAATTCTGAAATTTAGAACCCTGAAAAGTTCATGAAATATTCATCGTTTGTTTCCTCCATGCGTGAATTTGAGTAAGTAGCAAATTTAGTGCGTAAACTTATTCATAGAAGAAGAAAAAAATATATATTTTTTTTTATTTAGATTTTGTTATTGGAGATGAAAAAGAAGAAGAGATCAAGGGCTTCGAAGAATCCTGCTGTAGGAGGAGATAATAAAAGCAAGGGAGAGGAAAGGGTTTTGAAGGATTTGGTAGAGGATTTTGGTTCAATATCCGTTGAAGAAGCACCTGCTCTGTATAAGGAAGCAAAGGCGGAAGCTGTTGAGATTTGGGGGAATTCTTTGGCAGATGACAGCGCAGCTGAGGATCAGAGCACAACTTGCTCGACTTCTAGCGGAAATTTGGCCTCAGCTTCAAGTTTCAGCGTAGGTTATAGTTCTTCAACTGCTTCGTCTTCAGATGGCTTTGTTGTTACTGATTTTGTTCACCAAGGGTATAGGAATAAAAAAGCTAAACCCAAAAAAATTGTGGCTGCTACTGGAACAGTTTCGACCATATTGGGAAAAAATTACGCGAATTCTGCTCTAAAAAGGAGTTCAATCAAAGGGAATAGAATTAAACAGGAGAGTGGGAGTAGGGAGGATATGGAACAGTTTTTATTCTCTATGTTAGGAGTTGATTCTGAATTGGACATGGGCTTGGTTAGAGATGTACTTAGTAAGTAACTTATTCTATCTTTAAAACTGATATTGATTACTATTCGGCCTATAATTTTTTATTTTTTATTTTTTTCTTTTTTCACGAAGTTTAAGTCCTTCATGTGGAAGGTAATTCTATTGAAGTGTTTTGGATGGTTAGATTGGACTATTTCATGACTTATTTGTTTTGGACAGGTCAATGCGGATATGATGTTCATATGGTATGATTTTTTTTTTTTTTTTTTTTAAATGATTATTTTTAACTATTTGTAATTGTGAAATTCAGTTCCTCTCATTGTGTCATTTGTCAAAATTTCAGAGTGCTTGTTGAGATCATTTTTGTGCAGGAAGTAATCTTACTTTTTTGTGCTGTATTCACTGGGATGAATACTGCAATGCATTTAATGTTGAAAAGACTTAAAGATTTTTAGTCTTTTGATTGTTTACATTAATATTCTGCTAGTCAACTCTTGTATCTAGATATAGTTGGTAGGAGACGTGTCTGGAAATTCAAGCAATTTCTAACCAATATCGAGGTTTTTGCATAATGTTTGAATTTTCAGCAGTTTAATATTTCTGCCTCCATGATGAAGTGGAAGGTCTCCTTGGGTAAATTAACTTTGGTGATTAGTTTGGGTTGCTGTCATTGTTTGGGATATAAATGCAATAGGTGTGGATTGCTGTCTTTTTCTGCAGGATTAGGGATATTCTGTTGAATATTTTGAACTGTGTTCCCTTTTTCTTTGAGTTTTGTTGTTGTATTATTTTTTCCATAGTGTTCTATTTTCTTTGAATTAATCCGATGAGACATTTTTGTCCATTATGATTGGTGTCAAAACTGAAGTGTTAATATGCTTCACCCTCGTGTAGGCTTTAAATGTATTGCTTGAGTTGTCTTCATCCTTAACTGAGCAGTCCCCAAATGGCCCTAGTGGTGCTTACTCCCAAGAAGAGGCTCACTTGTCTCTTGAAGCAAGCGGAAGTGTAAGATTAATGTTAAATGGTTCATATTGTCCTTCTACTGTCAGAATTTTTTTGTATTTTTCTTTGTTTCGTACTTGTAGTATATGAAACTCTGCATTATATGGCTGATGTACTTCCAGCTGTTCTAATTGATGACAAGAAGTTTTTCTCTGATATAGTCCAAAGAGAATCTAAGATAAATCGGAGAATCCAATCCCCATCTCCATGGCCAAATTAATTTTTCTCAAGAAATCTATTAGTTACTGTGGTAGGGATATTCAACTATCTGAAAATGGTGCAATTTTTAGTTTCAAATTGAAGAAGGAAGATGATGCATGTGGTAGTTATATGTTGGAGACTCTTTAGCTTTCATAGCCAAAAATATGCCTGAAAATTCTAGAATTTTTCTCCCACTGGAAATACTTCAAGCTTCTATTTGTTGGAGCTTCCAGAATTGAATCAAGCAGCTTTTGCACTTATATACTGGTTCAACTGTTTGAAAATTTACAGCAACCTTATAATCTCAAACCCACTTTTATCTCCTTTGGTTTTTGTTTCCTTTGTTTTTGTTTTTTATTTTTACTTTGTGGGGTAGGGGGTTGTGTTGTGCCTTTAGTTTGCCCAAATTCCGTTCTGTTTATGCTACAGTAGTTGCATAATTCATCTCAGGTTGGATTAACAAATATATTGGTGTTTGTATGTTTGCTTCCTTTGCCCACTCGAATAAAATAATATAAAGAAGGGGGTTTGACTTTTGTCTATGTAAGAAATCGGGGGTTTAACTTGTGATCTTTTCCTCTTAGATTCTTATGAGCTAAACATTTCCACACAAAAATTTATATAACTTCGGTTGGAATATTTTGCTTGACTTTCTTCCCATGTGGAAAGAGTTTATGTACTCTTTGACTTTATTAAATGCTCTGTTTTTCTGAACAGCTTACTGATGGGACATCTGACTCAGCTTCTCATTATTCAGGAAGTGATTTTCCAGATAGTCTATGGTATACAGGACATCTTAGCAGGTAATTGATTTCTATGGCTATAATACCTCGTTTATGATTTATTTATTTGAGTGCTGATGCATTTTTAACTATTGTCTTCCTGGACAAGATATTTACTTTTGTAACTTCTATAGCATTTTTTTTTTTCTAATTTTTATAGCATTTTCAACGCAAAACTGTTTCGTAATAAGGTTGGAAGAGTAATTCTGTCTCCTTAAATGCCATGCCCCTCTTGTAAGCAGAATTATTTTGTTACTGTGCATTGGGCCCTAGAGGTATACTTATGCAATACTTTAGGAAAAATGTATCATTCTTATACTCCCTCCATCCCAGAAAAATCTTGTTAATAATTTCTATTTAATATATCCCAAAATACTTGTCAATCTCTTAAAATCATTGAGACAATTTTAGACATTTATTGCCTTTTTTCCGTAGCTACCATAACTTGTTTCATCTGACTTGCACAGTCCTAACAAATATTTTTTATGATATATTAGTCAATTTATGGTATATTTTTGTAAGCTTTAACCATTTTTAAGTGGGTCTCTTACATTGATGTGATTTTTGGAAGAACAAGTACTATTAATGAACAAATATGAAGAACTGAATAGTTTAAGTGTTTCGTTAGGGTGTGTTCTTGAACTATATTTGGTTTTCACTAGTCTTTGGAATATCTAGTGGTGTGCTTGGACAGTCTGCATATGGTACCTTCCTAATCATGTCCTTCTGATGCTCCTAACTATTGCATTATAGTGTGAAAATGTTGAACCTGGGGTAAATTTGTGCAATTTGAAAGCCATAAAATTATCCAATATAGGTGAGTAATATAATGGAGGTCTAACAGCTGAGAAGCCCTGTGAAGACATGAGAGGGGGAGGAGATATTGAGATCAGTAGGGGATTGTGGAAATAAACCTGTAAAACCATAAAAGGTTGCATTTCTTCTCTAATTAAGGGTAAATATTTCAAATAGAGTGAGATAAAACAAGATTAGGGTATGGTCTGCCAGTGGAACTGGCAAATCCTCCCTTGGCAACTTTTGTTTCTTTTTATCTCATTGGTTTATTAGGGGGCTGAGGGCTTACATTGGTTTATTTCTACATATAAGTGGAAGATTTAACCATTCAAAAGTTATCATAGAATCTTTTTAATATAATTCATTTCAGGTCTAGTCCTAAAGCCGGTTCAGCACCTGAAGTTCATTCAAGTAGACAAGAATATTCAGAACTGCAACTTCCTCAAGAAGTGTTAGAATCTTTGTTTAACATGCCCACACCTAAGAGTGCTGAACACGAGCCTAGCACTATGAATTGGAGGAATATTGTTAAACAAATGACATCTTTGGGAAACAGACCAGACATTCGCACCAGAGATGGTGTAGCAGTGAAGTCCTCCCCTGGTATTTTTTGCATTTCTTCTGTACTGTATACTTTTATGTGAAGGGATTGACATGTGAATCTCTCTGTTTTTGTAGACCGAGTCATAATTTTCTTGATGTCTCAAATTTAAATCTTCTTTTTTTCTGGGGATTCTCCGTGAAGAGGCTGGGGGATTCTTTTTAATTGGGATCCTGTACGGGAGGGGATCATTGATTTGCTCCCGTATCCTCTCCATTTTTGTTTGGTATCTCTTGCCATGTGTTGAGTCAGAATCCTATATTTTGTATGTACTGATGCAGGATAATGTGTTACTTCATTCACCCTTTTACATCCACTTAGTTGTTAGTCATTGCTATTAGGTTGCATCTTTCAGTTCTTTATTTATAGCACACAAATCCATTGTAGAGAGCAACACTGTTATCATTGTTCACCACATTGTGGCACTTGAAGTGACATCCTTGTGGTTGGTTGGTATCTGATTATGGTAGTTGGTTCTATTTGGCACACTTTAATGTTAATTAAATTGTTCATCTGTAGCTACAGGAGATGAGTATCAGGTGTACAGAGAAGCAGCAAAGCAGCACTGGGAATCAATGAAATTCTGTTATCAGAAGGTAGCTTATAATTTGTTATAGGGAGAATTCAATTTAGTCCCTCAAAATATAAAAAATTTTGATCAAGTCCTTGAGTGGCTATTTTTCACAAAAAGTATACAGAAAACAATACAACTTTTTAACAAATCTGAGTTGGACTTTGAAGCAAAAGTATTAAATTAATAAGTTTTTACAAAATTCATGACCAAATTTAAACATTAAAAACTCAAAGATTCGATTTATGATCTTTGTATTTTAAGGGACTAATTTGTATTTCACCCTATCTTCTCTTTGTTATTTCAAGGGCCTTTCTAGCTTATGTGAAGTTCTGTGAACTTTCCGTAAGCATGAGATCTTTAATTTTGTACAGGCTTCAACTGCATTCTCTAATGGAGAACGAGATTATGCTGCTTATATGTCTGAGCAGGTATATATGCATGATAGAAGTGATCTAAGTTCTTTGATTTGTTTCTTTTGTTATTATTGCTGTTACAGATGCATCATCAGGAAATGAAGTTGGTAGTTGGTGATTTGATAAATCGTCAAGGGAGATTGTCAATACATTTAGTCACCATTTATTGTGAAGCAACTTTTCTTATGTTTTTCCTTCAACTCAGGGGAGGTTACACAATAAGAGGGGCCAGGAAGCTGATGAACAGGCTAGTCAGGATATCTTCAAAGAGAGGTTAGTTCTTTTGCAGCATAAAAGTTTTGCTAAAATTGTTGTGTATCTGATTAAGATGTCTATGAGATTACAGAAACAAAACCATAGAAAACATGATAACCATTGATTTGCATGGACAACACGTAAAGCAGGCAATGAAACTTTTGAAACTTCACCTTCTCTTTGGAGCATATGTACGATGTAAGCATTCTTGGTTCTATTTTTAGTCTACTGTACTTGTCCTCATAATATATTGAATGTCATCTGTAATGTTGGCCCCTTTCCTTTCTAGCTGTGCGGGCATTCAGGGTTATCACTGGATGTGGGAGCCATGGTGTGGGGAAATCAAGGGTGAAGCAATCGGTATGTGTTGAAAATTTTTTATTTTGTTAGGTTAGTAGATTTGGAAATGATTGAAACATTACGAGTTTGGCAATGTGGCTATGAGAAAATATCCTAGACAACGATTGCATTCTATCTATCAGTAAATTCTGTGTAAAGTTTAGCCTGTGCGGAAAAGATTAAACAAGAATGGGTGAAGTAATCAGGAGGTCAAAGAAGTTCCTTGATTCATTCCTTCAATGAATTTTCTTTTGATGTATGCAGGCTATTAATCTTTTGAAGAAGGAAGGTATCAGATGGCGTGAAGAAAACAGGGGAGTGCTTCTTATCTGGCTTGATGAACAGACAGAATTCAGCTTTCTAAATTCTGACAGTGACATTGAGTAATTGTTACTCATTTTTAAGCATCGAGATATTGGTACTAAGTACTATTTCCTTGACTTTTGGTGTAAATTTGTGGCAGAAGCTTTTTATGGAAAGTACGTTCAGAGGAACCTAGTAGCTTGGCTGATACTAGTCCGTTAGAAAAAATAGCTTGTCACTAATTTTAGATCGTACTTCATTTTAGTGAACAGTTCTTTGTTGATGGATGAAGCCGTTTAGCTGAAACTTCAGTGTAATTGTAGCTGTATCATTTGTACATCAACGCAGTTGTAAATTTATCCTCTCAGAAGAAAGATCATTCTGTACTGTTTCTGTCAATAATGAAAAATGAAACCCCTCCCATACTGATTTATTTAGTTTTCCCCTGCCCGTCCGCCCGATCTGGTGTTGCGGAATAAGCTGTGAGAAGGAATGCCCTTTGATCGGTGGAGTGGGGGAAAAAAATGAGGTAATGAAAAGCAAGCAGAATAGAATACGATCCGAGTATATGTTGGTGGTAACTTTCACTCTAATGAGTAAATTTAGCAATGAGACAATGATAATGAAATATGAATTATTATTGGATTTAGAATTTAAATTATAATTTATTATTTGTTAAGTATTTAAATTTTAATGTTATTATAATTTGTTCATTAAAATTTATTTATTCATATTATTTTAGATTAAATTATAATAAAGTAAAATTAAATATTTAAATTGTAATTTAAGATCAAATTGAACAATAATTATTAAAAACTTAAAAAAAAAAAAAAAAAAAAACAATAATAGGTGTATAATCTGCAGGCATTTGGGCCAATATGAGAAAAATAGATCCAGCTCATCTCTTCTTTTCTTTTTTCTCTTTTTGTTTTTGCTGCACTAGATCATATTACCTAGCCACTTCTCTTCTCCAGATATGAACCGCCTTTTCACTTTTTATTTTATTATAATAATATTTACACAATGGAAAAGGTGACGGAGCATGACTGAATTGTTGGCCGTGGTGAACTCGACTCGAACATGGAGGAGGACACTTCGATAACCCTCTCCAAACCTAAGCACAATCACTTCTCATACACCGTTAAACACGGTTTCAGCGGAGGCGAAAAGGATGGAAACGGCTGCAACGACGAGGATGATGAAGGGTGTGACTCGGAGGCATGGGAGACCTTGGGCAAGGGTTTTAAGGACGTTCAGTCGGTTTTGGATCAGAACAGAGATTTGATTCGGCAAGTGAACGAGAATCATCATTCTAAGGTTCCGGATAATTTGGTTAAAAATGTCGCCCTAATTAAGGAGATCAATGGAAATATTTCCAAAGTTATTGGAATTTACTCTGATCTCTCGGTCAATTTCTCCACCATCGTTCAACAGCGCCGAGCTACCACGAGGAACACTACAGGTGGCTGTGATAGCAAACTAGAGAGCACCTACTCTTGACGATCCTCAGTTAAATCGTATGTGATGGAGCGATCTGAAATCTTCAGTAATTTCCGACGACTCTTTATTATTACTATGGTCCCCCCCCCCCCCTCCCCCTCCCCCTTTTAATGATTTCGTGAACTAATAAGTTGATCGGTCAGTCTGCTTCTATGGTGTCTCTGCTTGTTATTTGTGTCCTGATATCGTTCTATATTGGTCTTAATAAGTTTTTTGTTTGTCTCAGTCGACCTCTTTGGTTATGTCTCTGGACTAATACACTTCCTTCGAGTTTTGATTTTGAGGTGGTGTTGGCAATAAAATGATGAATCCTATCCTTAATAGAGTGTTCTGTTGTTGTTGTTGTTTTTTTTTCCACTTTCTCTTTCTTTCCCCCTCACTTTGGCACTAGTCCCTAAGGAATCATTAGTTAGTGGACAGCAGGACTGCGGGACTGCTTATGACCTCATTGATTGGTGCCCACAGACGTATTTGAGGTTTATTTTTTTTCTTCTCATTTATGTTGTACTGAGTATTTATTTTGCTTTCTTGAAACTTTTGGCTCTATCTAATGTTTGAAATTAGGTGTAAAATAGCGAAGCTACTTCATTTTCTTGCCCCTCTGGTTTGGAAAGCCTTCAATTGATCCCTATCTGCCTGACTTCACGACTCTCTTTCCAGATTGTTCCCCCCCAGAAGCATTGGAGAAAAGTCCTAGTTACGACAAAGAGCTAAACATCCATGTCTGAACATCACCCTGCGTCCACCCTGCCACTCATATTTTACTTCCACCCTTGTTTCTGCTGCTTATTTCCTTTAGCACCAACATATCATATTTTATAACGTGTAAACCCGCTCTTTGGCAATATTCTAATTTAAACTCATTAGCATTAAGTTCTGAAGGCTTTTGTATGTTTGTGGGGATGGTGGATTAATATGAGGTCAGGATTTCAGTTTACTGCGAGTTATTCTTGGAGATTGGGAAATAGTATTTAATAAATATTGTTGACACAGCTGTTCTTTTGACATTTGGCATCATTACTTAAAACTGCCAGGGTGGTTGTGAGTTTTAAGTACGAAGGTAATGTGTTAGCTTTATTGTATTACTTGATCTACTGCCTCGTCACCCTTGTGGAAGGCTGTCCTGGGGTTTACGTTTTGCAGTCAAACTAAAGTATTATGCTTCGGTGGGAAGGTGAGCCATTCTTTTCTAACCTGGATTCTTTTGGACTTTTCCTCTGACGGCAGTTGTTTATGCTCCACAGACCTGAATAGAATTCTTTGGTTTTCTTTTTGGATATAGTTCTCTCTGACAATATTACTTGAATTTTCCTTGCTGTTCCAATGTTCTGATTGAACTAATCACATTTCTGCTATTCATGGAAGGATTATAGGCTACTAGAAACCACTTTTAGGAATTACAAAGAAAGATCAGCTATAACACTTATGCAGAACTTATAGTTGTTCTTAGTTAACAGGATGTGATTGCAGGGCTGCATATTGCACCCTCTTATGTTCCTATTCTTCATTAAGAATTAACCTGTGTCTTGTGATTTTGGAATCTACATCTCCTGCAGCTGCACATTCTTTCTGGGAAGTGTCATTATTTGCTGAACCTTGTTTTCATACGATGTACTAATGTACTAGAAGGGTCTCAGAAGAAGATATGAAATTGGTAAATTCTGTAGGCTGGATGTAAAGGAAATGCATGAATAAGACTGGAGATCGAACGCGACTTAAGCAGGAAATAATGGTAAGACTTTCTTTTCATCTCTGGAAAATAAGGTGAATTGCAGCATGACTTGTAATCTTCGATGAACAAAGTATATCTATT
This sequence comes from Marsdenia floribunda, assembly GCA_035583425.1. Classification (NCBI taxonomy): domain Eukaryota; kingdom Viridiplantae; phylum Streptophyta; class Magnoliopsida; order Gentianales; family Apocynaceae; genus Marsdenia; species Marsdenia floribunda. Next base: position 10,203,638 of record JAXGGT010000169.1, on the reverse strand, counting down.
TTTCTTCATGTTTGATTCACCATGAGATGCAAGAAATTGGATATTTGTCAGGTATGAAAAATTGACATACATAGGTATCCTTGCTTGCTTCTAACAAGCGATTTAATATTTTCCATTCTTGGTCGCAATTCGTCAAATGATGATTTGGTTTATGACTGTGGACTAGGATTTGTTTTGCACTATGTGCTTGTTATAGTAGGATAGCTTTATCTTCGCTGTGAAATTGTATTGTTATACATGTGCTTTTAGTCGCATCAGGGCATTACTTCAGAAACCTAGGTCGCCTTTCGTGGTTAAGTTCATTTTTTTGATTATTTGCTATTATTTGCTGTACATTGGTTTTACGTGTGTTCTTGAATCATGCAATCATTGCTCGAGTAGGACTTGTATGGTAACTGCTTGATTTTAAAATTTATGAATATTAATTATTTGATTAATTTGACCCTCAAACTCAACAAATTTCGACGATATTACAAATATAAAAAAAAATTAAGTACAGTTTTCTATTAGAAAATATTCGTTAATTCTTGATTATTTTGCTTCTTCAATTATGTTTTTGAGTATTATTTTTATTTGTTCTTTTATTAAATTCACGATAATTCTTTAGGAGTTGAAGCACATGTTTATTTTAAGATTTTATATAAATCATGATTTTTTTTAATTCTATAAAATTGAATTGTATGACATGCAATACTTTATATTTAGTTTAGTTTTATTGTATTTTATTTTATTTCTTTTGTTGAGTTTGATTTATAAAATATCAAACACAAAAGTTGTATTGCTTTATTTTAAGAAAATTATTGTGAATCAGTTTTCACATTGCTTATCTAGGAGATTTTTGACCCCTTAATAGGTAGGGTAGGGGTTTAAGTTTTTACTTAATGACATGTTCAATGAAATGCTTATGTTTTATTTAAATGATGTATAATTTACATGTAACTTTGTTATTAATAAATAATAATAAACTTAGTGATTAAATAGTTTTTTTAGTAAAAGTGATTAAATGATTTGGTTATATATTTTTAAAAAAATTAAAATAATAACATTATTAAAATTAAAAAAGTAATTAATTAATTATAAATGGATTTGAATAGATTAATTAATATTTTTATAAAATTTTATAAATAATTTGCCAAATAATCATATGTGGATTAAATAATTTGATCATTTTTTATTTAAGAACTAAAAAGAAAAGGTAAAGTTAAAAAAAAAAAATTATAATAATAATAGTAAGGGAAAATCGCCGGTTTAGTTTCAATACTATTTTCGAACAATTGGTTCAGTTTCTAAACTTTTTTTTTTTTAGCCAAATTTAGTCCTTAATCAATTTTTAAACTTCCAATGTAGTCCAAATAAGTTGTAGGTAAATTTTTTTTGAGAAATAGTCGGATCAGTCCCAAAATTATTTTGAGCAGCCAGTTTAGTCTCAGGCATTTTTTATTTTTTGTTTTTTTAACGCTATTATATCTTCAATTAATTTTTAAACTTCCACTATAGTCTCTCAATAGGTTTTTAAACAGTTACAAGTAATTTTTTTTTTTTTTTTTAAAGTAAAGAACATAATGTAAAATTTTTAATATTATTGAAATTTTTTTTTTTTATTCTACCAATTAATTATTTTGTCATATGTCTAAGTTATCAATCAATGAATATAGAACAAAATAATTAATTGGTGAAATAAAGAGAAAAAAATTTTCCTAATATTTATTATGGTGTGCAAAAATTAAAAAATATCACATGTAATACAAACATTAATTATTGGAAATTTAAAAATGGAAAATTGGTCGGTTCAGTTCCTTATCTATTTTTAATAATTAACATAGGTCCACAATTTATTTTTTTGACCTGCTAAGTCCCATAACTTTTTACGACCTGCCAATTAAGTCCTTTCGGCGAAAATTTTGAATTTTCTAACCAAAGTTCATCACGTGCTGGCCACGTGATAAAATTTTAGGGGTAATGTCCGCCCACTGTTCATAAACCTAAAAATTTTAGGGATATTTTTGTACTGGAACATTTGTAATATGGAAGAATCTGTGACAGTACAAAAATATCCCTAAAATTTTTTGGTTTATGAACAGTGGGCTGACGATATTACATCTAAAATTTCATCACGTGGTCGACACGTACTGAAATTTAGCCGGAAAATTCACAATTTTCGCCGGAAGGACTTAATTGGCAAGTCGTAAAAAGTTATGGGACTTAGCAGGTCAAAAAAATAGATTGTAGACCTATGTTAATTATTGAAAATAGATAAGGGACTAAACCGGTCAATTTTCCTTTAAAAATTGATTGATGACTGAATAGAGCTAAAAAAAGTTCAGGGACCAAACCGGTCACTCAAAAATAGTTTTGGGACTAAACTGGCTATTTACCAGCAACTTTTTCTTTTTACCTGCTGGGGAATCTAATTAGAAGGTTAAAAATAGATTGAGGATGACATTTGGCTAAAAAAAGTTTAAGGATTGAACCAGCTATTTGAAAATAGTACTGGGATTAAATCGGCTATTTTCCCTAATAATAATCTCTTATTTTTTTGGATTCATGAATTCTGTTGTTTTTGGTATATACATGATTTTTTAATTGTGCAAAATTTATTTATGAATTAAAAGAAAAAAAAAAACGAGAATAGTTACATAAAGCATGGCGTGTTGATGATTTACACAAATTTAATTGATGTATCTTACCATATTTAAATAAAGTACTTGCGTCTCCTTTTATTCTTAATTTTATAAATTTATGAGTATAATTTACATAATTAAAAGTTTATATTATTTTAAAAGTTTTGCGAAGTTTATGGACCAATTAAATGTTTATATATGTAAACTCAAAAATTTTAATACTATTAATTTAATATATGGACCAATTAATAGTAATAATAATTATTTAATAATATTAATTTAATACAAATTAATAAAATAATAATTATAATATAACTTTCTAATTATATATTTAAATGGACCAAATTTAATAGTTTTTCATTTTTTAGGGGAAAGAGGATTGATATTTTTAATAAAATACTAAACTGAATATAAAACTAATAAAACATTAATCATGATTTCCACTTATAAAATTTTACCACTATATTGAATTTAACGTGGTTAAAAACTACTAAAAGATTCAGGAGGACTTCTAGAGACTGAAAGGTAAATAAAATAAGTTTTTTTTTGTTTTTTTAAACCCCAAATTAGAAAAAGTATGTAGCCAATTTTTTTCATTTCATTTAGAAGATAAGACTTTTCAAATGCAGCTTAATGTCTATGCAAAATCCAACTCGTAACTCACATGTTCTAGAAACATGGTGCAAATGCATTACAATGGTTTAATTATAACTTTTCTTCTATGGCAACTGTGAAACCAGGAATGCAAATAAACTGAGGATTGAAGTTGCCCGAATCTTGAGAATCTCATCTATGGTTAGCCATGGAAGGTGAGGTTCAACAAGATTTCAAATTTGAAGTTCAAAAAGGACTCTCCAAATAGAAGTCTACTTGTACATTTGACAATTAACTAGATGATATAAAAAGATGAACAAAGAGAGAAAAGGTACAGGGTCGAAGCCAATCATAGAGGAAGTTCACCGCTCTCTGCAATAACTACTTTGCTTTTGGGTGTTCCACTCTGCTTTCCTTCAGCTTCAATTTTATACACCACATCCATCCCAGACAACACCTTCCCGAAGACTACATGTCTACCATCCAACCTGTATATAGGAGAAAAGCAGAAGAATTTGGAGGAAGAGTATGAAGAAACAACTGCAACACTTTCAAAACTTTTGAGGCACAGCATTAGAATTTGAAAGAAGAGAGAGGGGGTTAAGAAACTGCTCTCATGTTAACTCAAGGCAAGCTTAACAAATACAATTTTCTACTACTACATATTTACCAGCTGGTTGTGACAGTAGTAATGAAAAACTGTGAACCATTCGTGTCCGAACCAGCATTAGCCATTGACAGGAGGCCTATAAATTGCATACATGTCAGGCAACAATGGAAACAATTCTCTCTGCAAGTATATTTACATTTGCTAGGTAATCATACCTGGTCCAGTGTGCTTAATCTTGAAATTCTCATCAGCAAATTTCTCTCCATAGATAGACTCACCACCTCTACCATCGCCAAGGGTGAAGTCACCACCCTGGATCATGAAGCTGGGGATTATTCTGTGGAAGGCGCTTCCTTTATAATGGAGTGGCTTCCCACTCTTTCCAATGCCTTTCTCACCTGAAGTAGATCGCCAGGTTTAAGGATCATAAAAAGAATGAAAGAAGGAAAAAAACCATGGTTAACCCCTTCAAATTAATAATGATATAGGTACAATTATTCCCTTAAGATTTCAAATATGTAACCACAGGTTGCTGTTGTTGTGAAGTATAAATCCAAGGCAAGTTGTAAATAACAATATCATTCTATCTCGAAGAGACTAGATTTACTTCCCCCTATCTTAAATCACACCATTTTTACCTATATCTTAATGAAATGCACAAAGTTGACCTTTCCCCCAGACTCCTTAATCGCTTTAACTTTGTACCTCTGTTTGTTTACATTATTCTTTATTTAATTCAAATTTCCATTACTGAATTTTGTTTCTGCTGTTAAGATTGGGCAACACAAAGATACACTATATGCAAATACACACACACGTGTGTGTAGTCAAATCATTTGAATTTATAGTAAAATTGAAAACAAAGTCTTCATTCTGAACATGTAACATCATGAATTAGCTACTCCATCCAATTTCTATAATGTATACACAAATAAACCCAATTACGTCAAACTTCACAAAATATTGACAAAATCTGCACGAATAGAACAACACCCTATTCCATAAGTCTTTTACTTGGCTTCCTAAGTATGAACTATACAATAATTATTAGTAACATCAACAGGGACATCAGTAAACAAGAGAAAAAACAGTCAAACATTTCACAAAATATTTACAAAATCTCCACAAACAGAATCAACCCCTATTTCATAAGCCTTTTACTTGGCTTTCAAAGTATGAAATATAATTAATAATAATAAGTACCATTGCGAGAACATTGGTAGACAAAAAGAAAAATGAGAAACATGATAATGATATAGTGTTAAGGCCATGGATTTAAGATATAGATTTAACAACATATTATTAGAAAGAGTTAACCAAAAATGTGGGGGGGTGGTGGGAGACAGAAGGATGTGCATCTTACTATACCTGTACATAAAGCTCTGAAATTTTCTGCGACAATAAAAAGGATAAAAGGTGTGAGAAATTATTGAATAGATAACAAGAAAGAAATCCAGTATTTCTCATGTTATATCATCATACCAGTTGTTTTAGGAACTGTTTTCCCAAAGAGACCCATCACAATGCGCCCTGAAAAGAGTAACATGATTTTTCAACCAATGTATATAAACACAAAAATAAACAACTGAAGAACGAGAGATAAGTGTAGCCAATTCCTACGAGATTCAACTAATTAGTTCAGACATAAAAATTCCAAAAATTCAAATTTCTAATATAGAGTTGCTTCAACCAGATATAAATAATCAGTAATGGATGTAAACCTATATATACATAATATATATATATATATATTATTCCCTTCTTTTTTTTACTTGTCATGTTGAAAAAAAAAAAAAAAAAAAAGTGGCTTTTTTCTGTTTGTCACCTTGTAAAACCAAGGTAGTCTTTATTGATATTTTTTACTTCAATTTTCTTCAATTAATTTTTTACAACTACTATTCATTAATTATTCTTTTTAAAAAAATGTAAAATAATATAGTGTTTTAATTTTTTCAACCAGAAGACCTTGTCATGTGACAAGTAAAAAAATGAAGGAATTATAAACCAAGGTTTCTGCTTAAAATTCTGACACAACATATTTGGAGATTAGATAGCTTTCCAGAATATCATATACTGTGATGAATTTAAAGAGTGTTAAGGCAAATGAAATTATAAATATATAATGGCATGCATTCACTAAAGTAATTTTTAGACTTATCGAAGCATATTGTAAGACGGATATATGATTTTCAAATATATAAGTTATTAAAAGTAATCAAATATTATTTACATAGATTATTTCTAGATGGAATTCGAGAATAAACATGATTTAAGCTTGAAAAGGTTCGAAACCTGCAACAAAATATACAAATAAATTTGTTAATACTTCTTTGATCTTTATATCCATGTCTTCGTTAGAGAAAAGGAAGAAAAGACAAAATAGTCCAGACTGACAGTAAAATCTATCTCAAACAGAAAATAAAAAAAAAAAAAAAAAGCTGGCATTAACAAACATAAAGGGACAGAAGATACCAGCTGCCTTGCCATCAATCTCAATGTCAAAGTAAACCTTGTGAGTCACTTCTTTCAAATCTTTGTCTGATTTCTTTGCCTGCAAAGCATGAACAGTTTCATAAATCAAGAGCCATTCTCTACCTGTCAACCATAGAACTTACTCTACATACAGTAATGCAAAACTATAACAGAACTTTACATGGGCACATACGAAATATTAGCAAATTCTGAATGCTCTCTTGAATTTTCAATCACAAATCAATAATTAGCACATTAGTATCTCAAATTACTAAATAATTAAAGAGCCTTAATTTCAAAAATAAATTAATTAAATCAAATTAACAGGAATGCATCAGCAAAATATCTTTAACCGCGATCCCGTAAAACAAATGATCGATTAAAAGAAAATTATTGGAGTATTGAAATTCTATCACCATTATTCGGATCAAATATTTCCATTACTATTAATTATCCACCTCCACAGATACGGAAGGATCAGCAGAATCGAAATAATTTTAAATTGATAATCTAAAAATGAAGATCTGTTGATGAGTTTCATTGAATCACAGATCGAAGAAACAAAGCAGGGAAATCAGAAGATAATAGTAACAACAATAATACCTGAGTGAAAGCTAGGGCACCGAAGAGCAGTACAGTACAAAAGAGGAGGGAGAGTCTTGTTGCCATCGCTAATTTTCTCTGAACTTCGTGACTGCCTCAAGACGTGGGGGATTTTAATGAGCCCAATTGCTTTCCAAGCTTATCCAATGAAGGCCGGACACGTAGCTTGTTGAGGTATTTCCGATCAATTCTATTGGTTGGGTTATGGGCTCTGGTGTAAGTTGTCCCCACAAAGAATGTTGATTTTGCAACTCAATCGAACTTTTAAGGTCTGATAGGCCCAATAACTACACAAAACTATAGCCCACTCCTTTTTAACCCAGTATACTATTACGGAAGGAATCTATGACATAAGACACCTAAGATTATATAATATGATTAAAATTCAACACAAGGCCATCTCTGATGAGATTTGAACACAAGTCAGGTGAAAACACTTAAATAAGGAGAGTCATATTAGTGGACTATCACTATATTCTCATAGCCCACTCCATGTGTGTGTGTGTGTTTTTTTTTTTTTTTCAATTGAAAGCACACTATTTTGTATTCTAAATAGATTCTACATAAATGAGTTTCATCCTTGGTCACCTTGGCAAAAATATAACATTGGTGAAATAGAAAGTATAACAAATGATGTAATTGGAAATCTTAGGGAAATATTCTAGTTTTTTTTTTAATTTTCTTCCTTATATATATATGTTATCGGTAAAATGTTTTAATTATTTATAACTCATTAAATTCATTGAAATATTAGATCACTATTAAATGCACCTTTCTTATATTTCGCATTTTTTTTTTTTCTTTTCTTTTTACAAGGTTGTTTTAAAATTTTTTAAAGTTGTAAATAGTTCTAATTAATTGAGAAGTAAATAAAATAAATAGCAGACCAAATAAATTATTTTAAAACTTTTTAACTCCAATACCAAGTCAAACTCAATATTCGTTATCAACTAAATAATATCGAACATAGAATAGTGGAAGAACTCTCAAATGGATAGCTTGAAAGAAATAGCATTTCATGGATTGCTTCATCATGTGCAAGCTTAAGCCCTTATTAATTTAACACAGTTCATATGTATGTAGGTTGATTGCCCTAATTATTTTACACTTTCTTGCAGTAAGAAGCATGTGATTAGGTAGAAATTTTATTAGATGGTTAAAGAGCCGCATGCACACGGTTAATTTTAAGTATTGATCCATTGAAATTAACGAGTCAGTGCTGCTTTCAGGCATGGAATCAAATAATTAATCTTCAGTCGATTCCAACAAATGCCCGACACTGAAACTCCCAGTAAGCCTTCGCTTCTTGTATCCTCTTTTCCCTATCCTTCTGGCGCCGTTCTACCCAGTATTCAGGAAACCTGAAAAAAAAAAAAAAAGAAAGGGAACACGCACACTGATTTAATTTGATGATCTTGATCATTAATCAGGGTCGGAAGGGTCAAATAGATGATAATTAAGCAACGATTTCAGTAATAAGTATAGGATCCTGAATCATGAATTCTATATATTGAACTCACTTTCGTCTCAGTAATTTTCTCAGTTGATGCATGCGCACTGCACCCTCAAACACCCCTGCCTGCAGATCGAATGATCAGAAGACTCCATATATAACTGACTCAGGGATTCATTAATTTGAGATGCGAAAAAGAAGAGAATAAAAGAAAATTGGGAGGACATATGAATGGACTTACTTACTTTTCTGCATAATGGGCATTTTGACTTTGGATTTGCAGATTTCAGTCCATCAATAGCGGTGTTAACCGATCCAGCAGAACAGGCACACATGTAACAGAAGATGTGACTACATGTGAGAGAAACTGGATCAAACAAAGTTTCCTAATTTTTGCCAAAGGAATCATCATGTTAGCAGTCTCTCTGATGCATGTTAATTTGAGTGGGATGGTGCTTATTATATATAATTATTTGGTTATCCACAAACTTACTTACCAAGCAGATTGAGCAAGTTAGGTCAACAGCAAGAACCCTCGAATTACAGAGTGTAATTGAGAGGACTAGTTGATCTTCAGTACTTGTTTGTAGCTTACATTCTTCAAGTTGTCCAGGAAGACTTGTGGTTCTATTCTTCTTCTCTCTCGTGTTAATCTGGAATGCCATTAGTTCACCAAGGCAAGAAGATTGTAGCTCCTCAAGCTGCAGATTTTCGAAATTTCTCTCACTTTTCTGCCCTTTTATGTCGCAAACCATCTGTCATAATATATATCCAACTAGCACAGTTTATTGCTCTTTTTTGTTTTTCAAAAAAAAAAAAAAAAAAAAAAAAAAAGGGTTCCTTCATATGAAAAGTTTATTATAATTAATTAACTGCACTTTTGTAATAAATTAAGTTGAAAAAAGCCAGCCACCATGCATGCACCTTGTTGAATTTTCTTAAGATTTTGATCATGGTCTCTGTGCTAATTAGCGCAGGATGATCATGAGGTGTGCCCGTCTCAGCATGCTTCCCGTATAGCCACTTTCGCAGAACTGTGAAATATCTTTGCATTCCTGAAGCCATCGCCGCCTGCAACTTCTGCTTGCCGAAGGAGATCATATATAATTCTCAATTCTCTATCAAGAAACGGAGAACTCTCCTGCACACTACAAAATGAATACATCCAAATTAATAAAACCGAAAAAGAAAAAACTAGAGAAAAAGAGTTTTTTCAGGAGAAGATATATATATGAGCAAACCCTTGACACATTTAGGAAGAATAGATCCATCCTTTTGATGGATCGATCACCCAAGTGCTTTCTTTGATTATAATGATGGCGCCGAGCACTCATTGGAATTCTTGAATTTTAAATCACTTTCAACAACAGGATGAGGATGAAAGAAGTATTTCTCCTTTTTGGCTGACGAATATTCCTTAGTTCTTGCAGGCCTTGAGCTCCCGGCCTCATTATTTTCAAATTCTTAATTTGTACCTGAAAAGTGAAAAATATCTTATTCTACTAATTTGGAATATTCCACAGTACTCTTAGTAAACTTTGAGGATTATATATATATATATATATATGAAAATAATCATATAGAAATGGAAATAGATAATCTCCAGGTTCATCGATAATTTGTAGAAATTCCAGAAAGTATTGGCGTATGCGATAAGGTTGCTTTAGAGGATGTAATAAAATGCCTGGTCACAATGTGATGGTTTTGGATTAGGCAATTAAATTGTGCTGGCACAATCTATACTTAAATTTAAATTAATCAATAAGAACTCTAAATATAAAATAATATATATACACTAGATAAAGTCTCCGCCCCAAGGTGCGGAGTACATATATATATTTAATTAATAATAAAATGATAAAATATGAATAAT
>JAXGGT010000169.1:10160243-10179060 GCA_035583425.1 Marsdenia floribunda | reverse complement strand
AATTTTGGCCGAAAGGACTAATTTTAGTAAACGAAAATTGTTACGGGACTAATTAAAGTAAGAAAAAAGTTATAGGATCTTGTTAGAGAAACATAAATAGTTACAGGACTAAACTGGTAAATTTTCCATAATATAAATATTATTGATACCTTAGTAGGACCTATAATATTGAGATGACAATATTATTATATAATATAAAAAACAAATTCTAATTTGGAAAAAAAAAAAAAAAAAAGATTTTTAAATGTGTAAAACAAAAATTTCACACTCAATTTAAACAGTAATTCAAACCCACTCTAAATGACCGGAAATTTTTTAAAAATATTTATTAAGCAGCCATACCACACAGATGACACTAGTAGTGTATAGCTTGCTCTCCAAGGCTGGTTGTTTGTGAGTATCTTAGCCGCCTCCGTGCTTGCCAACTCTGACTTCCCTTTCCCACCCTCCCCTTTTAATTTACTCCTTCCACATTTTCTTTTATAAATAATGATAATAAATATTTTTTTTTGTTTTTTGTTTTATTTCTAACTTTTGGACAAAAATTTATATATATTATATTAATACAATCGAGTGTCTGCAAAATATAAATAAAAAATGTAAAATGCAAGTAGTGTTTATCTTTGATCTCCATTTTGAAGGCCGTTTAGCTTAATTGAGAATAATTCTAAAATGTCTTTTCCTTAAACCTCTTTTTTTTTTTTCTTTTTTTTTTTATTTATAAAAAAATGTGATAAAGTGAATGCATTTGATTGCTCAATAACTTTTTAGTAGTAAGGTGATTTTTTTTTTTAATTGATTGAGACACTCCTTTGACTCTCATTAGTTAATCTTCTCATCTTTAACATGTGTCAAATAATAAAAAGTAATAATTAATTAATAATAAATAAAAAATAATTAGACAAAATTTTATTTATAACTTAAATAATTTTAAATTACTTACAAATTTTCACTGTCTATAATAAGTAATGATTTTTCAAAAAAAAAAAATTTAAATAATGTAAAAATTTATTTGATGATAAATAAAAATATAGAGAATTAATTTATTAAATATCTCTTATATCACAATTAATTTCAAACGATACTTAATTTATTTTAATTTAAAAAAATATTTTGCTAAATATATTAAATATGTAAACAATGTACATATTAAAAATGAATTTATATATATATATTTTTAAAAAAAAAATTACACAAAATTTTGGTTATACGTTCCGTTATAATAGTTACCCAAGTAGTAATATATATATCTATATATATTGAATAGTTCAATAAAGGAGTTGACAGGAATTTTTCTTCCTCCTTCTGAATAGTGAAATGTTCGTAATATTTTTTTTGTTGAAAGTTTCTTAGAAGATTGGAATTTTTTTATCTTTTGCGCAGCTGGTTTTAGGCGTTTTGAAATTTAAGGAGAAAAATGGGGGAAAGAGGTTTAAATTGGCATTAATAAAGAAGAGTTTAATGCATGAATTTCAGCAAAAATTACTAAACAGAAATTCTGATAAGTCAATATTATAACGTTCCTAAAACATGAAAGAGGAAAATAAAAATCTAAAACCTTCTCTCCTGATTTTCTTTTATCGCTATTTTTTTTTTTTTTTTAAAAAAAAAAGAAACATTAATTAAACAAATTTATAGAAATGAAGTATTCACGTTATTTTAATTATCCTTAAAAATTTAAATTTAGGGGTATTTAATAAATCCATGAAATTAAATTCTTTACAAAATTCACATGCCTCATTTTTTATTTTGGTTATTTTTGAGGAGAAGAGGAAATAATAATAATAATAAAAAAAAAAAATCTCTTAATTGGGACTTTTTATATTTATATATTTTCAAAAAGAAATTTGCAATGTTATCAAAATAAAATATACCATTCAAGAAAACCTACTCCGTGTGCCAACATCTTCCACTTCTTTTTCTCGTTTGTTTATTTTTGGTATTTCCAAAAGGACAAAAGAAAACATTAAAAAAAGACGGAAACTTCATAAACAAATATAAAGAATTGTCTTTTTTTTTTTTTTTTTGAAAACTTTTTTGAGGTTTTATTTTTTTTCAAACTCATGATTTTTGAATTGTGAATAATTACCGATTGAATTATATGACAAAATTTTTAAAAAAAAAAAATAAAAAATATATAATAAAAAATAAAAAAAAAAAAAAAAAAAAAAAAGAAAAAAATGAAGGGGGAAATCCTACTTATAAAGAGATCCACAGACGCTGAATCCCCTGCAAACACTACCAGCCTTTCCCATACATATCTCGATTCTCGACAACCTTTTTCTCTCCTCTTCCCCTCCTTCTCCATCCCTCTTTATCTTCTCTCCCTTTCTTTCTCTCCGACACACTTGACACACTCTGAGAGAGAGAGTGATAGACAGACAGATTCGAATAACAAATGGCCGGAAGTGGTGTTGTTACAGTGTACGGTAATGGTGCAATCACCGAGACTGCTAAGAAATCACCTTTCTCCGTTAAGGTGGGGTTAGCCCAAATGCTCCGTGGCGGTGTTATCATGGACGTCGTCACCCCTGAACAAGCACGTATTGCGGAGGAGGCCGGTGCTTGCGCCGTTATGGCCCTCGAGCGTGTCCCCGCCGACATTCGGGCTCAGGGCGGCGTGGCCCGCATGTCCGACCCGCAACTTATCAAGGATATCAAGCAAGCCGTGACTATACCTGTTATGGCCAAGGCTCGTATTGGGCACTTCGTCGAGGCTCAAATCCTCGAAGCTATTGGGATCGACTACGTCGACGAGTCGGAGGTCCTCACCGTCGCCGATGAGGAAAATCATATAAATAAGCATAATTTCCGAATCCCTTTTGTCTGCGGCTGCCGTAATCTCGGGGAAGCCCTACGCCGCATCAGGGAAGGTGCGGCTATGATCCGTACTAAGGGTGAGGCCGGCACCGGTAACATCATTGAGGCTGTCCGCCACGTTCGCTCTGTTATGGGTGACATTAGAGTCCTTAGAAACATGGATGACGACGAGGTCTTTTCATTTTCCAAGAAAATTCAGGCGCCATATGATCTGGTGATGCAGACCAAGCAACTGGGGAGGCTTCCAGTGGTGCACTTCGCTGCTGGAGGGGTGGCAACCCCGGCCGACGCAGCCCTTATGATGCAGCTAGGATGTGACGGCGTGTTTGTCGGCTCTGGAGTGTTCAAGAGTGGCGATCCAGCTAGAAGGGCTAGGGCAATTGTGCAGGCCGTCACTCATTACAGTGACCCCGAGGTGCTTGCTGATGTTAGCTGCGGTCTTGGAGAGGCTATGGTGGGTATTAATCTCAATGATGAGAAGGTGGAGAGGTACGCCAGCCGTTCAGAGTGAGGAGTGCCTCGTGAGAGCAGATGGTGGCTTTTAGAGCTTTAAAGACAGATTAATTTGATTGTAAGCGTGCCTCGTAAGTGAGGTCTTGAAGAACCCTTACCGCTGCTTGTTCAATATATTTTAGTATCTATGATTTAGATTTGAGTTACCGTTGTTTTAGGTATTGATACTTGTTATAATTGGATGTTTTTTTTTTTCGAATGAACTTCTGGTACTTTGGCTGCCTTTCAGTATAGCTGTTCCTTGTTTCTTGTTTAGTTCTTTCATTTGCCCCCTTCCTTTCCGTAGTCTAGTAATTGGAGGTTTTCCTTGCTAAGTTGCACTCTGTATTTGAACTTTTTGCTAAATTTTGCTAAGGATGAAAAACAAAACAAGGCTGGAAGCATTTGAGGGAGGTTATAGTGTAATTTGGTCCTAATCCCTGGTGAACCTTTTTCATCCAAAATGGATCGTGTACTAAATTCTGTGTGGGTTCCAGCTCCCTTCTGAACTGGGGATGAGGTTCGTTATATTTTCAGAGTGTTTGCTTGTTCTCCTCAGATTTCGTCTTGCGTGGTACTTTGGTAGTATCTGTTATTTGGAGGTTTTCTGCTGCAGAGGTTCCCTATTTAGTTAACTACTTGAGACAATTATGGTTAATTTCAAGGTATCCATGACAAAGGATGCAGTCTTTCTGTCTATAACTGATGACTTGTTTTATTTCTTATCCATCACAATGATGTTCTTAGACCTGTATGCCACTGACAAATTATGGGACATGGTTGGAATTTATGAGTCCTTGTTCCATGACATTCGTTCATGGAGTGGAGACGCCCTTTTGTGCTTGTTCAGTAGTGTTATGTATGACATGGAAGGAGGAGAAATGCAATTAAACCAACTAATGAACTTTTAATGGTGGTGTTCTAAGATATATGAGAGCCATTGGTGGTTTGATTAGGAAAACTTATGCGCAGTTACATATGTATATGTATGGATGTGATGTGCCTGAGAAGCTGAAAGCATAAAAATTGTTGCATATCTCAGCTGGAAACACCCTACTTGATCATGGTGGTAGTTTATTTATTTATTCTTCTTGCTTCAAAGTTCAATCTCCTGAAAATGCAGACATTCTATAAATAGAAGGCAGCACATGGTAGCAGTTGCCTGTGCAACTGAGTTCTTGGCAACCATTTTAACCATTGCATTATTTGTTTCGATTGTGGATTAGTGCAGTGTAAAAAAGATGAAAAATAATAATAAATGGCAGAAATATGAGGTTGAGATGTGTGCCACTGCCAGCCAAATAGCCAATGGGTTTTGGGTGAATGATGATTTTGAACCAGTGATTTTGGTCTGTAGTTGCTGACTGCATCTGGGTGGTCGCTCACCGGCTACATATTTTAACCTTCCCTATAACTATTGTAATTATATCTATAAAGATTTAAACAAAATTATAAATAAGCAAATGAAGTGATTTACGATTTATTAAACGATGAGGCACAATTACTAAAATGAGTGGAGGCACCTCTTACACCTCTGTAATTTCTCGAACCCGCAGTTTCTGTGGTCTACCTTCCATTGTTTTCTTTCTCTGCAATCCAACCCATTTTAAAATTTTCGGACTCTATTTTGTGTACTATTTAGAGAGAGAGAGAGAGAGAGAGATGTAGGAAGAGATTTTCTCTATTTATCCTAATGATTTATATATATATATATGATATGTATAACTATTTAATATTTAGATAATAATATATTTGTTATAAACTGCTTAGAGATTTCCTAGACAAATGATATAGAAATTCAGTTCACAACACACCCTTCTATCTTTATGATACTGTCCGTTTTAGCACATTTTAAGTGTGCCTTAGGTTTAAAATGCGTTATTGAGTAAAGGGTTTTAGACCCATCTCTTAGATAAGTGATGTGGGAATTCAATTCACAATAATATTTTTTTTTCTAATGTAATAAATAAATTATTAAAACCTATTTTTAGAATTTAAAATGAAAAAAAAAAAAAAATGTATTCAATCTCTAGATGATATAATAGAAATTCATATCCAAGGGGCCCATTCACAAGAAAACAGGGATAGCTGGGGAAGGGGTTAAATTAGATAACCACAAAAACCATGGGTTAGGAACCCATCTCTGGTGGTGGGTTTAGCCTTTACCAAACCATTTAATGCTGGCAGAAGAAGTTGTAATAGTAATATATTCCACGTGAACATCATTTTTCGTACTTCCCCTATGGGCCTAATTAAATTTCTATTTTTGGGCCCAACATACATGGATTTCCGCCCTTACACACAAAACCAACAACAGCTTTGGTGTATGAAGAAAAGCGTCACTAAAGAATTTTTTTTTTTTTTTTAATTTGTGGGATTCCAGTGATTATTCAAAAATTAAAGAAAAATAAATTCACAAATATAGTAAAAGCCCTCATTTAAGGTATTAATTCAGAAGCTACCATTTCAATATATATATTTATTTATTAAAAAAAAAAAAAAATCACTGATCTAAATGAAAGATATTTATTAACGATCTTTCACATGTTTAAAATACACAATATATTAATTTAATCTGCATCTAATATGAATTAAAAAGAAAATACAAATTATGTTGCGTTAAACAATATGTATATAGAATTTTAGGTCTTTGTCTTGGAAACATTAAAGGGGTCGTTCTCCCTAGAGACTTAAAATGTATCACTTTCTTTAGCAAATAGTGAAATAAAAAGGACAAACCGTAATCCTCTTTGTATTCACTTTCTCATTTCAATTTCTCTTAGGTACGCATTTATTTATGGACTTTTTCTCATGTTCAAAATTTTCTTCTTTTTATTATATTTTTTATTAAAATATTTAATTAATTTGAGTAAAAAACATATTATATTTGTCAATAAAGTATATATCAATTAGTAGCAATCTTACTTATTATTCGATAAGTCATGAGTTCGAGACATGACAAAGACAGATATGTATAAAAATTTCATTATATTCAGAGTTTAACTTTAATCTTTTCTTTCAAATTTATTATATGTTCTGCTATCCAGCATTACATTTTTAAGAAAAAACGCATTGCATGTCACAATCTCATTAGTTGGAAAATCAATTATTCATCACTGAAATAAAAATAAATATTTTGAAAATAGAATTTCTTTTTTTTTTTAAAAAAAATATTAAATAAATAAAGAGAGAGAGAGAGAGAGAGAGGGGAATCAAACAGGAATGGTCCACCGTCTCCATTGCCCTTTCAAAAAATTGCATTCGAGGGTCCAGTTCTCGTGTCCCTCGTTCGTTGGTAGCATATTCATGATGAATTTTCTCCACACCAGTTTTTTTTTTTTTTAATAAAAAAATCGGTATTTCTCTATGTACCACCAAAAAAAAAAAAGTAGGGTTAGAAATTTGGAGGTTAATACTTTTAACTTTAGACGTGTAATAATAAATGAGTCCGGTGGTGCACTTACTCCATTTTCTAATACCCACTTAATCCATTATTATTATTATTATTATTTTAAATTTTAAATTTTTTTCATCCTAATTTAAATGTAATCACCTTTTTGCATTGTGAGTAAAATTATTACTAAATTAATTATATTTTTTTTCTTATTATTATTAAGTATGTAATTGGGAAAAAAAAAAATTCAACTAGTGTATAATGATTTATTTGTTCATTTTTGTAAATATTTGATTGATTTTTTTTAGCTTATTTTAAGAGTAATTTTTAATAGTTAACTGTATAATATTAAATTTAATTTTTTAACCTAATTTAACTTTTATTAAAATATATATAAAAAAAAAAATTGGTCAGTTCCATCCGTTAACTTATTTTTATTAATTAACTAAAATTCAAAATTTTTATTTTTAACTTGGTAAATTCTATATTGTTTTACGAGTAGCTCATTTCGGCCAAAAATTTAAACTTTTCGACCAAAATTCATTACGTATTGGGTATGTGATAATTTTTTGAGGGGCAGAACAGTCCAAACACTATTCTTCTCTCTGTTTTTCTCCGAATTGAGAAGTGGAGAGAATAGTCAGGTCATCGCAAATTTTGAGAAACTAAACTCTAGTGGATTTATAGTTTCGTAGTATTGTGAATACTTATTGTACAATTTATTCTTTTCAAAAACCGTTAACACCATCGTCAGTACTTTCTTATTAAGGATTATCATCATTAGAACTCGACACTGAGCTGCTCATAAAAAGATATAGGACTTACCAGGTTAAAAAATATTTTGAACTTTAGTTAATTAATATAAATAGTTACGAGATTCAACTGACTAATTTCTTAAATTTAAAATTAGGCAAATATTTTTTTACTGAAAATTGGCTATTTTAGTCCCCAAACTAATTTCATTTGGACAAAAGGGTCCTTGTTTTTTTTTTTTTTTTTTGGATAAACAACTTCTCATTCTTTTTTCATTGGGACAAAGGGGTCTCTGTTTTTTATTTTTGGATAAACGAATCCTCATTCTTTTTTTACTTGGAAAAACGGATCCTTTGTCTAATTCTGTCTAAAAATACAACAAAAGAAGAGAGAAATTTTGAGAAATTAAAAAATAAAATGAAATAATTATCATTACAATATATAGAATAATAATAAATCATATAAACAGTAACACTTTTTTTCTAAATAAAATTGGTCAAAAGGATCCGTTTGTCCAAATGAAAAAAAATGGAGATTCATTTATCCAAAAATTTAAAAATAGGACTTCTTTGTCCAAACGTAAAAAAGAATAAGAGTTCGTTTATTCAAAAATAAAAAATAAAGACCCTTTGTCTAAACAAAATTAATATGAGAACTAAAATCACGAATTTTCTATTTTTTTACCTACTATTTTCTGTTTACTGAAACGTGTATCAGATGCATGCCTATACATTTCACGTAATAATAATAATAATAGAAACGATTAGCCAAAAAAATAATAATAATAATAGAAACAAAATAAAAGTACAACTGTCCATCAACCCTCATCCCTACTCCAGCATGGACGTCTTCACCGGTCCCATATGATCAGCACCAAGAAAAGAGAAAAAAAAAAAAAAAAAAAGAGATCACATTTGACATTACAGAGCACCCTGTATAAGCATTGGATTCTTGTAACCCCTTCCCTAAATCATTGGCAAATTGGCATAAATAGTTCTCAAACTATGGTCATTTGGTGATATTGGTCCCCGAATTAATTTTTTAGTGACATTAGTTCATAAACTATGTTAAATTGTGTGACATTGGTCCCTAAATTAATTTTTGGTGACATTGGTCCCTAAACTATATTGAATTGTGTGACATTGGTCCTTTTAGTTAATTTTTTTTTGTTAAATTACTATTTAAGTTTAAAAAAATTGTTCAAGGGCATTTTGGTCTTTTTACGTGAAAAATTAAAAAAGAAAAAAGAAAGAAAACGATCTTCTTCTTAGCAGAAAAATTTAACCAAAAGGACTAATGTCACACAATTCAACATAGTTCAAGGACCAATGTCACAAAAAAATTATTTCAGGAATCAATATCACACAATTCAATATAATTCGGGGACTAATGTCATAAAAAAATTAATTCGAGGACCAATGTCACCAAATAACCATAATTTGGAGACGATGTATGCCAATTTACCCTAAATCATTTTCTCTATTAAAGAAATGGCAAGAAATTAACATGGGGTGACATCACATCCAAACATTAGCTCGGAGACTCAAGTCTCCCTCTTTTTTTTTTCTGATGAGTTGGAGGAGTCAAGTCTCCCTCATCAATTACCTATATCGTACTAAAAATGCAGAACACAGACAGAGAGAGACAGATCATTTCCTCCAAAAAAAAACAGTAAAATGAAAAAAAATATTGTACTCTTCATCTTTGAATCTTTAATGCTAGGACATACTTATGATATATATATATACTGATATACACATATATGTATGTATGTACACGTATGGTATGTAACTGCCGTCTGATGGTATTGCTCAGCGAGCGTTGAAAACTACAGCAAGTGTCTTATTATTGATTGATTGTGTCGCTGCTTTTCCACTTCACTTCGATCCGTTGATTTGTCGGAACTTTCACAAATTTGACTATATCTGCCAGAAATTCGAGTTGGGCTGGGTTGGCGAGAGGTGATCCGGGAGAATGGGGAGTTCTAACTATAGGATATGCGTTTGCTTCACCCGGAAGTTCAGGGTGACGGAGTTGGAGCCGCCGGAGGACATCAAGGAAGCATTCAAGAAGTATGCCGAAGGTGGGAACCACATGAACGCGGAGCAGCTACGGCGGTTCTTGGTGGAGTTTCAGGGCGAGTCGGAGCCTAATTTGTCTGATGCCGACGCTATATTGCAGCAGATCATTCAGAAGAAGCATCACATTACTAAGTTCAGTCGCCACTCTCTTACTCTCGATGATTTCTATTACTTCCTCTTCTCCGTTGACCTCAACCCACCCATCCACTCCAAGGTACCCACCCGTCTTTTGATTTTGTAGGAAACTGGAATTAGGCCTGCTCCTGCTTTTTTTTTCTTGATTCTTGTAGGTCGGTTTCCTTTTCTTTTATGTTTTTGTTCGTTTCTCTTCTGGGTGGAATTTAGACATCCAGGCTTTATTTGGTATGATAAATGTGGGATCTTGGCTCTAATTCTTTGACCCTTTTCTTGCCTTGGGTTTTTCTTCAAATTTATTGAAAACTGCACGCTTGGAAGTAAACTATGTCCGATAAAGTGAATTTTGTAACGGGTACTTGATTGTTCCTTTTTTCTTCTGTTTCAGACCATGGAACTAATATGGGAGAAGGGCCTGAGGCAGGGCAGGGGTGGTAATAGAAAAGTAAAGTAGGGATTTCTTCAGTTATTAATGTTTCTCTTGTCATCAACAGTAGATAGTTTCTACATGTTTGGTTGGTTATAGGCACATTTTGTTCTACATTCTTCTCTTTATCCCACTTTGAGCTAGTTGAGATTAGAATTCTGTTTGACCTTGTTGAATGCATGTTTCTTTTCAGGTGCACCATGATATGAATGCCCCCATGTCTCATTATTTTATCTACACTGGGCATAATTCATACTTGACTGGGAATCAGCTAACTAGTGATTGCAGTGACGTTCCAATTATAAAGGCATTGAAAAAAGGCGTTCGAGTTATAGAACTTGATATATGGCCTAATTCTTCAAAGGATGATGTACATGTTCTTCATGGAAGGTAGCTGTTTCACCCTAGGTTTGATCACTAGAGTTCTGTGTCCTATTCATCTTTATTTTTGTGTCAATAGTTATTTAATGCCAACCAAAATTTTAAAGTTAAACTAGACTGATGAAAATTAATGCTTAGCTCCTTTTGAAGGTGAAAAAATCATTTTGTCGCTGATGGTTTTCTGTCACTTTGTTGCATCTGGATCAATTTCATTTAATCTTTCAAATTGTTCAAATTGTAAAACATCGATTCCAGCTCCTCTCAACTATTGGACGTCTATTCTGTCAATCTTCCTTGCTTCTTCTTTCTTCTGCTCTATAATGTTCTATGAGTTCAGTAAAATTTTGTATTACTATGTGCAGGACTGTGACAACTCCTGTGGAACTGATAAGATGTTTTAAATCAATTAAAGAGCATGCATTCTCAGCCTCTCCCTATCCAGTTGTAATAACATTGGAAGATCACCTTACTCCAGACCTTCAGGCTAAAGTTGCTCAGGTGTTAACTGTTTAGCTGCTTTCCTTAATGGATATCATGCTTTTATGATGTGAATTTTCTATTTAATGTTTTTATGCGTTTTTAGATGCTCACTCAAACATTTGGAGAAATGCTCTTTTGTCCCGAATCAGAATGCTTAGAAGAACTACCTACCCCAGAAGAATTGAAACATCGAATTATAGTTTCAACTAAACCACCAAAAGAGTATCTTGAGGCTAAGGCTTCTGATGACAAGCGAAATAACTCACAGAGAGAAAAGGATTCTGATGATGATGTATGGGGACAGGAGCCTTCTAGCCTTACAGGTGCTCAAGGAGACAATGATAAGGTTTGTCATAAAATTCTTTGCTCGAGTGTGTTTTAACTAACAAAATCAAATGCTCTGCTATTTCCATATTTAATGTCTTTGTGACATCTGCTTTCAGGAAGATAAGGATACAATTGATCATGACCAGGAGGATGAAGATGATGATGAATGCGATCAAAAATCCCATGTCGCGCCAGTATACAAAAATTTAATAGCTCTCCATGCTGGGAAACCGAAAGGTGGATTGAAGGAAGCACTAAAAGTAGAGCTAAATAAAGTAAGAAGACTAAGTTTGAGTGAGCAGGCTCTTGAAAAGGCTGCTGAATCTCATGGAATGGATATAGTAAGGTATTGTTGTTATAGTTTTTAAGTAGATGTCTTAATTACATGTTCCTTGCCTCTATTTCTGGGCATGTTCATGTTGATTGATATTTTGCACCCCTAAAGGTTTACCCAGAAGAATGTCCTTCGTATATACCCAAAGGGTACTAGATTCAATTCCTCCAATTACAAGCCTTTGATTGGCTGGATGCACGGAGCTCAGATGGTTGCATTCAACATGCAGGTAAATCATTTCCGTAACCTCTCCCTCTTGGTACTGCCCATCTCAAAAAGAAAAAAGAAAAAAGAAGAAAAAGGTTCCCTCCCTTGAAATGATTGAATTTCACTGAGTTCACATCCCATTTGCGACAAGTGTTATCTATTTGCCTTTTCCATCTTCCATTTTATCCATGCTCCAAACCTTTGGAGTATTACTTTCTTTGGAAACCACCAACACAATGTGTCACTTATCTGGATTTTGTGTGATTAGTTGTGAGCATAAAAGTTGATGAATGTCAAGCATGTTCCAGGAAAATTATGATTTTTCATGCCGTTGCTATGTTATCTTCTAGACATAAGAATTTAAATAATTCCTCATTAAAAGGGCCTTATTTTACCAAAAACAGTCAAATTCCGTGTATCATATAGGTGTAGGAACACTGTAAACGATGTACTATCACTTGAATATATTATTTATTCCTAGTCTTTTGCTCTCTGTTTCTTTCTCTTGTTTGTCATAAAAACAGAGACGTAAACAGGGGGTAGTTGTGATCTAACTTTATGCTGCTTCAGGGCTATGGTAGATCACTTTGGCTGATGCAAGGAATGTTCAGAGCCAATGGAGGTTGTGGGTACGTCAAGAAGCCTGATTTCTTGATGAAAATTGGTCCACACGGTCAAGTTTTTGATCCCGAAGAAAATTTGCCTGTGAAAAAAACTCTGAAAGTAAGGAGTCGAGACATCACTGAATTTCTTTGATTATTATTATTTTTTTTTTTTCTAAAAGATGATCTCTTCATACTAATACTATTATTTGCATGTACAGGTGAAAGTTTACCAGGGAGATGGATGGCACTTAGATTTCAAGCAAACTCACTTTGACATGTATTCTCCTCCTGACTTTTACACCAGGGTAAGTAGATTTTCAACTTCCTTTTTCGGCCTTGTTGCTAGCTTTCAGTTACAGGCCTATAGGTTTCTCGTATAGCATTTGACTCATAATATAGCTATAGCTTGGAACATATTTCAACTGGTTTCCTGTCTTTTCATTACAAAACTCTAGAATTTTGGAGGGGAATCTCATAATGTTCCATTTAGTGAGATCTTTAGTGAGTAAAGAGTTCATGATTCTTCTTCTTTCTTCATCTGCTGCACTCGTGCATGAAACAGGTGGGAATAGCAGGAGTGCCCGCTGATGAGGTAATGAAAAAGACCAAGAAGAAGGAGGACAATTGGACACCCGTGTGGAACGAAGAGTTCACGTTTCCTTTAACCGTTCCTGAGTTAGCTCTACTGCGAATTGAAGTGCACGAATATGACATGTCCGAGAAAGATGATTTTGCTGGACAAACATGCCTACCTGTTTCCGAATTGCGGCCTGGGATACATTCAGTTCCCCTGTGTGACCGTAAGGGCGAGCGGTACAACAGTGTTAGGCTTCTAATGCGCTTTGAGTTTGTATAGATGTTTTCTTTTCCTTTTTCCTGTTTTGTTTTCTTATGTGTCTGTTTTGATGCCGAGTCTGTGCTGTATTTTATTTATTTAAGTTTGTTTTCGCCTTGGAGGGTGAGGCTTGAAAGGAGTATAACCCTAGAGATGCGTGTCTACATCTAGCAATCGCAGTACGCTTCTGGAGATTTGTCTTTCCAGCGATCCCAATAAATTATTTTGTTCATAATCCAGATAGAGCGTCAAGCTTTTTACACTTACTGTAATAATTATCCACCAGTGTAACAGCTAAGACAATCTCATTTGTGCTCTCTCCATTTCTTTTTTTTTTTTTTTTTTTTTTTTTTTTTTTTTTTTTTTTTTCCGGCTGAATACGTCAATCTATCATATTACACGGTTCAAGGTAGCCATGGGAGATGTGTGTATCCTTTAACCTAAAATGTACCCAAGCTCATTGTTCATTTTATCTCAGCGCTGAAGAATTCAATTCTTCATTGTCCCTACAACTGAGCGTTTTATGGCGAAAATGTACATGGCTGAAAACATGTGTACATCCTTGGTTTGTGTGGTTTAACACAAGACCACATACGGTTACAAGTACGATATAACCAGCGGCAGGTAAAATTACAGCTAAAAGTATCAATAATGACAAAAAAACCTTAACAAGGCGATTCAGCTAGCTACCGCAATATTTAGGGACAATAGTGTTGATAGTAGGTAGCTATTGGCCCGTTAATGTCACCGAGGCAAGAAGAATCCAAACAAATGGATCGACGTTCAGGGTCTCATGGGATGTCCAAATCCACTTGTGCCAACATCATCATTATAAGTCTCAAATTCAAAGTCTTTATCGTGGTGTTCCATTGATCTTCCATATATAAACTCTTTGGTCCCCATTGTGGTGAAAGGCAATAGACCAAAAGCCCGAGCAGTCTTGATCTCTCTAGCAACCTTCCTCTGGGCCTTGGCACTAATACCAGTCTAATCCAAAGAAAAAGTGAAAGATTCAAACACAGTTCCCATGTTCCACACTAGTACATTTGAAATCAATTAACTGTGATGCTATGCACCTGGCTCCTTTTGATCATAATTCCAGCCTCTGTAATAAAGTTGGCAAGGAATCTCACATTCTGGGCAGAGAAAAGTTGGAAATTAGTTGAGAACCAAGTATATAACAGAATGAGGATGTACAAAAGAAACATCAATCAAACAACTTTAACTTTCACAGACTAACTACAAAAGCCACGCTGTTGGATAAACACTCAAAGGAAGCTCTCATCGTGGCGAGCATATCAGGATGAGGAAGCAGGAATAGTCCTTGATTAAATAACTAGGAAAGGCTTGCTAGTCAGATATTTGGGCTCAGAATCCGATATAAAAGCTGTATCGCAAACATAAAGCAAGAACCTCATCAAGGTCCTCTTTCAACTACCCTTATTTTTTAAACAAACAATATCAAGATTTAAACCCCACGCCCCAACAAAAACAAAAAAAAACATAAAAGAGGAAAATGTTCTAACTAACCACATGCTTCAATAGTTAGCCCATGAAAAGATATGCTCCACATTTTCCATGAAAAATTGGCATAACTCAGTAAGTATCTCATTATGATAAACATAAGATCGTCATATTCTCAAACTAAACATATAATCCATATGCCAAATAACTTGGAATTACTAGGAGAATGTAAGAGCACAACATGAAAAATAGAGAAGATTGTCTTTGACAACTACAGATGATACTAGAATTTAGTTTACCAATTAAGAGAAACCATCAGCAGTAAAATTATACAGGTAGTAAACCCACAAGCTGACAATATGGATTAAGTAAGCACTTGAACCGAGTCAAATTTGTGATCTGTGAAGAGAACTCTTGATGCCATAAATTAATGCCATATGGACAATAAGAAAAGCACCATATCGACACATTAATGCACATATTCATAGAATGAGAACTAAATGATTATATTCATTTATCTAAACTTTGGTATCTAAAAATGCTTTCAAGCACAAACAAAGACCCTAATATTTGATAAGTCTTAAGGAATGCACCCACCCTAAAATCAGTTTTTTGCAAGACTTCCTCCGTAGTAGTTTGAAAATCAACTCTTTTTGGAGGTCTGGCTACAGCAGGCTTTCTAAGATCCAGATCCTGCAAATAGACACAGTGGATACATTCACCAGAATACCAGAAGAAGAAAGCAGTTATACAATAAACAAGTTCAAGTCGAAGAAGTGGATATCACAAGAAGATCAAAGGGTTGAGTTCTTCACCTTTAGATAAAAAAGACAACTCAAGTACATTGTGCACAAAATAATATGTAGTTACACAGCCTAAGACAATTTCAACAATTTGCGATATGTGCTATGTTTAACATGATGCCAGGAGTACCAGGTGAAATGAACTTCAAGTTTTATGGTTCTGTTTATAAAACCCTTGCTTCCTCTAATTGAAATCAACAACTACAAGGTTAATTGAACATCACACTAAAAGGTACGTCCGACTTCCTTTAAGGATCAAACTAATGTGTAATCATGTAATCATGTTTATTTGCTGGTCAGGTAAAGTAAAATCATTCAAATTTTACTCATAACTTAGTGACCCTGTTGAATTAACTGAAATTATAACCGAAAACTTTGTATTACCTAGCTTAAGTTTACAAAAGATCTCTAGATATGTAATTTAATGCTTCACTTTTATGCATGCCTGTGAATAAAAGGAAGATCTTATATGGATGAGTAGGAATACAGCATGATGTATTTCATACAGATGAAACGTGTACACACACAAAATAATGCTAAAACATTACATAAAAGTTCAATATTGATGCATAAATCTTCTCACACTGTTCTGGAACAATAAAATAGGCGGTGATCTCATACAGAAGCAATGATGACAGTGCAGGTTCATACCTTGGTATCAAGAACCATTCCTATCTGAACGTCCATATCTGGCCTAAAAGAATAATCCTCATCATTTACTTCCTCATCTTCCATGTTAAAAGATGTGGCCGTATCCTTCAACTTCTCTTCCATCCCATCTGATAATGTGGTAAAGCTCTCATCCAAGCCATCAAAATCTTCAGATCTATCATAAGCTTTCTCAGCTCTGTCTAGCTTTCGGAAAAAGGAACTTGAATCATTATCATTGATGCCAGCGAAAATTCGGTGTTCATAATTGTCATTAGACTCAAATGTGTTAGCATTTCCTTTGCCATAAGTACCTAAATTTGAAATGAAAGAAACCATTCATAAAAATGCAACCAGAAACTATATAGGAAGACTTTTGATGATGTAGACAAATGGCAGCAGCCAACCAATTGAAGTCTACAAGAGGTGCAGAAAACATACTTCTAAACCCCAACTTAGACTTGACATACTTCAGAATGAGGCAGCATAAACAGGAGTTAGAAAGGGTGGGTTAATCTTAGTCTTCATCGTTTTTATTTTAATAAATGAATTTCTACACATTAGTTCAACTTCATTTCTGACAGAGAAATTGATTAGTTCAAAGAGTCCACGTAAATATAGAGATTCTCCACTCATTTGTTCAATTAATAAGGTTTTTCCTGAATCATTTCAGGGAGTCATAAGCCACCTCTTAGATGACGAAAGAGGTTTTTTCAGAAAGAATTTTGGATCTTCTTGCAACAAGGGACCTGATCTATGTGTTAGAGATATTCTGACAGTGCCATAATCAGAAGCACAATAAGAAGTTCAGCATAGACATTACAACATCTGCCATGTTTCTCAAGAAGCATAGTAAGGGTTGTTCATCTTCACATCGAATTTTAATTCAAATAATACCACTGTTCAAAGAGTCAGTGTGACTAGGCCAAGTCATCCCGTTCCAATGCCTTTCCAATACACTGAATCACACATGACTCGGTTGAAAGTCACTAAGTCATATTTTATCCTTTTTGCCTTATTTCTTAAAACAATAAAGTTGTTTACTGTAAGAATTTTCATGTAATAAATGAAATTTTTGAAATTTTTTCTAACCTTATTGATCTAACACCAACGACAATTTTATATTGTAACACCCAAAAAAAAAAAATTGTATCACCGATGTTTATCCAAGTCACTCATACAAATATGGACCAATGACCACCGATACAGCAACTAACAACAATGATAAGTACATTAGGCTATGCTTCTATCTCTCTGAGCTTAATGGTACTTTTCGTGTAGTATACTAAAATAATTTTAGAGATTTATTAAATATTAGTAGCACACATTTCCTATTACCTGTTTTGCCTTCAATAAAACAAATAACTTGAGTTTAAGAACAGCGATTAAAGAACCAAAGAGGTATAACACAAACATCAGTACCAGGAAAAATGTTATTCGTCGAGAGAGTTCTGACTACTTGAGGAGCTCGACGAGACAAATGGACATTAGCTGACTGAACCAGCTTCGAAATAACTTTCATCTCACCTGCATTCAAACACAACCTACAATTGTAATCCCACTCCTAATCACCACTCAAGATCAAATCCATCAAACAACAAATTTAATAGAAACTCCAATTCTAAATTATTCGAATATCATCTTATAACAGAAAATACCAAAAACCACATATTTTAACCGGAAATTTTTCTTTTATTATTAATTTTTTATGATGCATGGTCATAGAAACAGATATGGACAGAAGTTACTGTAAATGGAAGGAGCTGGAACGATTAATTCTCTTAAAATAGGAGTAGTAGCAGGTGATGAACAGGTATGGCCTGAGAAAGAAGATGACTGGAATTATCGGACGCTGATACCCGGAAAGAAAGCAAACCACGGCAGTCTTTGGTTGGGTCTAAAACCCTACGGGGTGATTTTGGAGTCGGGTCTGGGCACCTATTTGATATGGATAGCGTTGAACAAATTTTTTTTTCCTCTTTTCGGCCCGCTAATGAATGGGTCATGAGGGACTGGGTCTGGCTGTTTTTTTTTTGTCTTTTGGATGAGTTCCTAAAATTAAAAAAAAAAAAAAAAACAATATATATATATATATAATAGGACCCAATTTTTCTTTTCTTTCTTTTTTTTTTTGAAATTTGAGGCATATCGGCCTCTGTTATGTCTCGAACTCATGATCTCTCGGATCATAGTAAGACTGTTATCAATTGAGCTATACCTTCTTGACCCCCGATTTTTCTTAAGCATTAAATTCTCCCCATAATTTAAAAAATAATAATAATAATAATTCTCCCCATATTCAATCTTGATCATTAATTATATTATTATAGACAAAAATCTTTGTTCTGGTAATAATAGTTTCACCTTCACCTATAATTTCTTAAGGAAAATATATATATATATATTGTTATACCATAAAAATAATTAAATCTTGCATTTCTCTTTTGCCTTTAATTATTAATATAGACACATGTTTCTTCTTATTACTCAATTGAATTTAATAAGATATGGTGATTATTTAAATATTTTTTTATTTAAATTAAATTAAATTAAAGGCAAATTGGCACATTTAGTCCCCAAACTATGGGCATTTGGTGATTAAGGTCCCCAATCTATTTTTTTTGTGAAATA
>JAXGGT010000169.1:10138679-10150850 GCA_035583425.1 Marsdenia floribunda | reverse complement strand
CTATCTAATGATATATTGAAAAGAATAATCCCATAATATTGACAAGTAGTAAATAATTTAAGAATTTTATTGAAAGGTATGAAAAGTTCGAAGGAGAAATAGTCTACATATATGCAATGTATATATAATATATTGAAAAAATGTTGTGACAAAATGATCTAATGAGAATTCTACTTACTTTTTGAAAAACCATGATCTACGGGGAAAAGGTCTCCCTTTATCAAAAAAAAAAAAACAGGGCTTTTTCACTAGGCTTTTCTTAATCCCCTCTCCTTTTCCTTGTGAAATCTCTTGCTTTTCGAGATACAAAAAAGAGGGAAAATTCACTGCCAAAAAGTCATACCTAAATAAAAATTTGGGAATTGACCAGTGACATTTATTCCATTTTTCTTCTTATGGTTAAATAAATGATAAAGTTTTAATCTCAATTTAGAGATGATTTATCGATTTCTAAATTATGAGAACTTGAATTTAAATTTTTAATCTTTTAAAAAATATGTATATATATATATATTACTTGGTATTATACTAATGATATTATTATTAAATAATATTTTATTGTCAAGAAAGTATAGCTCAATTAGTAACAACCTTACTTATGATACGATAAATCATGAATTTGAGACACAACAGAGATAAAATGACTCAAATATATATATATATTTTTAAAAAACAATATTTTACTGATTTGGTAATGTCGATGAGTAATTTTTTTTTGAAAATTACTAACATAGTAAAAAAGAAACCAAATGGTTTGTATTAGGTACCTATATCTATCATATCATGAGGGAATATATACCACATGGACTGGACTTTTCTAGACTCCTTTTTCTTTCTTTATTTCTTTTTTTGCCACATGTCTAATAATTTTCATTCATTCATTTTTTCTTTTTTAATAATTATGAAAAAATTTCACATTATTAGAAAGTGACCTATCTATCATACCAAAAAGAGAAAGGGAAAAAAAAAAAAAATGTAATTATCAAAAAAAAAAAAAAAAAAAAAAAGGATAGGGGACCAAAAGAAATTGAAAGGTCATGATCAAGCCTTTTATGCCACTATGAGAAGAGGGAAACGGAGTTTGCTCTTTGGCAAATTTGCCATTTGGACAATTTTTTTTTTTTGGTTGTAATTTTCGGCCCTTTATCTCAAGCAGAGAATAATAAAATGCTGACTAAGAAAGAAGTTAAAAGAAAAATAAGATGAAAGAATTATTCATTAATTATTATTACCGAATAAATATAGAATTATCGGGTTTTAAATTTTACTAGAAGATTCATTCACGTAACTCTCGAGAAAGCTTTTAAAAAAAAAAAAAAAAAAAAGAAAAAGATAAATGGAAAGGGGATTTTTTTTTTTTTTTTTTTTTGGTAAATAAAAATGGAAAGGGGATAATCCTTATCTCTTTTGAATTACTTATGGCGTTAATTGTCAATTCACACTTTAAAATTTTTCTTCATGGGTTTATTGGCAGACTCATCTTAATCCGATCCTCTGGTCGAGACAAACGGAGAATTACTTAATTTTATAAATAAATAATTAATTTAATTTTAACTTACATGAATTATATTAATTAATTTATGTTTATAAATTGAGTTGTGTTTGTTTGCTTTAAATAAAATAATATAATATTGACGATTGAAAAAAAAAAGAAAGAAAAAATTTAATTGATTCCGTATCTTAATTATTTTTGTTAATTAACTAAAGTTTAAATATTTATTTTTAATTTGATAAGTTTTATATTTTTTTACGAATAGCCTATTAAGCCATTTTGGCCAAAAATTCATCACGTGTCAGGTTCTAATGATGATGATCATAATAAGAAAACAATAACGATGGTGTCGATGCCTTTTAAAAGGAATAGATTGTACAACAAGTATTCACAATGCTACGAAATTCTAAATCCACTGAGGTTTAGCTTCTCACCATTTCCGATGGCCTATCCATTCTCTCTGCTTCTCAATTCGGAGAAAAACAGAAAGAAGAACAATGTTTGAATTATTTTGCCCCCTTAAAAAATCATCACATGCTCGATATGTGATGAAATTTGATCGAAAAGTGTAAATTTTTGGCAAAAATGACTTAATAATTTGCTCGTAAAAAAATATACGACTTATTAAATTAAAAATAAAATTTTTGAACTTTAGTTAATTAACAAAAAAAAATAGTTACGGGACTAAATCGATTAATTTTTCAAAAAGAAAAAAGTAATTTTGGTTTCCTTTTCGTGTACCATATCATATGCAATCTTTAGCAAATTGAAGCAGAATTGACCTTTCCCCTCTTTATCTCTTCTTCTTCTTCTTCTTCTCTATCCCACTTCGAAAGCTCATTTTTACGACTCAAAAAAAGCTTGACAGTGACCAGAGTGCTATTATAAAATGGCCCATTTTGATTATTCAGTGGACACCGCATATCTTTCCCTTTCTTCCTTCCTTCTTTCTCTCTCCTCTCTCTATACCTGTCTATCTTCTAATTATAATCTTAACTAAATATATATATATATATATATAATGAATAATAGCAACAATAAACGATTCACCAAAAAAACAAAAAAAAAAAAAAAAAAAATAGCAACAATAAACGATCTTCATTTTACCTAATTAAATCATCATGGTCCACAGTTTCTCTTAATATCTCTTTTTTCCTTTTTTTTTTTTTTTTTGTATCATACTATATATATAATATAAGAAATTTAAATTCAATTTTTAAAATTTCTGTTTTTTTTTTAATATTTAAATTCAAAATATGATTGAAAATTATGCATATATATATATGGAAAAGTTGAATATTAGATTTTGAAGGTTATTTATAATCCATTAATAAGAAAATATATGTATATATATTTTAAAATAATAATAAATAAAAAAAAAAAAACTAAAAAGGTTTGAGTAAGTAAATGTAGCTCATTTTCAAAAGGAAAAATAATTCCAAATTGGAAAGAAATGTTAAGCAGAATCTTATACTCACTGCATTCCATTTTCATGTGTTTGTCCACTCCCTTAAAAACACCGGGGCCCACAATAAACGACACACAACAAAAATTCTGCCAATTCTCACTCTTTCCATCAGCGAAAGTATTAAGCAAACCTCTTCTGCAAGATCTCCAACCCCTTCTCTCTTCTCTCAAATAAATAATTCTAAAGCTCTATCCGTGTTTTTAAAAATTATTTTATCTTAATTTTAATTTTAATTTTTTTTTTTTTAAAACAATTTATTTATTCCTTTTAACTTTCCTTATAATATTACTATTAAATAAAACAAAGCAGAAATCGACAGCTCCAATTTTGCAGTTTTTTTTTTTAAAAAAATATTTTGCCTGTGCTTCGAAATCGGTGCTTTTGCTGGTGATGCCAACGCCGGTGAGCACAGCAAGGCAATGCTTGACGGAAGAGGCAGCCGGGGCGTTGGACGATGCTGTGGCCGTGGCTAGAAGGCGCAGCCATGCTCAGACCACTTCATTGCACGCTGTTTCCGCACTTTTAGCTCTTCCGTCTTCCACCCTTCGCGAGGCTTGTGCACGCGCCAGAAGCAGCGCGTACTCTCCACGTTTGCAGTTTCGGGCCCTTGAGCTCTGTGTTGGAGTCTCTCTCGATCGCTTGCCTACCACCAAAGCTCAGGAGGAGCCACCCATATCCAACTCTCTAATGGCTGCCATCAAAAGATCGCAAGCGAATCAGAGAAGACACCCCGAAACTTTTCATCTCTATCAGCAGCTGCAGTATCACAGCAATAACAATATTCACTGTAATAGTAGTAGTTCCTCCTCCCCGCCCTCGATTTCAACCGTCAAAGTTGAGCTCAGGCATTTTATACTCTCGATTCTTGACGACCCGATCGTGAGTAGGGTCTTCGGGGAGGCTGGCTTCCGTAGCTGTGATATAAAGTTGGCAATTTTAAACCCGCCTACCATTTCCAGATTCTCCAGAACTCGATGCCCGCCTTTGTTTCTATGTAATTTAAGCGATTTAGAGTTAAGTAAACGCGGGTTTAGTTTCCCTTTTCCCGGAGTTTTGGATGTTGAGAGCGTGAATGAGAATTCAAGAAGAATAGGAGACCTTCTTGTGAAGAAAACCGGGAAGAATCCCTTACTAGTTGGGTTCTGTGCTAATGACGCTCTTAGCGAGTTCATAGATTGTGTGCACAAGGGTAAAACTGGAGTCTTGCCGCAAGAAATTGATGGCTTGAGCTTGGTTAGTGTAGAAAAACAAATATGTGAGTTTTTGGATAAAGGTGCTGGCGAGGAATTGTTGGGGTTGAAGTTCAAGGAAGTTGACGATCTGGTCGATGGTTGTAAAGGACCTGGAGTGGTTATCAACTATGGTGACTTGAAGGTTTTCGTTGACCATGCGGAATCAGTGGAGGCAGCAAACCATGTGGTTTCTCGATTAAGTAAAATGGTGGAGGTTCATTGTGGGAAACTATGGTTAATTGGAGTTGCATCGAGCTATGATACGTTTATGAAGTTTTCAGCTCGATTTCCATCAATTGAAAAAGACTGGGATATGCATTTGCTGCCCATTACTTCTTCAAGACCTCCATCTGGACTGTACTCCAAATCCGGGTGAGTACTCTTCCAATCTAAATATGTTCGAAGCTTACTCTTTGGAATGTCTTAAGTATGGAATTGATATGGTTTTATATTTGGATAGGCAAAGGTTCAAACTCTCTTCAGAATATATTAATGCAAAGCTGTGTCTCTTGTTGTGTGTTATGTGAAAGGGAATTTAATACAATTAAATTGCTATCATTAAAAATCTACTAAAATACACTAAAAGTGTATTTAAAAATGTGTTAGAAACGTGTGCTTCTACGTGCCATTCAATTTATAAACAAATGGTTGTCTGATCCTTTTGTCTTTGCTTCTACTATATATAGTTCTCGGGGGTATGGGATGATTCAATCTGTACAAAGGTCTAAACTTTGGAATTCAAGACTTATTCCTTTTCAGGAAAAATATAGTGGATCTTGAGATGATCATATTATATTGTTCTTTTTATTTGTTTCTGTCCTTTTATTTTTTCTTTTTTTCAGACTTGTGAATAGATAATCAATCTCCTTGCTGATTATTACTGTACAGTTCTCAAAAATACAGAAGAATTGCTTAACTGAACATAATAGGTAATTAGCTTAGAGCATGACAAAGTTTTCACTGAACTGAACAAAAGTTACTCTTGTTAATCTATTTATTTGCTTGTAATTAAAATAGTTAATTTTCTATGTGATATTCTCTCAGGGGTAAATAGGGCAAATTTTGCCAGTAGATTTTTATTTTGCCTGTAGGAATAATAAGGAAAATGAATTACAAATAACAATACCGGATAAGGTGAACTGCATGGTGTCCAAAAAGATGAATAAATCACATAATAGAGTGATCTTCTATGCAAAATCATTATAGATCTGTTGGGTTTTCTTTATCTGATTTACATACGAAGAATTGGATTAGGCTAGAGAAAGTTTATGTATTAATGTGTTAGCCTGAGTAATCCAACATATATTTTGAGGATAATTTGAATTCCAGATTT
This sequence comes from Marsdenia floribunda, assembly GCA_035583425.1. Lineage (NCBI taxonomy): Eukaryota > Viridiplantae > Streptophyta > Magnoliopsida > Gentianales > Apocynaceae > Marsdenia > Marsdenia floribunda. The sequence continues at coordinate 10,145,325 of JAXGGT010000169.1, read as the reverse complement.
ATTTATGAATATTTGGGATGTTTTGTTTTTTATGTTTTTTAATGCATCTGGAATTAAGTCTTTCTTGTTTTGCTCCTGCTTAAGAACTTAAATTTAGTTCTACAAGTGACACATATGAATATTTAATTAAGGGTGTAATTAGAACTCCTTTGGATAATTATATTGTTTTAATTACCTTAATATGTGTGCAAATGGTTGAAAGACCTTCAATTTTGAATCAAAGCAGTGTAAAGTTTCAAGCAGAATTCATCTTTGTCCCCCTTTTGCTTCACAAGGTCGATTGGCATTTATCTTATTATTTCTATTGGAACTTAATGATCATCATAAGCATTTTTTGCTTTTCTGTTTCCGAAATGATGTACTCATGAACACGCTGTGAAAGAAGTGTAAGAATTTGTATTCTGAAGTTCTTGTTGGCAAGTATTTAACTTAAGATTTTGTGTTCAACCAAAATACAAGGGAAGCAAAATAAGAAAGGGCCCCGAGTCAATATTAACATCCTGGCTTCTGTCTTATCTTGCATTGGCTCTGACAGATGGGTGCTCATGATATGCTTACAGCTTGATAGGGTCATTTGTTCCTTTTGGTGGTTTCTTCCCTTCAACATCTGATTTTGAAAGTCCAAGGAGGAACAAAAATCAATCTTCGGGGCGCTGCAGCATATGCAATGAAAAATATGAGCAGGAAGCATCCATTGTTTTGAAGGGAGGATCCACTGGTTCAGTTGGTGACCGGTGCTCATCAAATTTATCTTCTTGGTTACAGATGGCTGAGGCCAACAAAAGCAAGAGATTGAGTACTGAAGAGGTTGCCACTCCTTCAAACACTCATCATCTAAGGATGATAAAAACATTTTTAGCTTCTACCTTCAATTGTTCATTGGCATAATACTTTGATAACCATGCTCTCTGTAATTGCAGTGCAGGTCTCAGATGATCGAACCATATTAAGTGCCAAGCTGATGGGACTAGAAACAAAGTGGAACGAGATATGTCAGCGTCTTCATCGTAGTTGGTGTTTCCAGCAAAATGTTTCTTCTTCAACCAAGTCTCAAGTTCCAGATGTATATGCATCACCTTTTACTTCTGCAAGGAGTGAAAGCAGTAATACTGACCTATTACAGGAGAAGAGAATGTTCAGCGTCTCAAGTTCCTGCATGCGTTCAGACTTTCCACATAGCTCCCTTCCAAGGCCAAACATATTGGAACCCATTCCTTCAAATACTGGCATTGATCCCCAAGCTGAAGTGTCTATACAGAGATCAAGTACAGGAAACCTTTGGAACCCCTCCCACGCTGTTGGCAATTTGAGTTTGCCCCTTGATCATGCAGCATCATCCTCTATTACCTCTGTGACCACAGATTTGGGGCTTGGAACCATTTTTGCATCTGCAGTAGAGGAGCCAATAAAAACCAAATTTCAGGAGCATAAAGATCATCTTTCGAAAGTCTCACAAGGTTCTGTATCTGCTGATACATCTATTGGGAATGCCTCAAACCAAGTCGGTCGATCTTCTTGCTCCTCTGTTCCTGAGTTGGGAAACCAGTCAGATGGAAGTGATTTTAAGTTTCTTTTGAGGGTTCTTTCTGAAAAGGTTAGCTGGCAAGATGAGGCTGTCGATACTATAAGTCAAACTGTGGCTTCTTGCAAAAATGGGCATGGGAAAAAGCGCGGTTCAAGCAAAGGAAGCATTTGGCTCAGTTTTTCTGGGCCTGACAAAGTGGGAAAAAGGAGAATTGCTGCTGCACTTGCTGAGGCAATATTTGGCAGCAAACTGAATCTGCTTCGAGTGGACTTTGACTCAGTGGATAAGGGTAGCTGCTCAAGCACACTTTTTGACCGTCAAGATCTAAGAAGTGACGATCTAAAGTTAAGGGGAAAGACTATTGTTGATTATATTGCCGAGGAGCTAAGCAAGAAACCCCAGTCAGTGGTTCTCCTGGAGAACATTGATAAGGCTGATTTTATTGTTCAGAATAGCTTGTCCCAAGCCGTGAGAAATGGAAAATTACCAAATTCTCTTGGTAGAGAAATTAGTATCGGCAATGCTATTTTTGTAATCACTTCAAGAGAGTTAAAGGTTTGCAAAGAAGTTCCCTCTGAGAAATTGCATGTTGAATATAGCGAGGAAAGAATATTAGCAGCCAGAGACTTCAATATGCAAATTTTAGTCGGTTATGCTTATGGTGATGGTGCTAAAATCAGTGATACAAATGTAGTGACTGATCCAACAAGAGGAAATAGAGCTGCTCTCGCTTTTGGTAAGAGAAAGCCAATTGGTGATGTTGAGTCTTCCGCGAACCAGAAGTTGCAAAGACCTAAACGAGCTCATGAATCTTCAAGATCGTGTCTTGATCTAAACTTGCCTGTTGAGGAATTGGAAGAAGAAGATGACTGTTATAATAATAGTAACAGTGATTCAGGCTCTGAAAGTTCAAAAGCATGGTTAGAGGAGTTTTTGGATGAAGTGGATGGAGATGTTTTCTTCAAGCCATTCGATTTCAATGCCCTTTCACAGAAAATTTTAAGAGATATAAGCCTGAGATTCCAGCAAATAGTTGGCTCCAACTGCATGCTGGAGATTGATTCAGAGGTAGTGGCGCAGATACTGGCAGCTGCTTGGCTATCAGAAGGAAAGAAATCGTTGGAGGACTGGGTGGAAAAGGTTCTCTGCAGTAGCTTCAAGGAAGCCCTCGAGAGGTACCATCTTTCTCCTGTCCATGTAATAAAACTAATCCCTTGCCGAAGCCTTGTGGAAAACCATGCTCCCGGAATCTGCCTTCCAGCTAAAATAACTGTAAACTGATGGTTCATCCCTCTTTCCTCATTAGGTTTGCTTGTAATTAGTTATGTATAAATATATATATATATATATGTATGTCTTAGCATTTATGGTCTTAATTTGGTAGGTTTTTTGTTAGTTGTAATTGATTGGGTCCATTTCTATATAAGCAGTGCTGTATTTTACTATGATTAGAGATAGTCAACCCGCATAGAAAGCTACTCTGATCAATAATAGAAAATTTTGTTTTTATCCCTTATTCTGCATGTGTGTATGCTACCTTTTCTGGTTTTCCCAGGGACGCAATCAATAATATTTCCTCAACATAAATTCATAAAGAGCTTCGAGATTTTTAAGAATAAAAATTCTGTCATAAAATCTGTTTTTCTGGGTCTTATGGTCTTAAATTAGTTATAACCGTAAAACTACAGTATCTATTTTGACTTTGACTTCGTTCGCCATAGATTTCAGCTTTTTGCTGTAAAACATAAGAGTGTTTCTGTTGTTCTTGAGAGTTGAGAGTCTCCAAAAGAAGGAGAAGAGAAAACATAAGAAGAATGTCTTGAAGTCTTTCTTGGGCTTGGGCTTTGTCATGGAAATTGGATAGACCCACAGAGATCCAGTCTAATCCAACGTTTTTTTTCTTTTTTGTTTCGCTTATAATTTTACTATGATATATACTGGTCTAACCCATCAATAATATTGGGCTTTCTGCATCGAGTTTATTATTCATTTATTTTCTGAAAAATAGGATAATTATTTTAACAGATAAATAAAAAATATATATATATATGTATATGGGAAATGGATTAAATGTTGCTGCAGGCGGTGGATATTTTTAGTTTTTTGAAATTTTGAGGTATTTTTGTCTTTAATGTGTCTACATAATCTTTCAAATCATAAGTGAGACTGCTACTAACTAAATTAAGTCTTCTTGATGTAGATATTCTTAGGCTGTGTTTGGACTAGCACTTATTTTGAGTTGAGTAAGTTTATTTTGAGTTGAGTGAGTTTATTGCGGAAAATAAGAAGTTGTTTTTTTGTATTTTGAAAAGTTGTCCAGTAAATGAGGTTCAAAAATAAATATAGGACCCATTCTTGAAAGAAAGAAGTTGGAAAGTGTGGGACCTTTAGTTGCAAGTTGAGAGATAAAAAAAAAGTTAGTTCTTGTCCAAATAGAAAACTCAACTTAAACTCAAGATAAGTTGTAGTCAAAACCTAGCCTTAGTTAGTTAAGAAAAGAGAGAGGAAAAAAATAAAATAAAACACTTTGTAAAAATGAATTAACGCAACTCATTGGCTCTGGAATTATGATTGGAATTGTATTTGAAGTAAAATTCTGAAAGCAAAAACTTCAATTACAAAAAATGATTCTTTAAAGTGTTTAGATTACTATCCAATTTAAATTAAGTAAAAAAATTTTGTTTCCCAATAATCCTACATTTTTGATAAGTGAAATTTCATTAATAAAGGGAAAAATTACACATAAATGAATAAACATCATTTATGGTAACAAAATACACATCCAACTTAAAAAAGGTGGAAGACAAAATACTCAACCTAAAAAATATAGGTGAGTCAAATAAGACATAAAAAACCAAACAAGTACAAAACAAACACAACAAAATCACCCTAACTATTTCTACAGCAATCTCATCATCAGGTACAGCTATCATCTGCAAGAAGAACTCGACTTCATCTTCTTCCTTCAACAACAACCTAAGCGATCCTGGGCGAATCAAAAATCTCAGATGAAGTTTGAGAAAAAGATAAAGATCGAGTAAAGGGCCCAGATCTGAACTGGGTTTAGAAATAAATTCTTCTGAAAGAAGAAAAAAGACTTAATCTCTAAAGATTAAGCAAAGATCTTATATTTGAAGAGTAGAAAATGATGGAAAAAATTAAAAAAATAGTAGAATGATAGACAAAAAGACACAAAAACAAAGGATTAAAAACAAGTAAAGAGAAATATAAGAAAATGGGTCTCCGACCAAGAGAGAAGCTTAGCCAAAGTTAAGCTCCCTCTTGGCCGGAGAAAGGGAAGAAGAAGAGGAGAAAAACTAGTAGCGGCGGTGGGCAGAGGAGAAGAGAGAAAAAATATAGAGAGGGAAAGTTAATTTTTCCCAATAATCCTACATATTTAGACTTTTTTTTTTTTTAATTAAAGTTTATCTCTAACTCTATACACTAAGTGTGTCACCTTATCTAAATAGGGTCAATAATGTGAGCCTTACTTTAATTCAAAAATATTTATATTATTAATAAAATAATATTACATACTTTTTTTCGAAGAAAATTTTCTTACACAAATAATCATTACATCCTATAAAATTTATATATTTAATGTAAGTTTTGTTTTACCAAAAAAAAAAAAAAAAAAAAAAAAAATTATAATCCAAACATACCCTTAGTTTTTGATAGAATATTTTATGTCTTTATTGGATTTGGTCAAATAAGGCCTGACTACTAAAATTTTGCTAGAGACTTCAGCTGACACTTCGTACAGCTTGTTCACGTGTTTTAAAGTTTATCACAGAAATAGTAATCTACGACAGATTTGATTCATTCAATCAAAATAATAATACTAACAATAATAATTTTAAGGATTTTCTTTTGTCAAATATTTATACTTACTTGTCCATAACTAATGTCTTTGGTCGAAAATGATGAGAGAGAGAGAGAGAGAAACTAACAACATTGAAATGGTAGTTGGTAAGCAATATCCCTGTGATGAAAGTTTAAGGGTGTTTTTTTATTGAAATTTTTTTTTAGAAATTTTTTTTTTTATTTTTAAAAAAGAATTGAGTTAATTACAAATAATGAGGAGTAAGATGGGGCTAATGTAAGATGTTATCTAGTAAATGAAAGACAAAAATATATTTTATTAGTGTAATGATAATTTTTTATTTGAATTATATATATTTATATGTATGTATTGAATATTTATAGTAAGTGAATGAATTTTTTATTCATTTTTTTTTGCCACCTCACCAGACATGAACAGTAACATGTTAGATTGGTGTCCAAACAAGTACAACTATTTTTTTGAGTTTGAGTGAAATTTTGAAAAAAAAAATCTCAATCCAAAAATAACCTAAACTATTGGTTCTCCATTCAATTCCTGGGAAAGCCTAAATAAAAAAAATAAAAATAAAAACAAGGGAAAATTACTTAGGCTTAAAAGTTAAATGCTTAGTACTATGGACTAATATGAAACGAATGCAAAACCTAACTTCAACTAATTACTTCGTTCAAAAAAACGTCGTGAGCATGCTTCATCAATCGAGGTGGCCAACCCTAATTTCTCCTCCTTCTCTCTTCCTTCTTTGCCAGCTGTCGCCCCCCTCTTCATCTTCCTCTCCCGGCCAAGAGAGGAACTTCAACTCCGGCTGGAGTTTTTTTCTTGGTCGGAGATATAGTTTATAACATTTTTCTTCTAGTTCTTGTCTTTTTTAGTAGTTTTTATCTATGTTCTTCATTTTATCTAATATCTTTAAAACTCTGCCATCTTTTGCACTTCTTTGTTCTAATTTTTCAGACTTTTTTTCTTCTTTTTGAAGGAAAATGTGTTAAACACAGTCTAGATCTGGGCCCCTTACTCGAGTTCTATTTTTTTCCTAGACTTTCTCTGATATTGTTGCCATGCCCAGGATTGATTAGTCAGTTGCTGACGAAAAAGGATGAAACCGAGTCTATTGTGCAAAGGAAATCTGCAGTTGATGGCTGGAGGCTTGAAGCTTTAGATAGAATGTCTTTTTATTTTCATGTTTTTTGTTGTTTGTTGTTGTTTACCTGTTCTGTTTTTGTTGTTGTTGTTGTATTGTTATTCACTTAATTTTATTAGGTTGAGTCTTTTCTTTCTAC
>JAXGGT010000169.1:10103263-10118501 GCA_035583425.1 Marsdenia floribunda | reverse complement strand
CTTATAAATGAGAGTAGCGATCTGTCTCGGGAAAATTGCTTCTATCTTTGTGTGATCCCACTGCGTTCTGCTAGAGTTCATTTAGGTTTACTAATAGATTAAGTTATTGTTACAATTTAGGTTTACTATACAATTGACATTTCTCAAAAAATATTTTAAATTAAAAATAAATATTAAGATTTATTCTTATATTTTATATCGCATTCTTCTATTCGATATGAGATGGGTATCAATAGAGCTGTAAACGAGCCGAGCCGAACTGAACATTGAATATTTGAGTTCGGTTCGTTTAATGTTTCGAGCATAAAATTTTGTTCAAGTTCGTTCGATTATTTGTTCGTATAATTTGAAAATTGTTCGAGTTTGGCTCGTTTAACTTTTTTAAAAAATTAAAAAATTTAATTATAAATAATAAAAATATCAAAACAAGCAAATTAACCTTAATAGCAGACAATTAAGGTTAATTATAAAGGAAAAGAAAAAAAGAAAGAAATGAAACCTAACATTAACCTATAAATTATAAAAATATAATATTAATATATAATAATTTATATAATATATAAATATTAAAATTTATTCACGAATAATCGAGCGTTCGCGAACACTATTCGAGTTCGTTCGATTCGTTTAATAAACAAATGAGCTTTAATTGAGTATAAACGAGCTCGTTTGCAAACAGCTCGGTTGGTTTAACAGCTTTTTAGGTATGAACCAAACTATTGTTGTCAGTGACTCATAGATTAATTCATTGACCAAACCTTATAAATTCATGTTTTGTTAGTTTTGTCTTGTGAACCTTTTTTTTTTTTCGAAATTGCTGAAAATTGTTCTTATCGAACTCATGAATTGGGTCATTGACCAAACCACATGAATTCACACTTGGTTAGTGGAATTGTCTGGTCCACTCGTAAATTAGGTTATTGAGAAAAAAATAAATAAATTTTGAATTTTTTGTATTTAAATGTAAATAATTTAGAAAACTATTTTAATATGGAGAAATATTTTTACTTTTTAAAAAAAAAAAAAAAACATAATAAATATTTTTGAAATCTAAAAATGTATTACAAAAATTATCATTTTACTGGAAAAAATATTTAGATAAATATAATTCAACAATTATCAGTGTGTGAATAGAAAGAACCAAAGTCTCACGGTGTTAAGCCGAACAGCAAATGTTATTAGAAAAAAAAAGCGCTGTTATTCTCCAAAAAGCTGCACAAACGTAACGTAACGGATCAAAACCAGCAGAGATTCATTTCCAACTCCCGAGGACGATGATCATTTATATATATATATATATATATAATATACACTTTACCTGTTTACAGAGTGGGAATTTTTTAAGAATAGAGTTAGATCTCAAGAAATATTTTTATATTTTTAACTGCATTCATTTCAAAAAAAATTAAATTGAAATAAAAATATGTATCTTAGTACGTAGTTAGTTTCATTGGTTAAAATATATACGAACAGCATGAATTCGACACGGAGAGTATTACATGAATCTTTATGTTTATGGCGTGAACTGTGGGTTTTACTCATTTTGTTCAGTTCTTGTAAGACTGACGAAGAAAAAAAAAAGAACGAAGAAAACAAATGAAAATTAAGGGCCAAAACTCGTATTTTTCTTTTCTTTTCTTTTCTTTGTTTTGGCATGTGGTTTTCAAATGTCTAAATCTAAAATAAATGTCCTACTTTTACACAATTCAATGGTATTAAATGTGTACTTATCAAAAATTTATCAAAAAAAAAAAAAAAAAAAGTGTACAATGTTTTTTAAAAGAAAAATTGGTGAATTTAGACCTCAATTTTTTAATTATTAGCTTGATATATATTTTTTATTTTTTATTCATTTAATAGATTCTTAATGTATAATAAGTTGGTGTATTTTGTTATTTTTTTCACAAAATTTCACTTGTTCAAACAAAAATTTTGTTAAGAAAGGGACCAAATACACTAACTTATTAAACATTAAAAATAGACAAATAACATTGTACACATTTTTTCACACCATAAATTATAAACATTAAAGACTAAATTCACCAATTTTTCTTTTTAAAATGTAAATATTATCCGAATTTAAAATCTTTGATTTGATATTATTATATTAAAAATAATTAAATTATTACCCATATTAACTTGAAAAAATTTGTAGAATATAAATTCTCAAAACTATGAAATAGTTGATATATAATTCAAAAATGTTCCAATATAAATTGAATTTATGATAGCCCACCTAACCAAATTAAACTAATTAAATTTCACGTATTATTTTTTTAATTTTAAAATGTAAGGATATATTTATACACTTTTATTCCTGATTGAAAGATTTGAATTGTTACGATTCTTATATATTTTGACTTGTTTTGAATTGATTCAGGAAAACGTGAATCTCATGAAAACATCAGTAAAACTATTAAAACAAAGGTCTGTGTAACCCCCAAGGCGTAGGTGGTGAATTGATAAAATGCTTTCTCAGCTTAAGTGAGATTATGGGATCGAAATTGTACTTACATATGCAGTTATTTAAAAACTTGGGACCAAAGCTTTTCTCCCGCTCGAGATTTACCGACTTGAGCAAGAATTAGTTTAAATGTGGACATAACTTGAAAGGTAGGTAAGTACCTATCGCGACCGATTCAGAACACCTCATGCACTATGCAAAAAAAAAAAAAAAAAAAAAAAACAAACAAACGTGTGGTCAATATTTAGTGCAACTCCATCACGATAACAACAGAAGTGTGAAAAACTTGAAAATCGAGAAAAATACTCTCCATCTGAAGAAACCTTTTATTTTTTTTTTATATACGACTTATATCACGCCCAAATATAAGGGTAGTAAGCCAGTTGATTGCTACGTAGAATCTGTTCCTCCAGCTTACGACACGTGTTAGATAAGCGGACCTCCAGATGAACCAGCTTACAAATCCAGCCATCGACAGCCCTTTCGCCTCCTGTTTTATTTAGATTTAGAATTTAGAACCACAATTTAATGAATAACCAACCATTTTTAAGTCGCCATACACCAGAAAATGAAGTTCGGAAGTTAATAATAATAATAATAATAATAAATTAACCTTGCTCTGCCTAAGGTCCACTAGGGCCTTATATCTGCCAATTGTAGCCATGCTTCCCAAATGCCTATACACAAATACATCTCCCAGATCAATATCCTTTGCTGAACTTGCACGACCCCCGCCTGCTTTACCCAGCTTGTTCAACTGCTGTGCTAGATATTTCCCTTGCCTTTCTGCCACCTGATCCAAGACAACGTACAGAATATGAATATGGACAAATTATCCCTATATCTAATTCCTCAATTTTTACCTGAGCCAGAGCAGGAAGGACTGGTTTTCCTGTACTTTCAAGAAACCCACAGCAGTCACCAATTGCAAAAACATCCTCCACAGATGGAACGCGTAGCCACTCATCCACTCCAATCCTGAAGGATACATGAATCATCCATGTCATTAAAAAAAAAAAAAAGTCTCCTTATTTAGGAAATATGAAGGAACAATAGGACTAATAAGGCATCATCATCATAATACAACTTAATTACCTCCCCCCTGGTGATTTGGGAACATCCATGGCTTTTACGAAAGGTGAAGGGCCAACACCAGTAGACCACACTAACATGCCATAAGGTACATCAGTCCCGTCAGTAAGTACAATCTTCTCGGGTTGAACATCTTTTACAATTCCACGGACTAAATGAACCCCTGACTGGAAACTTTCAAATCAGTAGCGCAAACTACAAAAAAAGGCTCCACAAACTGCAAAATTTCTTTTGACAATTGCTAAATTTTTAATAAACAGCGACTACCAGCTCAAAATTTATCAGAAGACTTCATAAAAATGTTAAAATCACAGACAAAAAAGTACACAAGAAGCAATTTGGAACTGAAAATTTAACCTGCTATCAGAAAATGGACCTAAATCTCAAAAAGCCAGCATTGGTTCCTTTCAGAAAATAAGAAGCAGAAAACATTAAAAAAAAAATAAAAAATAAAAAATGGATGGTTCCAATTTGACCTGTAACGGGACGGGAAAGGACTTGAACTTTTAAAGATGGCATCATTTCCTCCCAATACGTTGAGAAGCAAAAATGTAATAATAAAATGGCAGAGAAGACGGACCAACAGTAGAGAACGAGACTAGCCTTACAAAAAAGGACTTGATCCAATTTATAAGCTGCTAATGTTTTGGTATTTGTCTTCCATCATTCTTCAGAAACAGTGAGTCTTCACCTTTCCAAATATTCTATAATCTTCTAAATAATATGAAAAACGAGTAGAAAAGATTGAATAAATAGCAAAAGAAAAAAGCTCTACTTTATGGGTGAGTGCATGATCTCCTAATCCAAATGAAACCTGCTGTAGCAGGAGTTAACTAAGAAATGAAGAATATCAATTAAAATTCTAGCAATACTCATGTATTAGTTAGACAATACAAACTACGGACTGTTTTAACCAGTGTCTGACCTTAGTCAACTGCTTGGTTGCATATATTCTAAGGCGATCATCAAAGGAGGATAGTATCTCATTTGCCTGGAAAACGAAAAGCAATTGTCAGTGTAATGTATTTTTTCGAAGGAATTTGTCAACAACATATCATGACCTGGTAAATGACAAATGATGACACAAGGCAAAGGAAACCATTGGAAAGATTGTTGAACCATATCTAGTAAAGAAAATTCTGTAAGCATACTTCAATTAAAGTGACATGAATATAATCCTTGACATGAGAATATCGTTCGCGAACATCCCTCGTGATGAAGTCACTAAGTTCACCACTAAACTCAACACCTGTTGGACCACCTCCAACAACAACACAATGTAGAAGCCTGCTTTTTTCTTCATCAGAAATCCCTGTGTCACATACATTAGAAAAAAAAAAATTCAGAATGTAAATATACCAGGTGAATTTATGTCTGGTGAAATCAGAATATCAGGTAAATACCAGGTGCATCAGACAACATCAAGTTCAAAAGCAGTTTCCGCCGAATTTCCTGTGCATGATGAACCTCACGGAGAAAAACTGCATGCTCTTGAACACCCTTAATTCCAAAGGTAGATGCCTCTGCTCCAGCAGCAATAATCAACTTGTCATATGCTATTTTAAACTTCCATGGATCAAGGTTAGCAGTTCCATCAGTTACAGATTGGCAGAGAACCTTCAGCAACAAGTTTGAAAAGGTTGGAAACCATTGTTATTTCTCAGAATTCATGCAAAGTTTTCAAGGAAAAACATTAATGATCTTAAATTTGACAGACAAAAGTAACTGCATGACTGTTCAGAAATAAAGATTCAATGAAGTCCCTATGCCCTTGTGTTGTCTCCCTGACCTTTCCCAAGTGACTACTAGATATGAAATGGAAAATCAGAATTTTCATACTCTTTATACTCAGGAGCAAATTTGTGAAACTTTTCTTTTCAACAACACTCAGACAGTAAGCCAGTAACCATATCGTAACTGGAGTAAATCAAGTCATGCAATAAAGTTACCTCTCCTTCAAATCTCAATGACGGATATCTACTAGATGTTGCACCTTAAAGGAATATAATTCTAGCTAGGGAGCAAGTAAAACACCATCACTACATGTTACAGCAGTCAGGAATAAGGCATCATGATCATGCCATTAAAATACCATTCAGATTTCAGAAAGCCCAACACAAAAGAAGCAATTAACTTAAGCACATTCATAGGGCATCTTTTAAACATAAAAGTTTGTTGGCTTTAAAGCAAAAAGGAGAAGTATTTATTTAATTTGTTAAAAGAAGTACTTATTTGGTATCAGTATTTTTCCTTCACATTTCATATAGCTTCCCAGCTTAATTACAGGTACCGTGGATGTTTGGGGTTAAATCTTTAGCAGCAACAAACAAACACAAGAAGCACATTACCAAATTTTACACAATTGGCAAGAAAAGTGGGAAGCAAGAAATGGAAATCGTAGTGATGGCATACCTCGTGGTTCTGGAAATCAATACCGGTAGACTTAGCAAGAAAAAAATAAGAACCCGGTTCCCTAGATATTGCCGGTTGAATACGATTAATCGGTTCAGCCACAGAGCGAAACTCGAGAGTGCCCACACAAGTGGACGCCAATAAAGGTGTGAACACCATGTGATTCCTGGGTGACACGCAGACCACATCATAGATCTTAGTATCAATATCCTTCATAAGCCTGCAAGCTGCCCATCCGGATCCCAACACCACTACCCTGGGCTTCTCATTCCCTTCAGTGGGTCTTAGCCCAGCATAACTTTCAACACCACAATTTTTCGACTCCGCCGCCTTCTCTGTCGTGGCAGTAGTTGCAGTGCTGAAATGCAAAAAACTGTTTCTGTAGTTCAATAAATTAAAGTTACTAGTAGTTTTAAGGGAGGATGATGACAACGACGACTGTGTTCTGAAAGTGGTAGCAGAAAATTGGATGAGATTTTTGAACCAAGGCATGATGATTGGAGTTGTCCAAATCTTCCGGAACCTTGTGTTCAGTTTTCCTTTGGGATAATGAATCCAATAAGAACGGGATCCTTTCTTTTCTTTGTGCCACTGTGCACTGTGCACTGTGCACTGGTGGGGGCAATAAGATATTGTTATTAATGGTGATGTTTGGAGTTTTTCATGAGGGGTTTTCGGAATTTTCTCATCAGAGGTTGTGCTGGACGAACTTTCGACCACCGTGGATGAGTTGGCGGCTAGCTTGGGTCAACAGATGGCACTGAGGCGGCGGCTTTCAAGATTTATGACTTCGTCTCGTACAAAATCTAACGCATTGTGTCTTGAATTACAGTAATAATTCAATTGAGATATATTTTTTTTCTTAGTAGACAAGGTATCCTAAATAGATTTCAATTATAGGTGGTACTTTAAACTATATTTATATTCAGACTAATATTCGCTAAAACCGAATAGATCCTTTGGAAGAGGTAAGTTCTAAAAAAAGAAATTTCTTCCTTAACTCTATTAGGAATTTTTTTTTTTTTTTTCCCTGGGTGTAAAATAGATATTATATGAGATAAATGATTTTTTTTTTTAAAAAAAAATCATTATTTTATTGACTAGTTTAAAATAATAATATATAATTTAAAAATATGATTAACTTTAGAGAAATTTATGAAAAAGACTTCCAAGATGATAGTATATACAATACAAAGTCATGCTCAAGACCTTTAAATCAACAAATATTTAGATCCAAAGAATTCAATATAAACGTTGTATTTGGACAAATGCATAATTTGAGAAAAATGATTTTTTTTTTTTTTTTTTTTTTTTTTGTCTTTTCAGAATGATTGGTGAATGTTTATTTTGATAAATATCTAATTTTACAAGTGTGTTGAATATTTGGAGGTAGAAAAAATATATTTAAAAAAACATATATTAGTATACCTTGTTAATAGATTTTATTATTATTATTATTATTATTTTTAATTTTATGTTTTGGTTGACCAATGAATAAAAATTTTAAAATTATGCATTAGTCGAAAATATACTTTAAATGTTCCAAATAATCGGGCCTTAATGTCTGGCCCAGATCAAACATAGGGTACGGTAAAATAGAGATTTTTTTTTTTTTTTTTTAGTGCCCAGGTGTCCTGAATGGGTTCCAATTATGGGTCGCACCTTTAAACTATGTCTACATTCAGACTAATCCCCACTCGAGTTGGGTAGGTCCCTTGCGGAAAGTAAGCTCTAACCTTGAATTTTTAAACGGTTGCATACGTGAGTACCGTTTCGATTCCGTGACCTCACTTACGCTTAGACGAGCACCTTACCAACTCACCTACGCCTTGGAGTTGTAAAATAGAGATATTATTCTAGGGAATATGCAAAGGACCAACAGATTATTATTAATATTAAGTAAAGGATCTAAAATGTTGCAATTCCTAAATTCTTTATTATTCTAATACTAGGAAATTACATATTATTTCTCACTTTCTACAATATTTTTATTTTGAATAACTTGGTTCATGACTTTAAATTGACACATTACTTAAGAAGCACAACTATGTCAATTTATATAGTATTATTATTATTATTCTATAAATTATTATAATTTTACCCCAAAAAAAATATTTATATATTTTGTTGATAAATTAAATCTAATTAACAATTTTTTTTTTTTTTTTTTTTTTTTTTTGATAAATATCTCCCAGTTATAAAAATAAAGTTGAAATTGACACCACATTGTTCAGTTTCTTTACTTGTCTAATGTCCATATAGTTATGGGCCGGAACTAAATACTTGTGAATTATTGTTTCAATTAATTAATGTTTGTAATAACCTCGTTAATAACTTCATAAAACCCAGTCAAGAAGGTGTAACTCAATTGATAATATTATCACTTATGATTCAAGAGATTATGCGTTCGAGATATAACAGACGTAAAAATACCTCAAATTAAAAAAAAAAAAAAAAAAAACAAACAAACAAACTTCATAAAGCCCCAAATTTCTGGACGCCTACCCAACCTAATCAAAGACCAAAACCTATATGGGACTTTCTTCTTTTCTTATTATTATTTTCATAATTATGTTGACGTGTCTTGGACGAGTGTGTGAGTGTGAAACATATCTTTAAATCACGTTTATATCTAATTAATCATCCTTTGAATTTAATAAGTATTTTTTAGAAAAGTAAATTATAACTTTAAATTTTAAATGACTATACACATAAACGCGATTTTAAATATGTAATCTCATTTAAGTCATGAATTTTTTTTTTGTTAACTTACATGCACACTGAAGTTATTCTTAAATCTTAATATAATATTGCCTTTATCACCAAAAAAAAAAACTTTTGACATTGAACAAGTATGACTCAATTAGTAATTCCTATATAAGATTCTGAATTCTATACATATTGCAAAGTTAAGGTAAATTTAAATTAGTTGAAATAATAATTCAAATATCATATGATATAACAAAAAAGAAAAAGAAATGAAAACTATATCAATAATATGTTAGTAAGTGAAAAGAATTTGAATTTCTTTAAACAATATTTCAAGTTTAAATTTTGTAAAAAAAAATAAAAAATTGATAAGCTTATATAATGAATTAGTAGGCTTAAAGTAGTGAATTTAATTAGAGGACCAGTTGTAGACAGTGAAAATTTGTAAAGTAATTTAAATTAATTAAGTGGTAGATAAAATTTCACTTAATTATTTATTGCAAATTACTCTTTAATTACTATAATGAATTGTATACTGACACGTGATAATGTTACAAAGATTGACCAATCATAATTGAAGGAGTGTTTTACCCAATTGGAAGGCGCCACATCACCACAAGAGACCCTTACATTGTCATCCCTTCCTCTATAAATAGTAGAGTAAGAGGAGCTTCAAAAATAATACACAAGTCTTGGAGATAGAGAAGTTCTGTCATATCGGATCCTTCCTCATCGAAATCAAGCTTGAACCTTCGAATCCATTGACAAAAAGAATCAACGGATTAGATAAAGATTGTATTAATGAAATACATATTTTAAAATTAATTTTGTATTTGCATTATTTCTTATTTAATTTTTGCAGACGCAAAATTACTGTTCAAACCAATATTCAAGGGAAATTTGAGTAATTAAATAAAAGTTATAAAAAATTAAAGTAAGAAGAAACAAAAAAAAAAAAAAAAAAAAAAAACTCAGAGAATCGTCATCTCTGGATAAAAATATGTATAAATATATATAAAGATGTACATATAGTCCGGAGCCTGTTTCTCTACATGTACCAAGTTGCAAAACGAGGTAGAAAGTACTATGCCGACACAGAATTATTATTACATATATAAATTAGGATACTTATAAGATTTTAATTATTTTATTTTTCCTCTTTAGATGGTTTTTTGCTTAGATCTCGAGAATAGACGCAAAGAAGAATGCAGGTTAGAGACCGTCACGGAGTTCTGCGACCACCGCCTCCACGACCGTTGCCACCTCTGTTCCTGGGATCATGCCCGGTATTTGCAGACGCTTCCCCATAATCATCAAGCTTCACTTTCAGAGACCGTTCGTGGATTCCAGCAGTGTTGATTTCCTCTCCTGTAGTTTAGTTAATCCATGCACCATTAAACACTATATATAATCCAGTCAAATTTCTTCACATATACATATAGGTCTGCCAAAAAAAAAAAATATAGTTCTGAATATTTTTAGCGTTTTATATATACAAACTAAAAGAAAATAATTAAAACACACACTACATAAGGGGATCATGTCTGACTAATGATGGTTCTGTGACAATCAGCATCAGCATCTGATAAACTTGGTCCAATATTGTTTTGGTACTGCAACTTTCTAAATTAAGTGATCGCTCAGAATGCATTACCAATACCTACTGCTTGATTATAATGTGACTGGAACCTTATGGAGAAGAGGAACTTGGAAACAAAACCAGTGCAGTTTTTAAAGAATAAAATCTAAAAAAAAAAAAAAAAAAAAATCCTCCACGTACAGAGAACGCATTGATTTTCGGGGTTTAATTTTATGCATACCGTAGAAGACGCAGAAAGAAGATTGAGATCAGACAGTAGTTACAAGATACCTGCAGAGAGAAAGACTGTGTTTCGGCCGGCCGAGCAAGCAGTGGCAAAGAGAAAGAAGAGAAGGATGAAGAACCGATACGCCATAGCCATCTCTTTCTCGAGAAGGGTTAGATGAAGAAACCCACTGCCTACAACGTGTGCTATTTATAGAAATGGGAGGACTTCTGGTTTTGGCTTTTATTGGACGTGGAGAGGGAGTTGCGGAATTTAGAGTTGACCAATGTGAATCGTGGGCACCACGCTGGCTAACAATGAGTTTGATGAAATCCCAACCGTTGGCTTCCTTGGGTCAAAGGGTTGCTTTCATATACTTTATTTGAAAAGGAAACCGACCCAATTTCCTTGCTGGGCTCTCAAATACCTCTGTAAATTGCAATTTCAGTTTGTGTGTGTGCCTGAGATGATAACTTTACTTACTTCAAAATTCAAATCATATATATTTTTTAATTATATCTTATAGAAGAATTTAATTTTAAGTATGCTTAAATATTTACTTTACAAATTAAAAAAAAAAATCGTGATAAAAAAATATAACTTAATTAGTAATCATCTTGATTATAATTTATTTATAATTATATATTCAAATAACCTTTTAAAACGGAAAATTCTTAAAATATTAAAAGTAAATGAATAAAGAAATAAAATCAAGGAGTATCGTGTTATGCATGGGAGATCGAGTCAAAGAAACTTAAACAGACATTTGGTTGATAATATCAAATTTAGATATTTCTTTTCAATTGATATATATATATATATATATATATATACTGTTAAAGCAGCAATTTTAGGACACAATACCATACTTAAAAACCCTAAGTGCAGTACTCGACAAAGCTATTCAATATTTTATCATTTGTCTAGCGCACTCGTTATTTGGTACCAAAAGAGTTGCTATGAAGCCTCTACAGTCTATGAATACTATGACCATTTTTGCTTCCAAGTGTCAAAGTCAACCGCATAATAGTTTCTAAGCACTAAAAGATTAGTGACAGTACAGTACATCCATCACAACATATTGCGATCTTGAAATTGCATACTTCCCACCCATAGCAATAGTCTTGAGTCCAGATTCAACGGTTTACCTGTCCCTGGTTCTCAGCCAGTTGAACCAGCCACACTGATGAATCTTCCAGAGAGAATGACTAAATGTACGATGTACCAATCGTACAGCAGCCAACAATGTTAATTCATTGTTGCTTACTTTGCAGCAATGCAGGCTGATGCAATCACCAATCGAATGGTCATACTCATACCTCGTCCACAAATATTAAAGCAGGCTACTCAATCCTATGGCCTAATACGAGGGAAGTGGAATTGCTAAAAGTAACCTACAAAAAGATTTCTAACAGGACAAGACAGCACCATCCATGGGAAGGGAACTTAGAGGGACACATCCTCTATTTTTACGTGTTTTGACCAGACACTAGCCTCCCCATAAAAGTGTAGGAAAAATGAGATAACTAATATTGCTGAAAGCCCATCTGACTAAGAAAGGATACACAGCAAATGGAATTTAACAAATCGGGTCTCAAAACCAGGTCATGGTAAATGTAGTGACAGATTGCATTTGTAAACTCACACACACATCCAAGTTAGTGAAGAATTAGAATATGTCATATTAACTCATTACAGATTTTACACAAGTACACCCACCAGATAGTTACCACAGGAAAGCAGAGTCAACAATTAAAAAAAAAAAAAAAATGACTACAACCGTGCAATACCAACCATTTCTCAATTATCACTTTCCGGCCAAAACCAAGAAACATCTATGGTAAACCATTTAACCAATGGAATGATTGGACTAGTATCTCCCCCTCATCTTTTCTTAAAACCATATTTCTTCCGCTCATAGAAGAGGTCCGTTTTGGCACTTCCAAGATTGACAATTTTCGGACAACCATCTCGATCTTTCTCCTGTTGTGTACACTCTTTGCAATAGTAGGCATCAGATATTCCAACACCTCCACAAATGACACAACGACCCTGGAATGATCCATAGTTACATTCATCACAAACTCGCACTAGCGTACAAGGGCGCACATATGAATCACATATTACACACTTCCCATCACATTTTTCACAAAGACGGCCGATTGCAATTCCTGGCTGTTTCCGGCACATAATCAAATCAGGATGATGCTTGGCCATGCTTTCAACTGCAAAATTTTAGGCTCCAGGGTACACAAACAGGAGAAATGTTAATACATCAAAAGGTAAGTGACAAAATTACTGGAGATATTACTAGACTGAAATAGTAAATAGAAAATCTGAATAGATGCTATGCAACAATCTTAAGTGTGCACATTTCCTCTTGTTAAGAGCTGCACCAACGTAAGTAAAGCATGACTTGTGCAGTTCCACTGTTTATGCCAAGCTGGATGCAACTTCTGTACTTCTATACCAGGTTGCAAAGAATTCATAGATATATATATATATTTCTTTTCTATGGTTCCTTTACTCCCACGAAAAATAAAAGATTACATATTAAAACTCTTGTTAAACTATTACTGGCATCCAGATGCAAAGAATTCATAGATATATATATATTTCTTTTCTATGGTTCCTTTACTCCCACGAAAAATAAAAGATTACATATTAAAACTCTTGTTAAACTATTACTGGCATCCAGAGCTGTGATAATCCCTAAAAATTTAGATACAGAACTAAGTACAACGCAAGCTAAACCATCTAATTCAACCATGAATACAAAGTAAATAGAAGTTGAAATATAAATTTAAAACTAAAACAAGGCAATAAGCAGCACAGTGAGTGTCTCTGACCATGAAAATCATCCCACAATCTTGCTTATCCTGGTATAGCAGCAAATCGAATTATGGCTAATCAGGACAAAGCATGCAGAAAAAGTCACTAAGTTTCCAGGAAGGGAACGACTGCAAACCTCTCAACCTTAGTTGTGGGCATCTAAGAAACAAATCCAGCATGACAGTTATGATGTAAAATGTAAAATGCAAGTATTCTGGATCCTTCAAATACAAAGGATCCAAAAGTGTAAATTTAAAACTTTCAACCATCCCCATATGCACTTCAAATTTACCTATATTGTTAGATCTAAATCTTTTTATCAAGCATTCAAATGAAGACCTTTTATATTTAGGGCATCATATGCCAACCACCCTTACCTTTTCCCAAATTTTGATAATTTTGATTTTAACCTTCAGACTTCTAAAAATGCCTAAATTAACATTAAAAAGTGAATTAAAATGAGCAATTTTCTCCACATGACCTATTAAGTCATGAAATTTTCTCTACCCACGAAGTTTTCATATGACTAATCTCACATACTTGCATTTGATATGGGTAGAAATCTATGGAAGTGATACAATCTAACTAAAAGAAGTTACAAAACCTTATTAACTCTTTTTATTTCTATTTGCCAAAAAGAGACTGAATGAAATTATGCATCTCCACCCACTAGCTGTGCAGCTAATAAAGAAACCAAGAAAGAAAACTAATAAGCTGGAAACGCAGGGAATCCCTGGCCCGTTACCAGGACGACAACAGATTAAGGAGAGAAGATGCTAATGAGTTGAATTGAACTTCTGGATGGACATGGGGATCTTTGGTATTCGACAGCTAAAATTCTGTTTAGGACAAAATCAAACAAACTATGACGCAGACGTAGTAGTGGCATGAATAAGCTAACACAAAGATGCTGCAAAAAAATTTCAAACAATAACCCAACATCTGAAAGACATAAGATTCCGACAATGCAAGAATCTACACCACAACTTGCAGCAACACAAGACATGCTAGAATTCCAAATAACAACCTCAATAAAAATAAAAATAAAAAATTATTATGCTTACTTTTCTTAGGGAAAAAAACTCAAGCAAGACATGTAGCTAAAAAGTCACAAAAGATGGGTAGAACCAGAGGGCAAAGTGGCATACACGGAAATATATATCGAAAAAAAATTGAACAAAATAAAAATGAACACTTACAATCTCTGAACTATGAAGAGAAGAATCCCGGCTTCGACTAAAACTAGGTTATTTATTTAACCTTCCGTCTCCGGCGGCTGAAAGGCGGAAGGAAAGGGGCTGCAACGCTATATAATGGAATTTTCGTCTTACTCTTGGCTCAAACTCCGAACCGAACCATTTATTCTCTATTAACCGACAGAAAAGTCCAGAAAACAGTAGAAATTGGGCTTTCCCCCAGCTAAAAGAGCCCATATGTTTTCTTTCTGGATTTAGTAGTAATTTATTGGGTTTTCCTTCCTGGAAACTTAGTAACTTATTGGGCTTTTAAAAGAATGGCTTTTCTAGAATTAAAATATATATATATACACATGTAACAATTAGGTATATCTATGTAACTATCAGCCTCAACAAGACAATTAGACTGTGATAACAAATTTCAGACTGAGATTCCGTACACCCTACCACAATCAGAGCCAAATCAACAATGAAACTGTGCAATTACCCACCACACCATACCCAAATAAACAATTCAATGTTAAATTCACGATGTCCCCAAGATTCAACAATAATGGGTTTATACCAAGTTTGGCCTAATTTAGGCCAGAGAGTCGTGGAATGGCCCAGGGTTTGAAACGTTGTGCCTGTTTGGCCTCAACGCAGGCGGAGGCTGCGATGTTGTGAAGACGCAGCCATCAGCTGCGATGTCAACAAAAGACGCAGCCGTAAGCTGCGATGTAGTGAAG
>JAXGGT010000169.1:10073181-10097874 GCA_035583425.1 Marsdenia floribunda | reverse complement strand
TAAATACAAAACCAAATCTAACCCAACATATCACATATCACAAAAAAATCACAAACAAATTAATCACGGTTTTTTTGCACCAAATGACAATCTTAAAATAAATACTCATTATCACAAAAAAAAAATCATCCAACATACTTATTTCTAACTCCTAAATTATTTCAAATTCTTAAATACAAAACTAAATCTAACCCAAAAATATCACAAATATATTAAATATGATTTTTTTGCACCAAATAAAAAGAAAATAAAAGAGAGTAGTATAGAGAATTACCTTCAAATGTTTGTTGGTTATTGAAGAAGAGGAAGCAACAAGAGGGAGGAAGAGAAGCAGAAAAGGGGATAACAATGAGATATAGAGGAAAGGAAATTGGAGCAGATAAGGAAATCGGAGAAGAATGAATGGTTCTTGTAGAGGCTGGATAAGGCTAAGTCGCAGCCTTGAGCTGCGTTTTAGGGATACATCGCAGTCTTGAGCTGCGTTTTAGCTACATCGCAGCCTTGAGCTGCGTTTTACTCATACATCGCAGCTGTGAGCTGCGTCTTCACTACATCGCAGCTTACGGCTGCGTCTTTTGTTGACATCGCAGCTGATGGCTGCGTCTTCACAACATCGCAGCTTCCGCCTGCGTTGAGGCCAAACCGACACGACGTTTCAAACCCTGGGCCATTCCACGACTCTCCGGCCTAAATTAGGCCAAACTTGGTATAAACCCAACAATAATTTAGTGAAGGCAAAATCTATAGAACTGAAAATTACAGACCTAAAGTTGAAGCGGAAGAGGATCTTTGTCTGCAAAGATTTAAAACTTCTAAAACCAAGTTTTCCATTAAGATAAAACATTCAGTTACATGATCTCTAGACTCATAAATTAAGTAAACGATTACTATAATCATAGCAGAGAGTAACAAATCTCTTAGCCGCCGAAGACATACAGGGTTCTGCCCTCCCTCGTCAAGGCATAAACCACGTCCATGGCAGTGACTGTCTTTCTTCTGGCGACCAATTATTGAAAAATAGCTCATTAAACAAGCATTCTCTTCTAACAATTTGATAAAAGCTTCGATTTTTAAAACCATAAATTGAAAAAGACAAACAGCAAAACTTTATTGTGCACAAATGATTCCAGTCATACTAAATCCTGCGACAAGCCCACATCGAATCTAGGGTAGACTAATTAGAAAAGAAGCCATGTTTAAAGAGAAAAATTTGCTGCGCGCTTGAAGTATTTTGATGGACACTTATAGCGATGACCGCAGAGCAGTGGCGACCGGCGATGTCTGACTGGCGAAGCTCGTTACCGTGAAGAGAAGAGAGGCGCAGCAGTCGGCAGAGACCAGATAGAAGAAAGGAAAGGGGAAAGGGAAAGGGGGAAAAAGGGGATTTAAACATGGGAGGGTAGGAAAAAAAAAAAAAAAAAACCTAATATCAATATTATATTTTTTATTAAATAATAATTTATATAATATAAATATTATAATTTGTTCGCTAACGCTCGATTATGTTCGCGAATACTGTTTGAGTTCGCTCGAAAATTAATCGAACTTAGAAAAATATTTGAATTCGGCTCGTTTAATAAATAAACGAGTTTTAATTGAATATAAACGATTTTTATTCGTGAACGTTTGATTTGTTTAACAGTTCTACTAACTTGTTATAAGAGATTTCGAAGGTCCTTTTATTATATATGATTATTTATTTTTACCCTCTAACGTCTTGATGAATGAAATTTATTAATTTGAATATTAAAAATATTAGACACTTTATTTACATTGAGTGTTGTTGGGAATGAAGAGATTTTATTAGTGTATATTATAGATGAAAATAATTTTTAACGTGAAATATTCGGAAAAAAATAGAAAGAAGGCATTTTATCTTTTAAATGATAATGCATTTTAAAACTTTATATATATATATATATTTACACTAAAATAATATTGATTTAAAAAAAAAAAGAGATAATAATATTTATTTATTTATAGCCATTTGTAATACAATCGGGTTGCGGCTTCAATGTTATATATAATCACAACTTAATAGCATGAAATACCAAGAAGATAAAAATATAAATGGTTGAAATTTACCCCAAAAAAAAAAAAAAAAAAAAAAACTTAAAAAGAAAAGTATTTAAATTACTTATTATTATAATATATATACGATATTATTTTACTTAAATTTTTTAGTTCAAAATAACTAAAATATATATTTTAAAAAAAGATTATACTGAATCTACGATCTAAAAATAATAGATAAGATTATTTATTAATTAATGCTCATCCTTTTACTATATTCTACTTAAATTGGATTGATTGAAATTTAATTTTTTTAAATAAAATAAAATACAAATACAAAATCTAAACACATGGAAGGAATTTATTATTACTATTATTATTTGAATATATAATATTCTAATTTTTTTTTTTGTATGATATTAGTTTGAAAATAAAAATTGACTTTATTCTTAATTATTGAATAAAAAAGAGTAAAAGATGTGGTACGTGGGTACCAAGATTAGACGGGTCCAGATTTCATTTTGCGGGCTTTTCCCTAAAAAGAAAGAAAAGGAATCTAAGGATAGTGTAGAAAGAAATAATGTCCTACGAATCGTATCCCCCTAATTTCCGCCCAAAGAACGGACAAAGACCGGCCGGCGTTGACTTGGAGGAGTGGAACGACGAAGATGTGGAAGACCCTCTTCCGGTGATAGATTTGCAGAGCATAGACAAGGAGAAGCTGAAGGAAGCTTGCAGAGATTGGGGAATGTTTCGGTTGATGAACCACGGTATTCCAGTTAGCCTGTTGGACGAACTTCATGAAAATGCCAAGAAACTGTTCTCCCTCAGCTTTGAATCCAAGCAAGCAGCTTTCCCTAGTCCCATCACTTACTTTTGGGGCACCCCTGGTCTCACACCTTCTGGAATGCCCATACAAAGAGAAAAAGGAGGAATATCATCATCATCATCATCCAACCCTACCCAAATTAGTTTCAACTGGCTCGAAGGTTTTCATGTTCTTTTGACTCCATTATCATCATCCCAGTTAAAGTATGAAGATCTCATGCTTCAATCTTTCAGGTTAGCTCCGCCCCCAACCCACCCTAATTAATTAATTCCCCTTCTTGTACGGATAAAGATGAAGGAGAGCCAATTAATTAAGACTTCTATGAGTGCTACGTATTAATTAAATTAAATATATTTGATCGGAAACCCAACCCAAAGTCGACAATTAACAAAGATTAGTCAGTCAGTCAGTTTTAAAATGAATTCCTGAAATTGGATCCAACTTTGGTTTCATTGGTAGACCACTACTGTTGACAGTCAGTTAAATCAATGAGATTCACTCACTGATTATATAAGTGGGTCAAGATTCTGATTCTCAGGATCAAAGAACAGACGCGTACGTGTCTTATCTACCTGATGCTGAGATTCACCCATTAATCAAGAACATATATGACTCCCACCTTTTCCTTTTTCTTTATTTCTTTCTTTATTATTCATTTGAGTACTTCGCAACAGTTGTACCCATACCATTCACATTTTCACATTTTTTAATTAATTACCTCCAGTCCGTACCTGATCTCTGCTTGCCCAAGAATTTAGCCCTGTATGTACTGCACTGTAATTTTTTTTTTTCTATTTTGGATTGATTTTTTGGTTTGTGTATGTGGGGGTGCAGGAGTTTGGTAGAAGAATACGGTGGTCACCAGAGTAGGGTGGGAACAACAGTTTTCGAGGCCTTGGCGAAGAGCCTGGAATTGGATCCAATACAAAGGAAGTCATATTTATCACCGGCAACAGGACATCTTCGGGTCCATCGATACCCTTGCTGCTTTGAATCTGATCAAGAATGGGGCATAGACGTACACACAGACAGCTCTCTGCTCTCAATCTTGCATCAAGATCAAGTTGGTGGCCTCCAAGTACTCCACGCCAAACACCATCAATGGTTCCACGTCAAGCCCCTTTTCAATTCACTCATTGTTAATCTTGGGGATACCATGCAGGTTCTTCTTCATCAATTAATATCTATATAATTAATGATATCTTAATTAATTAATTAACGGGTGTTGTTGTTGTTATTAACTGCATGCATGCGCGCAGGCTGTGAGTGATGATATATTTATAGCAGCCAAGCACAGAGTGAAGGTACATAAAAATAGAGAGAGAATATCGATTGGGTATTTTGTGTTCCCATATGAAGATGCAGTGATCAATAGCTCAAAATACAAGCCATTTACGTATGCCGATTTCCGAGCAGAAGTTCAACATGATTTGAAAACCATTGGTTACAAGATTGGTCTCCCTAAGTTCAGGCTTCATGATCGCACTCCTTTCTAACCCAAATTTTGAATGTTCTCTCTCCTATCTTTTCTGCTCATTGTTTCTCCTTTTTTTCTCTTCTTTCCTTTGTGCATTTTTGTACATTGCAGCAGATACATATTTTGACTTGCAAGTTGCAATGTTATATATTATTTATACTTGTAGTATATATATATATGACTTTGATTCGCTGATACACACGCCAAAGTTAACAAGAAAAAATTTTAGAATATTAAAGGAAAAAAAATTCTAAATAAATAATATTACACAATAGACTGATTGATTATTGGAGTTAACCTATATTATAATATTTATATATATAAAAAAAATTGAAAATCTTATTCAATATATTTTTTCCAGGATATGGTTAATCCTATCTTATAAATATGATAATAGGTTCGTATTTTGAAAAGTCAAAATACGTACAGTCTTGCTTTTAGGGAAATAATTGATGACTTTTCGAATAAAGAAAAAAAAAAAAAAAAGAGAAAATTTGAAATCTAGAAGAGTTGTAAAAGGACTCACTTTTTATTCCGATAAAAATAAACCTTTCATTAATCTTTTTTTTTTTTTTTTTTTTTTATGAATGATAATTCCTTAATCTTTACTCTTTGTGACAAAACAACGTTAATCATTACAAACTCTCCTTCACATTTCTTATCTTTAAAGTACAGGGGATACACCTCCCACTTTTCTCTAATACATTTGTTTTTTTTATTATTATTTTATGACATATGTATACTATTGAAATAATAATAATAATAATAAAAACTTGTATTATAAACAACATATATATATATATATATATATATATTTGACTTAAAATTTAATTAATTTATTTTTTCTTTAGATTACACTCTTGAATTTTATTGTGTGCAAATTACACATCTATACTTATAAATTGAGTATAATTCTATTTGATTTTTAACTTTTAAATAATCTTAAAATAATAATAAGGATTATTTGTCATTCTGATTCCTTTTTTTTTTTTTTTTTTACTTTATTCCTTTTTTATTTAAAAATATTTGAACAAATTAATATTTTCTGACATATAACATAGTAATATTTTAACTAAATTTAAAATATATAATTGATAAAAAAAATAAGTCATTTGAAATGTATATCTCTAATTATTAAAAACAAAAATGAAATTTAAAATTTAAAAAATAAATAATATTTTAATAAAAAAAAGGTTAAAAAAAAGAAATATTTTTAATTTTAGAATTATTTTATAATATATCAATTCAATTATAAAATAATTCTAAAATATTGAAATAATACATTTATATTTCACTAAATAAAGTAATAAACTTATATTTATATTCTATTTACTATAACATATTAGAAAATTAATTTATTCAAATATTTTTAATTCAAAAGTAAAAATAATAATAATAAAAAGTTAAATTAATTTGACTAATTAAAATAATTTAAAAATTAAAATCATCAACAATCCTAATAATAATTTTTTTTTTTTTTAAAAAAAATTGCATTCTTTTTATAATGTTTATTGAATAGTGTTTCATTGTGGGGCCATGAGTATTGAAGTCAGTTAGGAAACAAAAAATTTTCCATATATTTATAGGGTTTCGAGAATGGCAATAGAATCATGGATTGTGGATGTGGTGAGTGAGAGAAAGAGAAAAGGAGATCACTGACTCTGTTTGTTTGTTACTTGGCTACCAAGGAGAGCGAATTCCCCGTTTAATTACAATTTACCCCTTAAAGTTTGTCCATATTACGAACATTTTTTTTTTCTTTCTTAATTTCCCCAGAAACTTCGAATACGGCTATACGATTTTTCAACCTTTTCATATATATATATATATATATTTATTTTTTTTTTTTTCTTTATATATATCAACGTTTTTTTTTTTTTTTGATAATTGGTTATATATATCAACTTTACCGATAATCATATATCACTTTTAAATTTTAAAAAATAATGAAAATAGAAAGTTTATATCCTTTTTTTTTTTTTTCTTTTTCCTTAAAAATAATAATAATAAAAAAAAAATTAAAGATAGAGTGAACATTTGGAAGATTCGACAATCATGGAGGCGCAGAATGTAAATTGAGCAGAAGGAAAAAAAATATATAATTATAAAGGTAAAAAGGAAAAGGTATATAATATAATATATGTTAAATTGAATTAAGTAATATTAAAATTTTATTAGTGTATCACAATCACTGCGTCTGATTGGATGCTTCCACAAGCAGCAGGGGAGAGGAGGACTGTGAGAACCAAAAACCCAAAGCCTAAACTGCAGAGCTTTTCGCTCACTAATGGCAGCCCCAAACGATGAAACGGAAGGTAAAAAGAAGAAGAAAATTCGCGATTCTGGTGGAATAAGGAGGAAACTTACTTTCAATGCAGATATTGAGGTAATGAGTGTTCTTTCATTGTGGGGGAAGGGGGTTTGTTGGTTATTTTGTGTGTACGCCTCTGTATATTTCTATGTATTTTCATTTTTCATTTTGTTTTTGGAAAGAAAGAAAGAATGAAAGAAATGGATTCTTGGTTTGACTGTTGTGATCAAGTTTCTTTTTATTTCGCACTGTGGTTCTTTTTTTTTTCTTGGGGGTTTAATTCAGGAACTGCTTTTTTTTTCCCCCCTCAATTCTGTTCGCATTGTTTTATTTTATGATCTTTCTTAATGTTGATATAACCTCTCTTGACTTGTGTTGCTCTATGCAAGGTAGTTGCATGTGGGTTTAATTCCTTCCATGCCTTGATCGGATGGAATTTTATGGTTTGGATTGCTCTTGTGCCTTTTAATCAATGTGTTTCTTTACTTAATTGAGTTTGATTGTACATGCAACTCTTAATTTGGGAATTCATTACTTCCCTCCTTTAATTTCTGATATTGGTTTCAGAATGCAATATGATATTCTGGTCATCTGTGAACTGATTGATGCTTGATCACTTGATTGCATGTATCTTGCCGAAAAGGAACTTTCTTTCGCGTTTAATACATTTTCTCGGTTTCGTATAAATGTTTTTGGGGTTTATAGGCTTTGGCTCCATACAGGTCAGGAGTATGGAAGATGGGTTTCTGGGCTCATGGCATGTTGGCAGGGTCACTGCATTTGAACAGGGGAAGCGTTTAGTCAAATACCAACATATTTTATCAGATGATGCAAATGGCCCTTTGTGCGAATGGGTTACTGTTAGTCCAGCAATTGATGGGATACTTCTTGACAACCAACTTGAACAACAAAATTATCGTGGCAATATAAGGCCTTTGCCGCCTCCAGTCTTTTCTCAGCTGTGGTCCTTTTCCTATGGAAAGTGTGTGGATGTGTTTTTTCAGGATGCTTGGTGGGAGGGCGTAATCTTTGATCATGAGGATGGTTCTGATGAGAGGAAAGTTTTCTTCCCAGATTTGGGTGATGAAATGAGCTCTCAGGTAGAGAAGATGCGCATCACCCAATTGTGGGATGAAGTTACTGAGGAATGGAAACCACGCGGGACTTGGTTGTTTCTTGAGTTGATTGAGGAGCTTGAGCAAGCCTGGCCGCTTCTTGTTTCAGTGAAGCAAATTTGGTATGATGTTCGAGTGAAGAAAGAGTTTCAAAGCATTAGGGATTGGACTTCTTCTGCAAGGGACACTTGGAAACACCTGTTGCTACAAGTACAATATCAAAATTTTAAGCTAACCGTGAAGCATCTTTTTCATGTTTTAAAAACTTCAGGGAACTTCCTACCGGAAGGCCACTCATCATGGGAATTCTCCCCATCTGCTGCAGATTCAATACTCAAGTCTGAAACACTTTTTGGAGATTCTCTTGCCATTGTACCTCACCAAATCAACGACGCACCTCCTGCTTTGTCAATTCTACCTCCTAATCAAGATTATATTTCTGGTGAGGAAGTTGCCACCACAAGCCTCAAGAATCTGAATGAGAGACACAGATCCCCGAGAGGAACTCATAAACTTCAGTGGCTTCCTGCTGGAGAAGAGATAGTGCCTGGTCCGGAGTACTGCCCTAATGCGATTGCTGCATACAATGAGATGGAGAATTCTGGACAAAGGCGAGACCTAATATTAAATGTTAGAAAGCATCTTGCATATGTTGACTGGAAACTGGAGTATGTAAGAGATGGAAAATCACTTAGAATGCGATATACTTCCCCATCTGGTGAGGTTTATTACTCACTTCGTAGTCTTTGTCGGGTGCTTGCTGAGGGTAATGAAAGAAACAGTCTTGGTGCAACTGATATTTTGGTCCATTCTCAACTCGATGAAAAACCGCAAGCAAGCACAGAAGAATCTAAGTTGTTTTCTAATTCTCAGTTGGCTACTGTTGAATCTGATCTCTGCCCAGATGCTGTAGTTACATACTTTTTATTGGGACAAGATGAGGAAATGAAGCGCATTAGGAATGAGAAGGTAACTAATCTTGCTTTAAAAGCTAAGAATTACCTATTTTCTATCGGATGGAGCATCTGTATCCGTCTCAAGAAACAAAAGAAGGAGAAGGTATACATATCCCCAACTGGGAAACCATTTTACTCACTTCGAACAGCTTGTGGATGGTGTGTGACAAAATGGGGTTTGTCTTCTAATGGTGTTTTCACCTCTGGCATAGGAAATTCGAAACTAGATGATGGTATGCCTCATGAGCAACTAACGGTGCCATCTTCTGATGCATTACTACTAAAGGACTACATTAGGGTAGATGAAGTTGAAGTGCATGGAAATAGCAAACTGAAGAGGAAGAGAAAACGCAGCTTACTACAGCCTTCATCTGCTTTGGTGCAAATGAGCCCCCACGAGGATCAATCATCTTTTGGTGAGGATATTAAAGAATTTCAGGCTTTTGACAAACTAAGAGAGAACTCAAATACTGAATATTCTGCCAATGTGCAGCGGTCAGGTAAAAGAGCTCGACAACTTGGTCCATCTTACACCTACCAAACTCCGCGCACTATTTTGTCCTGGTTAATTGATGCTAACGTGGTTTTGCCAAGAGCAAAAGTGCACTACTGTTCTAAAAAAGATGGTCACTCCATGAAAGAAGGAAGGATAACCAGGGATGGAATCAAGTGCATTTGTTGCCAAAAGGTTTTTACCCTTAGCAAATTTGAAGCTCATGCTGGAAGCAAGTGTCACAGACCTTCGGAAAATATCTTTTTGGAGGATGGCAGGTCTCTGCTGGAGTGCCAGTGGCAACTAAAACGTGAGAATAAGGCAGAAAACACAAGATCAGGACCACATAGAACCAAAGATGAAAGATCTCATGCAAATGACTATGTATGCTCTGTCTGTCATGATGGTGGTGACCTAGTCTTATGTGATCAGTGTCCATCATCCTTTCACACAAGCTGCTTAGGTTTAAAGGTTTGCCATTTTAACTGGACTGCCATACTCTGTCTTTTCTCCCTTAAGCTCCCTGAAAAAAGCTGTTGAACTTGGCTTATAAACATTACATTTTACAGGAGGTTCCTGATGGTGATTGGTTCTGTCCATCATGTTGTTGTAGTATCTGTGGTTTGAACAGATTTGGTGGAAGCACAGAACATCTAACCGATGGCAGCCTTGTGAATTGTGGTCAGTGTGAGCGTAGATGTAAGTTCACTCTGTTCTAAGATTTGATTATATTGTTGTTATGCATATTTAAGTCTCCTTTGTGGATGATAGTGTGTATACCATCTGTCACTTTGATGTAGATCATATTCGGTGCTTGAAAACTAAGGGGCTCAACAATAATCCTGAAGAGGGTTGGTTTTGCAGTGAAGGGTGTCAAGAGGTATCTTTTGACTGGGCTCCGTTTCTGCTATTATTCCATATCAATACATTAGCTGCTTCATAATATCTCCAAATATTTGTTAATTGCTACTAAGAGCTTGTTTCTTAATCCCTGGACATTATGAGTGTCATGATGAAAGTGCTCATCTCATGTTGGCTAAAATAATATTCCTATGTGGCTATTGTGTGTACATGTCATTAGAAACCTGCCCCTCTTATAAATTCATTTCTGAAATTTTCATTTGGTGCAGATCTATTTGGGCTTACAAGATCTTTTAGGAAAACCAATTCCAGTGGGGCTTGATGATCTAACCTGGACATTGTGGAAATACAAAAGGGCTGGGCCAGAGAATGAACACTTGGTACAAAGTTACAGCAAGCTTAATGTTGCTCTCAGCGTGATGCATGAATGTTTTGAACCTGTCAAAGAAAATCATACCAGGAGGGATCTTGTTGAAGACGTAATTTTTAGCAGATGGTAAGAAACTTTTACTTGGAAAATGCTTATTGGTAACTGATATCATTTGACTGGTCATTTTTGAAACATAAAAGATGACTGGTGAGCAGTTAATATTCTTGTCTGGTAATGAATTAATACATGAACAACCTTCTTGGATAAAATGGAATTCAGTGCTAGGACGGAATCCAAAGAATGGTTTCTGGCAGACACGCATGCATTCTGAATGCCTTAAGTTTCTGAGCTCAGGCATATTTGTAATTATGATTCTGGCTGCAATAGTAGTTTGAGAAGCAGAAGATAGATCTGTATTTCTTTCTATAACCTAGTTCTTTCAAATTGGATTAAAATTGCTGACAAAAATCCCTTTCTCTTCCCATACTTCCACAGGTCAGACTTAAACCGTTTAAACTTCAAAGGATTTTATACCATACTCTTGGAAAGAGATGACGAATTGATTACTGTGGCTAATATTAGGTATATCTTATCATAATATTCTATGTATCTATTGCCTCGCTAGTTTTTGAGACTGCAACAACTGGAAATGCTATCTGATGTTTAATAAATTTGTACAGAGTCTATGGAAAGAAGGTTGCTGAGATGCCACTAATTGCTACAAGGTTTCAGTATCGTCGACTGGGAATGTGCCGCATATTGATGGACAGACTTGAGAAGGTATGTGGCAAAAAAATTCAGAAACTGCTACCCTTTGTAGTTTTTAAATGGCTAGGAATTTTGTGGTTTTGTTTTTAGTTTTTGCATTATAGGAAATAGCTATTTTCTGTCAGTGAGAGGTCAAATATTAATTGAATCTGGATTAAGACAGCATTAGTTTGTCATCTGGATTAAGACAGAGCAGTACTTGAATCTGGATTGATCTGGATTAATTGTTACGTTGCTAGAATAATTTTCTTTCTCTTTTTAATATTTTGTTTATGGAATTCAGAAACTCATGGAGTTTGGAGTTGAGAGGCTAGTTTTGCCAGCTGTGCCTGCTGTCTTGGATACTTGGACCAAATCATTTGGATTCTCAATAATGAGCGAAGCTGAGAGATTAAACTTCCTGGACTTTACCTTCCTTGATTTCCAGGGCACCATCATGTGCCAGAAACACTTGAGGAATAACTCTTGTAGTGAGTTGGCTCAACCCAAAGGTAAGGTAGAATGATCTGAGGGGTTTTAAATTCGCACTACTTTTCTTGAAGCTAAATTGTACTTTTGCAGAAATTCAGCAAAACTTTTGCAAACAGATTGAAAAGGACACATTTGACTGTGAAGGAAACAGTGCCATTTCTGAGGTATTTCAAGCAGATCAAATGGAAAAGGAAATTGTGCAGCAAGGATCTGCAGGGTAAGTGCTGCTCTCTCTATTCTTCTAATTTTAGGAGAGAATCAGGCTGTGTTTTGGAATGAAATTCTTTGAGTAGTTTCCTCTGTACTTCAAATGAGAATCAGTTGTATTTTTTGGTTAAGAATTTTTGTTTTTATATTTAGGGGTTGATGCCATGTTTCTTGGGTCTCACATAATGGATAATGTTACAAAATGGGAGAAAAATCATTTAAACAAGTATATTTATCTAATGTGAATGTGTGAGGCTCCACAGGTGGGGTTGGAAGTAAATTTCAAACTTTGATATGATAGAAAAATGTGCGTTTTGGGAAACATTGAAAATGAACAATTTTTTTTTTTTGTTTTTGGTAAATGGTAAATTTCAGAGTCCTAAATGCGTTTTTCTGGAAGATAGGTAGGTTCTAAGAATAGGCAGGAAGATGCATACTTTGTTGCAACAGGAATCTGGTAATTGAAAAAAGAAACAATTTGCACAAACAGTATTTTCTCAGCTGAATTATCCAATAAACAATTCAACTAAAACTTGTTTGTTTTACACCTCTGCAGTGGAACAGTCGTAACTGACGGCAATTCTTCAACTGTTTCAGTTGTCAACAAGGTACACACTTGTTACGTTATGCTACTAATCTCAGTTTGCGAGCTGATGCATGAGTTTTGTATTTGGACCACCAACTTCATCCCCGTTGATGATTTCTTATTTTGGTAGAATGAAATTATTACCCGAGAGTACACGTTTCGAGGGGTCAATCATCAAGAAGTATTCGAGGAAAACTCAAATGGTGTCATCAAATGCTACAAGAGAAGGAGAAAATCTACTTGTGCAATTTAATCCACATATGAAGCCGCCTCTCAAGAATCATCCACAGCTCGTTGTTGTTTAGCGGTTGATGGGCGTGAAAGTTTTGCTATATAATTCACGCTCTCACTTTGTATGAACAAAAAAAAAAAAAAAAAAAAAAAAGGGATATAGAGCCAACCAAGAAAAAGAAAAGAAAAAAGAACCTGACGGAACTATATTCTGGTGGTCTTCTGTTTATTGATGTACAGACAGGGAGTTAAGTTAGCTGTAAATGGCATTTGCTCCTTACGGAATTTTGTGTAGGCTTTAGGTAGCAATTAGAAGTAGCATCAAAGAAAAAGGCGGAAAAATTTTTAGCACAGCCAAGTTTTTTCTTTTTTTTTTTTTTTGTGAATGTTAGCACAGCCAAGTTTAAGCTTCGAAGGTTTCCACTTTTGGAATTAGTCAAAGGTGATGTTTATTTTTAGCAATTAGTTTTTCCACCTTCGCTCTCTTTTTTTTTACTTTTGGTAAATTCCACCTTCACTCTCTCATGATCATAGCACCAAAGCTATTGTATTTCTATTAATTTCGGGCACATTCGCA
Organism: Marsdenia floribunda; assembly: GCA_035583425.1. Lineage (NCBI taxonomy): Eukaryota > Viridiplantae > Streptophyta > Magnoliopsida > Gentianales > Apocynaceae > Marsdenia > Marsdenia floribunda. The sequence continues at coordinate 10,084,609 of JAXGGT010000169.1, read as the reverse complement.
AAGCTGAAACGAACAATGTTTAGAATCATAGTCAATCTGTCATCTTTGTGTTAGGGGTATATGCAAGAAAAGCAGCAAAAAAGGATAACTTTCTGTAGATTTTGCTTCAGGTGCAAGAAGGCTGTATTCTTGGGCCTTTCTTGAATGTTGTTGTTTGATCATAGAAAGCATTCCCATTTATTTTTATCTCTTTCTTCTTGTCATGGAAGGACACGGTTCCGCCGAACAAACTTTGAGGCGGCCGCCATACATTATTAAATCTCGTGACTTTTAAGAATTACTACGAGTTCATTTGATTAATTAAAATTTGACATCCTTTTCCAAAAAAACAAAAAACTCTTCTTACATTTTCCTTTTTTTTTTTTCCTTTTGTAATATACAATGTTAAACTGTCGACCTTAGGCAAATGGGCAATGTTATCCGGAGCGAACCATAAATTGGATTTGGTCCCATACTGCAAGTTGGGAATGGCCTTTTTAATCTAAGCAACCACTCCTCCCATTCCTTGTCTAATCTTCTTCCGAATAGGGAGGGAGGAGGGAGGAGGGGGTAGCCAGTATAGCCTGACTTCTCCCTATCTGTTAAGTAAACCACCAATTGAGAAAATTGAAAACAGCGGCCCCTTCGGTTTCGGACCCATGTGAAAACTGGTTTTCGTTGTTCAATTCCTGTCCACCAATTCTCTTCTTTTTCTTTTTTCTGCTGTTTGCCCAAAATAGTTTTAAAACGCAGGTAAAACACCATGCATTAACACCACACACACACACACACACATATATATATTTCTCTATACACAATATTGGAACCACATAGCATTGACTGGTTCATGTAATGTGCATCCATGCAAGCATTTTGTTCCTAACACCACCGACACAGAAATCATTCACGGGAAAGCAAGGATCAGGTGAATCATGAACGATGAAGGAGAAAAAACATAAATTAATAAGTGGATCTAAAGACAAACTAGTACACCCAAGAAGAGGAAAAACAGAGAAAAAAGCAGGTTCCATTCCTATATGTGGACAAGAATTTCGTGGAGGTCTTCATCAAACACCTTCAGTAAGAAAAATCCAAAATTGACCATCTGATTGAGCACCTCGTTTCAATTATTGGTGGTTTTGCCAATTGTCAATGCCCAATCCAACCCTTTTTTTTTTTTTTTTTTTGGTTCATATAATGAATCTAAATATAGATTAACTCGAAAATAATTATTAAACTGCATCATCTTCTTTTCCTGGTGAACTTCACTTTGCCACCCTCAAATCTGAGCCCAGCTGTCTCATAAGTGCAAATGAATTAGATATTAACACTATTAGAGCACAACAGCTAGCTACCGATCTTATTTAATAATTATCTAATTCTCGTATCATGTCTTAATTTGAGAAGAAATTTTTAGAAGGGATTGAACAATTGGGTTTTTATCACCATAAAATTATTACAATTTAACTCGTATTTCTTGAGTAAATACAAATATAGTAGTTCGAAGTGTATATATTCATAACCATTTAATATAATACTGTATGCAAACTCACGTGAACAATTTCAGCTACCTTCACATGCAAAGTTAGACAAGAACAACCCCCTCCCGCCCCCCCGCCCCTTTTTCTCTTAAATACTTTATTATATATATAAACATGAAACGTACATGGCATAAAATTCCAAACCCCAGTCCCGTCCTTTCTTCTCTTCCTCCTTTTTTTTTTTTTTTTTTTTCTCTCTTTTGTAGAAACCTTTCTTCTGTTCTGCTCTCTCTCTCTCCCTCTCTCCCTTTCTTGCTTTAAAGTTTGGTCTTTTCTTCTTTCCAACTAAAGTTTCTGCAAATGGCTCTGCTTTATTCTGATTCATCATGTTTACATTGTACATTTTCTTTAGCAATTCTCTGTTTACTGCTGTTACAATTTCATGGTGCTTCATCAGTTGTTATAGTAGGTTTGAAGAATCATCATAGCCATCCTTACCATAGAAGGCCTATGCTTCAAGCTAACCAGACATCATGCGCTTTGTTCATGGGCACTTGGGTTTATGATGAATCTTATCCTCTCTACCAATCCTCTGCTTGCCCAATCATCGACCCGGAATTCAACTGTCAGATGTACGGCCGACCTGACTCCGACTACCTCAAATATCGTTGGAAGCCAGCCAACTGTGAGCTCCCCAGGTATTAATTAGCAAACCATCTTTGGTCGTGTTTCTGGAGGCCAAGAAAGAACCAAATAAAGATTCATTTTTGTTAGAAATTAACTGGTGACGGCGTTTTCCCTTGGTAGCTAAACTGCTTTGCTTTACTTTACTTTCTACTGCTACTGCTAGGTTCAATGGGCTCGAGTTCCTCTACAGAATGAAAGGGAAAAATGTGATGTTTGTGGGTGACTCGCTGGGACGCAACCAATGGGAATCGTTGATCTGCATGATATCAGCTGCAGTTCCACAGTCACCAACCCAAATGAGCAGAGGGGACCCCCTTTCAACTTTCAAATTCTTGGTGAGCGTGAATTCCTGTTTTTTTTTTTTTTTTTTGTGGGAAGAGTGTGAATTCCTTGCTAATGATACATGTTTGATAAATTGGAAATTGTGGGTTTTTCATTTTCTTTCTTTAGGCTAATTGGCTTTTCTGCTGTATCTTGGTAACAAAAATATATAACTGCAGGAGTACGGAGTAGCAGTGTCATTCTACCGGGCTCCATATCTTGTAGATATTGACACCATACAAGGTAGAAGGGTACTGAAGTTGGATGATATCAGAGGAAACGCAAACGCATGGAGGGGTGTAGATGTGCTTTCTTTTGACACCGGTCACTGGTGGACGCACAAAGGTTCTCTCCAAGGGTACTGCCGCAGAATACAACTTTAATTTCTAGATTTCGGGGCTTCTTTTCAAGAAACATTAAGGTTGATTAAAGTTAATAACTTTTCTAGGAAATGCTAAAATCTGCAGGTGGGACTATATGGAATCGGGTGGAAGTCTGTATCGAGATATGGATCGTTTGGTTGCCCTTGAGCAGGGATTAAGAACGTGGGCCAGATGGATTGACACAAACATTGACAGAACCAGAACCAGAGTCTTCTTTCAGGGCATTTCTCCCACGCACTACAAGTAATCCTTCACTCCCTCTCTCAAAATTATTGCTTTTTTTTTTTTTTTTGTGTTGAATGCCAGCTTGAGTGCAATTTCCTTTTGCTAAGTAGTACTATTTTGGAAGAATAGTGTAAAGAGTTTTCACCAATTCTGTCGCTACAATGTTTTTTGATATAGCTGTATCCACTATCCACTTGGTATTGTATAACTTGGACAGAACATGAATTTCATTATTGGCTCTTTTTTCCCATCTTGACCAAGATTCTGTCTAGCCATCTTTTCATTCTTGCTATATAGCACTAAAACCAAGTTTTACTCCCAAAAAGTTACATAAACATATGTTTCTTTAATTTCCAATAAGAAAATTGTTTAATATTCTCATGAAGTGAGTTTAGATCTGTGCTTCATTTGGTAATATTGGGGATCTTGGAGGGGTTGTGCCAAGGAATTATGAACTGTTTAAATATTAGTAGTTCTCTCTCTCAAATGTTATGATGGAGTATTATATCACTGATGAAGCCATATATAGCTTCCTACATTCTGACATCATTTGATTCAGCTCTAAATTACTGTGCTTTTGTATAAAAATCCCTAAAAAACTAATAGAAATTCCTATGAAGTCAAAGATGCAAATTTCTGATGCTGTCTGTCATAATTTTGATTTTTCAAGAAATATTGTGCGTATAGAATAGTCTTTGTCTCGGAATGTGCACATGGCTGTCTCTAAATTAGATTGGGAAGACATAAATTTTAGTTATCAATGCAGTTCAGTTTGTTTTACTGTCTATCTCAACTTTGAGAATATTAAAGAATACAAAATTAATGGCCCTCAACCTAGACAAATCCAGCAAATGGTGAGGTCATATGGCTTGTCTCTCCTCCCACTAATTGTATTTAGTATTTATTTCTCCCTTAGTCCATTTGTCAACCACCCATTAGTCTCTCATGTGTGTAGCTGTATTTGGATATCGATGTGCACTGAGATTCCTAACCATGGACAATTATTGGCAATGGCAGCCCTAGTGAATGGAGTGCTGGTGCAACCACAGCAGCCAAGAGCTGCTATGGGGAGACTTCACCGATGACAGGCACGACTTCTCCTGGGACATACCCTGATCAGATGAAGGTAGTTGAGGCAGTGATGAGGGACATGAACAATCCTCCATTTCTACTGGACATTACAATCCTTTCAGCAATGAGGAAAGATGCTCATCCTTCCATTTACAGTGGTGATCTAAGCCCAGAGCAAAGAGCTAATCCAGATCATTCTGCTGACTGTAGTCATTGGTGTCTTCCTGGCTTGCCAGACACTTGGAACCAACTGTTCTATACTGTATTGTTTTTCTAACTTATATTATCATATTGTAGGCCTTTTCTTATCTTAATCAGCTTTCGTAGTCTAATTCTATTTGCTGTTGCATTGTTCGTCATACCCAGGAGAGGGTTCAAAATTGTTCCCCTCCTGTTTGTAAAATAGAGTGCATTAATTGATTGAGTGGAGAGCACAAAAGAAAATCTGATGGGAATAAAATTACTCCCAGCTGTAAAAGAATGCTTCCAGAAATTGTTTCCATTTACAAAAAATTGTTATTAGCATTAAACCTTCCCCCCCCCCCCCCCCCCGGCGCCCCCAACACACACACACACACACACTCCCAAATGTGTGAATTCACTTCTTTCATCTGCTTTAGATAAGCTGTAATAACTGCCCATTAAAGGATGCCTGAATACGAACAATAGGGTGCATTTCCCTTAAAACGGGATGAGTACAGTAATACAGAGATAAAGGAGGATGAAGCACCACTTAATACTCTTTTCACCTCCAATGCTGGAAACGTACCAAATTCTGTAAACAGATAATACATAGATAGAAGTAACCATAATTCTAAACCAGTTACTTCAACCACTGACCTATATAATAAATCTGCAAATATTAAGAAGCAGCCATAACCACATCACTTTTATTCATTTTTACACATTCTGGAAATGGCTCTTTAATAGCTAGTAGTAGGATGGCATCTAATATTCACCCTACATATTCTACCAACAGCAATAGCGTGCACCCATTAGTGTGAGCTGTTATCCCTGAATTATCAGCTCTTGACTAGGGACGCTCACCATTCTTGGCACGTTGTCAATCTTGCTGCCTAAATTTCCAGTAGCAACTGTTGGACGAAGCTTCTCATAAGCTGAGTTATGGACACCAGTTGCAGCTCTTCCAGAAGGATCGAGGTTCTTGGACCATGAAGCATCCCACTCAATGGCTTTTGCCGTACTACATGCCACGCTCGCTCCACCTGGAACGGAGAGACTAGCTGAATTCTGCAAGAGAGATACAAATGGAGAAACTAATTAGTTAAGGTCAGTTCTCTTGCAAAAAAAAAACCCATGAATCCTATCCTGGCCAGTGGTTTATGATTTTCATTTGTTGTAAAGGTACCTGGGGAAAAAACCTCTCAAAGATCATACGGTAGTAGTATGCCTCCTTTGTAGTTGGTGTGTTATGTGGGAATATGTGTGCAGCATTAAGCATCATCTTGTCAGTCACCTGCGACAAGAACAGAATCTCTTGAAATCAAATCAAAAGTGGTGTGTAAGACATCTTTATTTTAAGGATTCATACTGCTGGTTGTGGTAGAGGAGCAAAATAAAAAAACAAAGGGATATAAATCCTACATGCGTATCAGCATGAGCTTTGAGGCCATCAATCCAACTGTAGCCTACACCATCACTGAATTGCTCTTTCTGCCTGTAGAGAATATGCTGCAAAGGTCAACCAAAAATGGTTAGTGGAATTGAGCAATGAAGAACTGAGTAATTAAGTTAAGATACTGTTGCTAAACCTTGGGAAGGTAAGGATGCTCCTCATCATCAAAAGCTCTCCTGAGAACCCACTTCTCAATATGACCTTTCTCCGGCTTAATCTGAAAAGGTTTTTAACACAATTAGAAAAGGTATTCTTCTGATTGAGAGGCACTATAAGAGCACAAGGTTTAACATCATCTTACCATCTTCCATTCAGGGTCAATGCTCATTGCAACGTTGATGAATTCTTTGTCTAAAAATGGGACTCGAGCTTCTAATCCCCATGCAGATGTTGCCTTGTTTGCTCTCAGGCAATCATACTGGTGAAGGGCCTTTATCTGAATAGACAAAAAAAAAAAAAAAAAATGCAAAAAAACGTTGCATTAGTTCAACTTTACTTACTAGCACATGGCACTAAGCTCACAGCAGCATAGAGCAATCCCTGGCTCTGGTTACCTTGCGGCATGTTTCTCTGTGGAACTCTTCCTTGTTTGGGGCTTTATGGAAGTACAAATAGCCTCCGAAAATTTCATCAGAACCTTCACCAGATATAACCATCTTCACTCCCAGTGACTTAATCTTACGCGACATCAGGAACATAGGGGTGCTTGCTCTGATTGTTGTCACATCATAAGTTTCGATATGATATATAACATCTTCAATTGCATCAATACCATCCTGCACAATTTGACACACATATTATATCTATCATCAGTAAAAGCAGCAAATTCGCAACAAAAAGGAGACTACAAGAAAATCAATGAACACCTGAACGGTGAAATGGAACTCGTGGTGGACGGTGCCTAAATAATCAGAAACTTCTCTTGCAGCTGCCAGATCAGGAGAACCCTGCTCAAGAAAGGGATATTTCATCAGAAAATTTCACGCAAACGGTTTTTCCCACATATAGAAGCTTATTACTGACCTCAAGACCAACGCAAAAGGAATGAAGTTGTGCTCCCCATTGCTTGGCAGCCTCTGCTGTTGCCAAGTACCGAGCAGTGATAGAAGCAACCAATGATGAATCAAGACCTCCAGAGAGCAGAACCCCAAAAGGAACATCAGTCATCAACCTTTTAATCACAGCCTGCATTAGTTTCCACAGTCCATACAGAGATGGTGAACAATTAGAGAGGCCACACTTGATGGAATCAGGAGAAGAACAAACGTAGTTCAAAACAGAATTATAAAAAACTTACATTTTCAAAAGCATGCCTTAGAGCCGGAGGATCATAAGGGGTTGATGGAATAGCCTCAGAAAACCAAGCAGGATTATACCACCTTCGGAGCCCACCATTCTTGCTGGAATACAAGTGCCCTGGTGGAAAAACTTCAAAATGTTCGCATTAATCAGGCAAGCCCGTCATTTCCTATTAAAACCAAACACAACCTGTAGCCCAAAATAAAACCAAAAAAAAAAAAAAAAAAAAAAAAGAAAAAGAAAAGTGGGTAAGTCGATAAAATAAAATTCCTCATTTAAGTCTAATTCTTTCTACACTACTTTGTCAAATTCTTACCATCAAGTCCCCAGCCAATATAGAGGGAGGTAATTCCAACAGCATCTCGAGCTGCAAGAAAGCTGTTGTCCCTCGTATCCAGTAGAACAAAGGAAAACATTCCATCCAGCATATCCACAAAACTTTCACCATGTTCCTCATACTGACAAAAGACATAATTTTTTTTTTTTTTTTTTTGGGGGGAGGGGGGTGGTGGCGCTCGTTAATAAGTCAACATAAAATTCAGGAAAAAGGGGGACAAAAGAAATCAAGAAATCTGAAGAGGGTTCTTACCAGATGAGCAATGACATCACAATCACTACCAGTTCGGAACTTGTGATTTGGCAAACTGTTACGCAATTCCTTGTGGTTGTAGATCTCTCCATTTACCTGAATTTCAATAAATATTTCAGTTTTTAAGAACGAAATTCCAAGTTCTTACACATATATAAAAACACATATTTGCAAGAAAACATAAAACTCCATGAACTCACGGTCACAACAATCTTTTTGTCCTCGTTGTAGAGAGGTTGATCACCAGAGGCGGGATCGATGATGGCCAGCCGCTGGTGCGCCAGATAACAATCACCATGTTGGTATATCCCACTCCAATCGGGACCACGATGCTTCAGCCTGTTTTTCCAATCAAAGCACAACAAAACATTACACTTTTTTGAACTCCATTTCCATTTCTACCTCAGGCTAATAACTAAGTAAAGATGGAAATCCATGAGCAAACGATTTCAAGATTTCAAGTAAAAAACTGAACTTATTCGCAAATGTTTCCCCAGCTTTCAACAACTATTCTTTTACCAAATGGGTCCCTCAAAGTTCCACTACTGAAACAGTATGGAAAGGACAAAAGAATATTACAGCATATTCAAAGGATCACTAGAAGTTGAACTAGTTCAATTAATTACATAGATTACGTCACACGTTTGGCACATTCTTAGCTCATACTTCATGAACCTTTTATAATGTTTTTTTCACCAGTAATTTAACTTGAATTTATAAATTTTTATAATTGTTATAAATAAAACTAATATTAAAGCAATCATTTTATGTTATTTTATGAAATAAATTACACATTTTAAAAATACAAAAAAAAAATAATATATACCTAATAATAATTAATGAATATTAATTACTAATACGTGAGTGTTAAAAGAAGAATATGTATAAAAACATGTTGATTTGTTTAAGAAAGTAAAAATGAAAGGGAAAGAGTATAAATCAAAGGCACAGTGTCTTTTGTGGTACGAGGAAGAGTCCCATGATGATGAATGACAAGAAACATGTAACGAACGATGACCCATCGATTAAGATCACATATTACCAAACCAAAAAAATATGTATATATATTAAACAAAAAGAAAGAAGAGAAGAGTTCCATAACGTGAAGAATAAAGAAGAAAGTTAATCAAGAAATAATGCCTGCGTGAGAGCTCAAGGACGCGGACCCTTTTGGCCTGAGAATCGTCGGAACAACCCAGAACTGCCAATATTCCGCACATGGTTTTGAATTTTTTCCTTTTTCCCCTTCCGTTTTCTGGATAAAGTTTTAGGTAATTAATTTTATTAATTATAGATGAAGACTTGATTCAAAGAAGAGAGAGAAAGATAAGAGAACTTATGGGAAAAGGAAAATGGATTGGTCGGGCACCGACGAAAGAGAAGAAGAAGAAGAAGTAGTCGGAAACGTGGAATGAACCGAGAAAAAATAGCTTAGAATGACGCTAGAAATGGAGAGAAATGCTATAGCCAACTGAGCTCTGTGTATGCACCGTTGCAGTAACGTTCGCCACGTATTTATAGCAGTATGGAGGCGGGAAATTCTTGGGTGAAACCGGTGCACTGCTTTCCACCTACACCAAATTCATTCCAGTAACTATATGGCACGTGAATTATTTTTTCTCTTTATGGAAAAATTTCTGAGAATGATTTGATGCTATATTATATCTATCTCCTCTCTCTTACTCTTAAATCTTTCTTTTAAAATTAAAAAAAAATAATAAGGTACTCATATTTCTTAAACTTTAAAAGTTAAAAGAAAATTAAAATAGTTAAAAATAAATATTTTTGTCTTCTATAAATTTATATAGTATATTTGTTTAACACATGTTACCATATATAATTTTTATTAATATCCTATAAAATACTAAAAAAATATTATTTTAAAAAAGTAAAATAAATGTACTGATAATATAGTGATAAGATTCATCCAACCTGAATCATTTATGTCGTAAGAGGATAAGGAGGATTATTTATCATTAAAAATTAAATTAAATATTTTATTAGAGTAATTAGAATTTTCAAAAGAATAGTCAGTCGATCTGTTATTCCAAGATTTAGCGCCACATGAACGTAGCGATTTTATATATATGTATATATGAATGAATTCTGGTTTAGGAGTTGAGCTGTGAACCGGATTCATTGAAGCATGGCCCCACTACTAACTACAAAAGGCTTTCTAGCGGCGACGTTTCATCGCTTCATTGGTCTCCATCAAAGGAATAGCTTCTTGTATTATCACAAAAGTTAAAACCCAATGGTACAACCGGAAATAATTCTTGCATTTTCATCTTTTATTATTTTTCATTTATCCTTCTTTATTATTATTATTATTATTTATTAAATAATACAGTTTAACATTATTTAAATATAAAAGTTTTAACAATTAAATTTATTAATTTAATATTATTTGAATAATAACAGTTTGATTTATAATTATAGCAGGTAGAAAAGGAAAATTGGGCGGTTTAGTCATATAATTATTTTTATTAATTAACTAAAGTCCAAAATCTTTATTTTTAACATGGTAAGTCCTATATATTTTTAAGAGCAACCTATTAAGTCCTTTCGACCAAAAATTTAAATTTTTCAGTCAAAATTCATCACTTGTCGGGTTCTGATAATGATGATCCTAATAAAAAAATAGTAACGATGGTGTCGACTTCTTTTGAAAGGAATAACAGTCCATTGGGGTTTAGTTTCTCACCATTTGCGATGACCTATCAATTCTCTCTATTTCTTAATCTAGAGAGAAACAGAGAGAAGAACAGTGTTTGAATTGTTTTGCCCTTACAAAAAATCATCATGTGCTCAATACGTGATGAATTTTGACCCAAAAGTATAACTTTTTTTGCCAAAAGAACTTAATAGGCTGTTCGTAAAAAGATATAGGACTTACCAAGTTAATAAAATCTTTAGATTTTATTAATTAATAAAAATATAACTAATTTTTCGGTAGAAAATTCACAAACAATATCTAAGATTATCGGTCGACGTCATGGATTCCTTGACACTATGGGACCGGACCAGAGTGACTTTGGCCACGTTCTGAAGGCGTTAGCAAGAGTTTACATTATTTGTGGTCCGTTCCTCTACCCCTATTATTTATTATTTTAGCCTCTTTTTTTTTTGTTTTTTTTTGCCCCTTTAATTATGGGATTGGGTTTATCCGGTTAGAATTATGGTGCTGAGTCAGCATTAACCTATGAAGTTGTGGGGAAGAGAGGAAAAGTCAACAAAAAATATTACAAACAGGGTTTTCAACAGCACACGTGGGTACAGCGAGGATTTTATAGAGTAACAACAAGGCATACTTCTTATTGGTCACTCTTGTCTCAAATTTCAATGTACGTCACTTGTTATCCGAACTCCAAACCCCAGTCTTCAATAATAATAATAATAATAAATATAACTGTATTATATATATATATATATATAATTTAATAATTAATAAAATCAACATTATGGCTAAACAAAACACCTTAATTATCACGGATAATATTTTAAAGAATAAAAGATAAATTAAGTATCCTTGTAATGCATTTAATAATACTCTTAATTAATCATTTACATTAAGTTTATTATTAAAATTTCAATTCATTTTCTTCTCTCATTTTATTAAGTATATTTAAATTTTAAATTTTAAAATTTTGAAATTTTATCATATACATGTATGATGCGTGTATATATATATATATATGGGTGTGGAAAATGAGATTCTTGAAAGAACTGAAATTTGAGAACATCCATTTAGAAGATA
>JAXGGT010000169.1:10043553-10054986 GCA_035583425.1 Marsdenia floribunda | reverse complement strand
ATTTTGGGAATGAGGAAAAAAGGCAATTCGGGAAGCTTTTTTAAAATTACCCAATTTTGGGTAAAAACTCAGATGTAACCCCTTGATGTACTGAAACCTTTTCTTCAGCGTTTTAATGATATGATTTCACTTTGATTAGCAAAAAAAATATATATATATATGTAGAATTTTTAATATTAAAACTATATTGCTTCCCAGAAATTACACGTAGATAATTAAAAGACATCAATGATTGAGATTTCATGTCTTTAGTTAGACAACGCCTAAAAATAAAAATAGGGTAGGAAGGGGCGATGGACGGATATCACCATTTCTATAGGTCCCGGATGCCAAATCGGCTTTCTTTCAGAAGACTCGCGATGACACGTAAACACTGTTACAAGTGCTATTACATTTAAATTAAAAATAAAATAATAGTAATAAAAACAAAATAAAATACAATGTTGAAGCGGCTATCCTTTGTTTTCTACCTGTTGCTGAAACAGAAAACCCTAACTTCAATCTCCATTGTCGTACTACAACTAAGGAACTTCAATTTGGTAAAATTCTGTTGTTAATGTCTTACTTTGTTTTTTCTCTTTCTGCAATTTGTTTTCCTTATTTTTTTTTCCCCTTTGCGTCAGTGTACGTTCGGAACTGTTCTGTAATCATGTCTGACGAAGAAAGGGAGGAGAAAGAGTTGGATCTCACGAGTTCTGAGGTCGTCACCAAATATAAAAGCGCTGCTGAAATTGTTAACAGTCAGTTCCCCCGCCTCTTTTTCTTTTCTTTTTTTTTTTTTCTTTTCCTTTTTTGGTAGTGGAGGTGTGGGTACTAATTCGTAGTGTAGCTTGTATAACTGTTTTGATTTGTGGCTGGAAGGGGAGGTAACAGGTGTTATTTGATGGGTTCAGCTGGTTGCTGAATTAGATTTTGTCTTTGCTGGGGACCGCTATTTTGCCTTTATTTGTGCTGGTTGTCCCTTTTTTTTTTTTTTCTTTTCCCTTTATTCTCCTGTTTGTGTATAATCTGGTAAATTTGATAATGCAGAGGCTCTTCAATTGGTGGTGTCTGAAAGTAAGCCTAAAGTAAAGATTGTTGATGTGTGTGAAAAAGGGGATGCCTTCATTAAAGAGTAAGAGGAGATGCCTTCATTAAAAATTGTTTATTTTGGTTATTTATTGATTTATGATATATTGATGCGTTATCATTTGGCCATAGGCAAGCTGGTAGCATGTACAAGAATGTAAAGAAGAAGATTGACAGAGGGGTTGCCTTTCCAACCTGCATTTCTGTGAACAATACTGTTTGCCATTTTTCTCCACTAGCTAGTGATGAGACAGTACTTGAGGAAGGTGATGTGGTAAAGATGTAAGTAATTATGTATGACTGAACTTTGGTCTTGTATACTCCAACCTTACAAAGATCGATATTGTGATGAACCTTTGCTTTATGTGTCTCGGTGTGTGATGCCCTTTTTCTTTTTCCCCCTTTTCCAGTGATATGGGCTGTCACATAGATGGCTTTATTGCTGTTGTGGCACACACTCATGTGCTACAGGAAGGCCCTGTTACTGGTAAAGCAGCTGATGTTATTGCAGCATCCAACACAGCTGCTGAAGTTGCTCTGAGGCTTGTGCGGCCTGGAAGGAAGGTAATGTCTTCGTTCTTTGTCCCATCAAATGCCACCCGTAGGATTGAGAGAGATGATTATTTGTGTCTTCATTGTATGTTACATCAAGTCAGTTGTTTGGCACATTTGACAAGCCTTTTATTTATTCATTTATTCTGGTTCTCTTTATGTATATATACATACATGCACAACTGTTCAACTATTTTTGTTTGAGCATTTGATATTGAGTGGAGAACTCTCTTGTCAGGTTGCATAGAGGCATTAAAGTGTAGGCCTGGACATTAATACCACATGCGAACTTTCTGTTTAACCCTAGGGACTTCCAACCTTGGCTTATTTTCTTGCATGATACATGATTCCTCAGACATGCAATTAGAGGTTCTGAAGAATTAATCCATTTGTTACCTTTTCTGATTCCTTGTATTGGATACACCTTTTGATGATCCCTTTCTTTCTGGATTCAATTGTGAATTTAATAATACTATCTGCAACTAGTTGCAATATGTAGTATCTGGTGTCAAATGCCCTTTTGCCTGTTTAAGAGTGTCATGTGAATATTACTCTTCAGGAATCTATCCTACCTTAAACCACTTCCCCACACTTGAAGTTTTTTAGCTACTTAGAAGGAGATTCTGTATTGGTAGTTCCTGCTGTGATTTGTGTTGCTAGACTGGATTACTTTTTGTGACGTCTTGGCTAAAACCCCTCCTCTTCTTCCTCCTCTAATACTTATTGACAGTCACTCTCTGTCTACTTGTAAGATATTATTGTCGGTGAATATTAACTAGGTTGTCAGTTTATTTCTTGCATATGGGCATGCTTTCTTAGGAGACTGTTTTAGCAGGGGAACAACTGCCTCCAATTAGTTTTTAAGTTGCTTCTCTGCTTAAATGGACATATTCTTCTGGCAGTCACCCCCTTGACATGTGTGATTTGCTTGTCAGTTGTTTCTCATGAACATTCTTGTTGAGAACATTTGAGGATTCCCCACCACCTTCCCCACGTCATGCTCAGTGATGAGGTAATGTTTTAGCTTATTTGGGGTGATAAGCATTGTATGGTTACCTATAAGCTTGTGGTTTCTATGTTCCTTTATTGAACAGCAGTGAGATGCTTGAAAAATCAATGTGCTTTTGCAATCCTTTTTTGTAATTACTGTATAATTTTTTCTGTGTGATCTGTTGGTGAGTTGTATATTAGAGTAGCTCTAACTTTGATATCTTTTGAACAATGCAGAATCAAGATGTAACAGAAGCCATTCAAAGGGTGGCAGCTGCATATGACTGCAAGATTGTGGAGGGTGTATTGAGTCACCAAATGAAGCAGTTTGTTATTGATGGAAATAAAGTGGTGCTGAATGTTTCTGGACCTGAAATGAGAGTAGATGATGCAGAATTTGAGGAAAATGAGGTTTATGCAATTGATATTGTTACTAGCACCGGTGAGGGCAAAGTAAGTTCATCTTGACACTGGTTATTGGTTTCTCGTTGAAGTTGTAAGATTTTCTAATTCATTTGAGGTTTAAGCAGCCGAAGTTGTTGGATGAGAAACAAACAACTATCTACAAGAGAGCTGTGGACAAGAACTATAATTTGAAGATGAAAGCATCAAGATTTATCTTTAGTGAGATTAGTCAAAAATTCCCCGTCATGCCATTTACTGCAAGGTGTGCAACCGTTACCTTGTCTTGTGAGTGTGTATTCTTTATGATAAATGATTGCTGTTCCTTTTTTGGTATTTATTTTTATTTTCTTTCCCATTCTTTTCATGAAAAAGGGATCTGGAAGAGAAAAGGGCACGCTTTGGGTTGGTTGAATGTGTGAGCCATGATCTTTTGCAGCCATACCCTGTTCTTCATGAGAAACCTGGTTCGTATATGTGTTGTTCCCTTTAACAAAAAATGTCTGGATCCAAAACCTAATTCTCTTCAATAATCATGGATTTGTTTCATCTTTTGATTCCTGCTGTTGTTAGACATGCTTCACTTACACATCTTTTGGCTATCATGCAGGTGATTTGGTTGCTCACATTAAATTTACGGTTCTTCTCATGCCTAATGGATCAGATAGAATCACATCTCATCCCCTGCAGGAGTTGAAGCCCACAAAATCAATAGAAGATGATCCTGAAATTAAATCTTGGTTATCCCTTCCCATAAAGACGAAGAAGAAAGGTGGTGGCAAGAAAAAGAAAGGTAAATAGATTGTAAGAGGCTTCGACGACATGACCTTATATCCATTTGAAATATTTTAGGGCATGGAAACATGATTGAACATTGGTCCATAGTTAGATTTTTGCATGATTTAATGTGAAGGATCAGACATGGTTCAACAGCATATTTATTATGTTTTTGAGCATGTTCAGGTAAGAAAAGTGAGAAAGGAGAAGAATCCTCTCAAGCTGAAGGAATGGATGAATGAACAGATGGTGCTGCAACTCAATGATGAATCTCATCCTGGAGGTGTTGGTCCTGACTCCTTCCCGTCCAAGCTTCTAAGCTATAGCTAAGAAAGAATTTATGGGATTTGAGTGAGATTTTCCGTGCCTATTGGGGGTAATGTACTACAAATCATATATCCTACTCATCCTAATTATGATACTTTAAAGGTCATTGTTATTCGTTTTTTTTTTTTTTTTTTTTTCAACCCATAAGTTGCAAACTGACTGAAATCTGAAGTTTCACAAGTGCATTTTGGTGGGTGATATTACGATTTGGATTGGAATGGAATCGTATGAAATAAGTTGTGGGGTGGGGGTGGGGGTGGGGTGTATTCTCTGATCGAGGGACTGATACTACCATGTTCTCTGAGAAGCCGTCATATTTCACTGGTTGCTTAAAAGAGTTCTTGTACGGATCGGGGGTTCTATAATTTTGCCAAATGAGAAAACATAAATGTGGACTGTCAACAAATGGCTTTTTCTTTTCTGGGATTTAAGGATGTTAGAAGAAATGCCATCTGATTTAGTTCTACACGAGGAAGCCTGTTCATTTTGTTTGTAGTTTGTTCTCTCCCCAATCTGTAGTTTTCTGAAAAAATTTTTTAAAACAAAAACTGCGTATTTGAAAGACAAATTTGTTTAAAACTCGTAGAGATTTGTAATACATATACTTTTTAAATTTAAATATATATATATATATATATATATTCTTTTTTAAAATTTTTTTGTCACTATTCTATATAAAGTCATTAATTTTTGAAATTTTATTACTAAGTATTACTTTGTCTATGATAAAATTAGCTAATATATAAATTTCACTAATTGAGCGACCAACCCCAAAAGATTTTTTATATTATTTTTCTTAATTCAAATTATAATTTTATTTCTAATTTTTGAATTTATCAGGGTCAAGTCTATTAATTTATTTTTAAAGAAAATTCAAAATTAAATGCTTATTATATTTTTATTTAAAATTAAATATTCATATTTATTTTTAATATTTTCTCTAAAAAAATATTTATTTATTTTTTTAAAAAATAATTATAGCTTAATTGGTAAGAGTCTAATACTGTTTTTGAATTGAAGATTTTTTTTAATATAGTTTTTCACTCAAATTTTTTTAAAAAAATGTAGTGTATTTGTTTGGACATTATTTAACACAATATTATTCATATTTATCTAATTGACAAAAAAATTAAAAAAAAAAATTAGAAAAAAGAGAAAGAAGATGAGAGTATTATACTATTTTTTATACTAACATTTATTATTACACAAATAAAATAAAATATTTTTATATTTTACTTACTAAACAATTTATTTATTTATTCCCAATTTACTCCTCATAGTCTACAATAAATTCAACTCAACGTAAAAAAAATTAACAAAACTCTAAAAACAGCTACAATCTAAAAACACCCTAAACACCTTAGAGGCAAAAAAAAAAGAAAGAAAAATCATTTGAATTTTATTTTAGAATTTCTTTTCACCTCTGTGTATCTCTCTGTTGGTGCGTAACGTCCACGCT
Organism: Marsdenia floribunda; assembly: GCA_035583425.1. NCBI lineage: Eukaryota > Viridiplantae > Streptophyta > Magnoliopsida > Gentianales > Apocynaceae > Marsdenia > Marsdenia floribunda. Next base: position 10,049,411 of record JAXGGT010000169.1, on the reverse strand, counting down.
TCTTTCCCTGTTCCCTTCTCCATTCACAATTTCACACCAGTTGCTCGCTACTATAAAACCCTTCCAACCCCGATCTTCCGCCTACATTTCACAGCTGCCTTCAAATACGATCTCTCTCCATTCTTCTGGAGTTTTGAATTTTAATCTCTCTTCTTACACACTTACTAGTAAGTAACATGGCAAGCAACGAACCGGAGCACGCCAGAGAGGAGGAAGAGGCCGTTGCCGGAGCCGAGGACGAAGACACTGGAGCTCCAGTCGCTCCTATTGTCAGATTAGAAGAGGTTGCCGTCACTACTGGCGAAGAAGATGAAGATGTCATCCTCGATCTGTAAGTTTTTCCTTCCTTTTTCTACTGTGTCTTTTTTTTTTTTTTTTTTTAAAATTACTACTTCTCTTTCGATCTGCTGCAATTCTAGGGTTTATGATAGTTTTTCTTTTATTCTTTTTTGAAAAATTTGGATAATAGGAAAGCAAAGCTTTATCGGTTTGATAAAGAAGGAAATCAATGGAAAGAGAGAGGTGCAGGAAATGTTAAACTTCTCAAGCATAAAGAGACTGGGAAAGTTCGTCTTGTTATGCGTCAATCCAAGACTCTTAAGATCTGCGCTAATCATCTGAGTAGGTTTTTCATTTCTTTCCTCTTCTTCTCCTTCTCTCCTTCCCTCTTTCTCTCTCTCTCTCTCTCTCTCTCTCTCTTTTTTTTTTTTTTTTTGTTTCGGTTGAATTTGGATTTTTTTCTTCACTTGGATGAATTTGCTGGAGATACCATTTTATTTATTTTTCTTTGCTTTTCACTTGTGAATTGTGATCTAACACAATTCTTTAACCTTGTTATCATTGCAGTTTTTGCTAAGATGACGGTTCAGGAACACAGTGGCAATGACAAGTCTTGCGTATGGCATGCCTCAGATTTTGCTGATGGAGAGCTCAAGGAGGAGATGTTCTGTATAAGATTTGCATCTGTTGAGAGTAAGTCTGGTTTATTTGGATGCCCTTGTTAAATGTTATGCTTTCCGGGGCTCTATTCTAAAATGCTGGACCTAGATTTGCCTGCCGTGCAAGTTTGTTTCTCACATTTTTGTTTTATATCTTAAAAGTATGCCATGGTTTAGGGGCAAACGAACTTACCTGTATTAAGTATTAGAATTGACAACATCTTTAAGGGATACATGTTCAGGAGTTAACAGGAACTCTAGTTTGCATATTCTTTTATCTGGAAGGGACACACACAACCCACCCAAAAAAAAAAAAAAAAAAAAGAACTGCATTTTCAGTCATATATTCTCAATGGTCATTGTTTATTGTTTATTATATATGATAGCAATTTGGACGGTAATGCTTCTTTTGTTTTATTTGGACTTGATTAAAAGCTGTATGTGCATTACGATTTATTGGTGGAGCAAAATCTTGGCAGATCCAGTGGTTGTTGATTGATTAATGATTTGGCTAGTATTGGCTCCTGTTAAGTAGGTTGGGAGTAGCAGTAAATTCTCACCTATGTTGGATGTTTTGCAGCACTGACAGCCTTCCTTTTGTTGACCAATTAGCTGTTTGTTGTACCTACAATGCTGTAGAATTTTCTCTTAGATAGGGAAACGATACTAGGAAGGAGAATGCAGTATAGGGAAATATTTGATTCAATATTTTATCCATTGCTTCTCCCTCTCTAATAGACCTAAATTGTGCTTTGGCCTTCCCTTCCCTTTTATGTTCTTTCCTTTGCATCCACTTCTATTTGTATGTTCCTAATTGTTCAGTCATTTACATAATGTGGGGCGTTTTCAGGTGGACTGTTTTTTACTATGTGGGGGTTCTTCTTCTCTTTATTAGGCCATTAGCTGATTTGCCAATCAACGGTAGCAACTGTGCTTTCATTCATTCTTGAACTTTGGAACTTCTTATCCATGTATAGGCAAGAAGATTCTGTGCTTCTTTTTTATTCTCATATGCGTATAATTATTTAACTTCTACATCTGTTTTATTTACTTGCCACAAAAAAAGACTTTACAGTCTTTGCTTCAATGAACTTTGTGTTCCAACTTTGCTTCAATTAACTGTCCATCTAGCATATGATGCATATTTAAATTTTTTTGGGGTACAATTAAATTCTCATATTTTTGGGGTTGCTTCATTTGAAACTCTCTTTTACATTAAGGTTTATGGATTGTTGCTCTTTCACCTTTTTGCTTCCTGTGCACAAACACCTTCCTCTTCAGCAAGATAAGAAAATGAATTATTTTGAACGGGAAAAAGCTATCCCTAAAGGAGTAAACAATCTTATAGGATGTGTTTTCAACAGTTTTTCCACTGTCCTTGGTGTGCATGGCCCTTTTCTTCTGGGAAATCCTATTTCTCCTTTGTTTTTCTAGTCCAAAGTTTTCCAGATCCTTCTTTGAAACTTTTGCAATTATTTTAAATGACATTTGTATAAGGGTAGTGGGTAGTTAGTAAATTTTGAAAAATCTATGAACTTTGCTTGAAGTTGAATGCAAAACTGCATATCTGGAATTGATGATTATATAGTCTATTTAGTTTGATTCAAATGCCAGTAGCAGGGTGTAAAGGAGGAAGAATAAGCTTTTGTTGCAGCTTGTATCTCTATAGTTTCTATTCAGGGAATTGATTACCCCGTGCTTCCATTCTGGATATGATTTGTGCTTCTTTAGCACCTGACATTATCATGGTATAATTGTCCAAATGATTGTTGTTTTGAATTTTGACTGCTGATCTTCATTTATTTATTTTAAGATTGCAAGACCTTCATGGAGAAGTTCCAAGCAATTGCTGAATCCCAAGAGACAAAAGAGGAAAGCAAAGATGCATCTGCTACTGCTGGATTACTCGAGAAGTTGAGTGTTGATGATAAGAAAGATGAAGAGAAAGCCAAAGAGGAAAGCAAAGAAGAGGCTCCTGCTGTGGACAAGGAGGATAAGGGATCTGAAAGTAAACAGGAAGAGAAGCCTGTTTCTTCAACTTGAGAGCGGGTTATGGCTCATAGGATGTGTTGTTATCTATATGATGGGGTGTTTTTATGCCTCAGTCAACCCACCATTTCTTGGTGTGTTTAGTCTGGTCAGTAAAGTATGTTTATGGGTGGGAAAGGTTTGGGTGTCATGGTTGGTTGAGGTCTGTGCCTGGTTAAACTTTTCGAGTCCTATTTTCTGGTCAGAGGTGAATGGAGTCCTGAATTTGATTTTGCGTCTGGTTAAAAGTAGAGGTTTTGGTCCATTGTACTAATCAATTCAGAGGTCAGTTGCTTCTTGTCTCATACGCTTTTGAGGGCCATTTGTGCAAAAACATTGGTTGCTAAAAAAAAAAAAAAAAAAAGGTGTTTCTTTTGCCACTTCTGGCAATTATAGCGAAGTAAGCTGTTTTGCACATTTTGTTGATGGTTCTTAGCTGCTGAAGCTGAAATATTTATTTTGTTAAGCATGTCTGAAATGGCGTGTAGTTCATTTTCCTGTTGATTAGTCTGCATCAATGGGTGGTGGTGGATGATCATCCTCTGTTCGTTATCATCCTGTTCTATATGGTGTCACTGAAAAGCGTCTCCATGGAGAGATTTGATGGAATACATCTGATTATTTTGAATTTTTGATGGGAAGTTTTTGTGTGGAGGAAATGTGTCACCTCTTGTGTAGAGAACAAATCCTGAGGAACTTTGCCGAAACCAGGAGATTCGTCGTAGAATTCGGCAATTCCTTTGTAGATTCTAGTGTTAGATCAATATTAACCTGAAGAACACAGGAGGAGGCATTCATAATTGGTGTAGGGAGGAGTATTCCATCCTGACAGAAAGTTAAAGCTTGATCATATTCGGAGTTTCAGTTGGATCAATTTGTCTTTCAAGCATGATGTAGTCTCAACATTAAAATTTGGTTGATGAAAATACAATTTAAAATAGTTCCTTCTGGAGGGGTTAAGGAAGAAAGAAAATAGTGGACATACTTTGGAGAAATTTTCCCTTTGGTGCTGAAATCTAATAAAAATGAGTAAAAATATTGGGTAAGTCCTATGTCGTTTCTTTTTCTTTTCTTCTTCCTCCAAACATTTATGTAAGTGAAAACACTTATTTAGTCTCCTCTCTGAATGTTCAAACAATTTTATTTATGCTTCTCTTTAATATATTACTCAACCATTTACCCAAAAAAAAAACAATTATATATATATATATATATTTTTTTGGTCTTTTTCAAATTTAAACTTTCTATCATTTTCCAAAACTAGATATTCGTAGCCAAGTAGTATTAATTAAACTTGACTTCGCTTAGTATTATTAGTAACAAGTAAAAAGAAAAAATGAAATTAGTATTTGTTGCCTGAAGAAACTTACAAACATTAACAAAAATTTAAAATTAATATTTTTTTTCTTCACATCCAATTATAATTTTTTTTTAAAAAAAAAAAAAAAATTATCCAAATAACAATTTACTTATATATAATTTGAAGTATTTCTGACTCTGTTTATCTCGAATTTATGAACTTTTAAATTGATAATTGATCAGATTTTTTTTTTTTTTTTGGATAGTTATTTAAATTTAATTTTACAAAAATCCTTAAAGTAATAAAATAAAGAAAAAAATCTTATTGAAATACAAGTTAAATTATTTTGTGTTTCATTCAAACACATAATTCAATACCAAACTCACTCATTAAAAAAAAAAAAAAAAAAAAATTCAATACGAAACTGTAGTTGCCAAAAATTCGAATCCCTGATCCAGTTGTCTTATCCAATCGGCAGCTTTTCAAGTGGTTATTAAAGGGGAGAGAGAGAGGGAGGGAGGGAAGATTATGGAGATTGTCAGTAGCAGTTTGGACGTCTCTGTATTCTAATAATTTATTAATGAGGACAGATCTGGAAACGGAGGAAAGCATTATTAACTACTTGTTTGACAAGGAAATATTGCCAAACAAACACCTCTTCCTATTTACATATTGCATGGGCGATGTCTCACTGCCTGCAGTAATTGGAGTTCTAATATTTTTGAACAAAAAAAAAAAAAAAACAATAATAATTTTATACTTGAGTTGGAGTTATTATTTGATCTAATATCTAAAAAAAGAATAAAAATTTTACTCTATTATATTTATAATTTTCTTAACTCAATCGATCATAAATGAACCGATTTAGCAGTTGAAATACGCAGGTTTTGTCAAGAGCTACTTTTTGGTGTGGTGCAAGGACTCGAAAAATGGGTTGAGAATTAGAGAATTGAATGATAATAAGCTATTTTGAGATTGAATAGAATAACTATGTAGATGGCAGACAGCCCACCCCCCTCGCCATCCTTACAAATATTATAAGAAGGATCAATTAGGGAAAAGGAGTTGCTGTCATTATTAGTTATTATTTGATCTAATATCCGTCATAGTATTCAAACAAGTCCTACTTAGTTATTCCAAGTAGTAGACAATAGTGGGTGAAACTTTTAATTGAGGGTAACTGCATATATGAGAATTCAAACTCGAATCATTTACTTAAGCGAAATGAAACTGTTAACCACCTCAACCAACCCCAAGTTAGTGGGACGTTAAATTTAGATACAATTTACAAACTTGTTAGCTTTTGTTGATGGACTGTAACATCTTTCTGTAAATTTGTACCCATATACCCTACTTCATATAAAATAAAGAATTTTTTTTTTTATGGTTTACAAATCAACAAATAATAATAATACTAATAATAATTTTTATTAAAATTACAAAAATATATATATTTTTTAAAAGAATAAATTAAGAGGCATTGTTTTCTGGGTTTGGAAGGGGGTAAATCAAAGTCCAAAGTATAAGAAATAAGGGTTCATCCGTCTGTGGATTTTTAAACGATTAAGACAGGTACCAAAGATCCCTGCCTC
>JAXGGT010000169.1:10017844-10029502 GCA_035583425.1 Marsdenia floribunda | reverse complement strand
TTAATCAAATAGAAACAGAAACAGTACACGTACACAGCTACTGATTTACTTGCCTTAGCTCTCATTATGCTCTGTTAGTCTGATAACTTCGGTTCTCCCGCTACCCCCCGGTCGCCTAGCAAGAAAGATTGAAAGGTAAAAGAGACTATGAAAACTAGGATTGCTTATGAAGGAAACCCTAACCCAGCCCTAGTAAAGTCCTTTTTATTTTAAAGGGCGGGATCCGGTAAAATTCGGATCCAAATCCAAATTCTTCTTTCCTTTTTTCCCCTTCTATCCTATGATCGATCCTATACTTTTTTTTATTGTCATTTGATATTTTTCCTCTCAATAATAATCTCCTAATATTTTTAATTAATATTAATATTTATTTATTTATTTAAAAAATTTAAAAGAAATTACCAAAAAAATTTGTCAAATTAAAAATATTTTAATTTTATTGTTTGAAAGAAATTTTTTTGTTATGTTTATTTTTTACGATCATATTAACATAAATGACTTAAACTCGATTAGAGAGGATACGATGTATAGTTTTAATATCTAATTTATATTTAATTAAATTATTTTATTTTTATTTTTAATATATAACTAAAATTCACTAATATAATAACAACTTTACTTATAATTCAAAAAGTTATAAATTTAAGTCAGGGTCAAAAAATTCCAAATTAAAAAAAGAAAATCACCAATTTAAATGAATATCTAATTCTTTTTTAATCTTAAAAATAAATTTATTATTCAATATATATATATATATATATATATAATTTTTTTTTTTTAATTTTAAAGCTTTTTTATATTGAACGAATTCAAAATTTTATATTTATTTATATGAGTACTTTGAAACAAATATTTTTATTTTTCATTCAAAATTAATTAATATACAAATATTTTAATTTTTAAGTGAAACAAATTAAAAACCTAAAAAAAAAAGAAGTGAAAGTCAAGCCTAAATTTAAGGATTGAGTGAGATATACAAATCCACATATGATAGTAAGTCATCCGAATAAATTGCAATCAATTCTTCTCAACATTTTGGTTCCTCTTTTTTTCCCTGTGAAAAACACAAAAAAGAAAAAGAAAAAATTGCAGTGAAATTTTATTCCCAGATTCAATTCTGCATTGTAGGGTTTTGGAATATGGAGAAGGGTTGTCCATATCCATCATCAAATACTGGAAACCAGAGAATCATTGTCACTGAATATTGGCATTCATGGAGGTTTGCAATTTCTTCTTGAGTTTGTTCATATTACTGTAAGAGCTCTAATTACTGTTTTTCTTCTTCTTAATTTGTAGTTATGGTGAGTAAAACCTATAATCTTGATTCAGAAAAACCTTATAATAATCTTCTTTAAATTATTGAGAAACATTTATATCAACTAAGTTGTTTCTTTACTTAATCTTCTGAAGGCATAGTGATCTCCAAATACATCTTGTACACTAATTTTAGTGATTGGTTTTTCTCTCTAAATGGTCTTATTACTATTGAATTAATATTTTATCACACTAATTGGGTTAAAATTTTATTATTCAGTAATAATATAACACTTGTATAAAGGAGTATGTGTATATATAGACAAAACATATTTATATTGTAACATTCATGTAATATTGACTATTTAAAATGTATTTAAATAGAAAAAATATAATTCTTTTAATTAAAACTCAAAAATAAAAAAATATTGAGTTAATGTGTATAAAATTTTATTCATCCCACTATTATCAATTCATAAATTTTTGTTCATGGGATTAAGGAGTGGTACTGATACAGAAATGGGGGAAAAGAAGTATATGTAGAAAATAGGCACACCTAAGCTTGTTATGCAAGCAAAAGCTCCAAAATCTCTCTCTCTTTTAACTTTGTATGATGTTTATAAAAAAGAAGAGGAATGAAGCTGATAATGCCAACAACTAAGACTATAAACATCCCACTCCCCGCCCTTCTTATCAATATCGTCTCCCAGCCTTATATTCTTATTCATTCATTCACCTTCTTTGTATATTCTTTCCTCCCTCATCTTCAAATTTTCTCCTCCTTCCCCATCATTCTCTCATTCTTTTCTTCCTTTTCTTCAATTTTTGTGCTTTCTTTTTCTCCGCCTCCTCCTCCTTTTGAAACCTCCACGTGAGTTAATCCCAAATTTGACTTTTTTTTTTTCCTTTTTTGAAGTGGGGTTTTAGAAATTAGATTGCTTTTGTGTTTTTTTGTTTTTGGTTTTAAGGGATTTTCAGAATGGGTACTGGTTCATCCAAGAGCCCTGATAGTTGTGCTCATGGCAGCAGTGACGACAGAGAAGACCAGGCGGGGGGACAGCTCTATGTCTCCCTTAAAATGGAGAATAGTCGCATGCTCAACGGAGGCCTCATTCCTCACGTCTATGGCTCCGTCCCTCTCGTCGGCTCTTGGGACCCTTCCAAAGCCGTAAGTCTCTCCGTTTTTCTCCTTTTTTTCGTGTGGTTTTATTATCTGACTCTCGTTCTCTTTTCATATTTTATTACTGCTTGATAATTAGCTCTCAATGGAGCGGGAGTCTACGTCAATGTGGGAACTGAGTTTCGTGGTTCCTCCTGATCACGGTAAAAATCTAATCTTTAATCCATCCCAAATTGGGTTATAACTTTTCTTAAGTTTAGCTAGTTCAAGTGATCAACTACTTCCCTATGAATTGATACAGAGACTTTGGATTTTAAGTTTCTATTGAAACCAAAACATACCATTGGGTCTTGTATAGTGGAGGACGGTCCAAATAGGCAACTAAAGGGGGGAATGTTGCAAGGAGATGGCCGCTCCGCACTGTTTACATTAAGTGGAGATGAAGTTCTCGAGTACAAAGTTTTCATAAAAGCAGACAGAGTTTCCCCATTTGACCTTGCTGCAAGTTGGAGGGCTTATCAGGAGAATCTTCAGCCTTCAACTGTTCGTGGAATTCCTGATGTTAGTATAAATTCCGTGGCCACAGCTGGCACTGAGGTAAGACTGAAATCAGATTGTGTTTGGGAACCAATTGTGCAAACCTAAGTTTAAGGGGTTTCTTATAACTTAATGTTTCTTTAATAGAACGTGATGCATTTTAACTGCTGATAAACTCGTTTCTCTTTTAGCATTGCTGAGATTAGGTTTTTTTTTTTTTGAGACAAACAGGAACATGCCACCTGGTTAATGTTTCTTCTGCCCGAATAGAACTTTATGCGTGTTTTTACTCCCCGATATTCTGGGAACATTAGTGGAACAACTGAGCTCCTAGATTTTCTTACTTGATCTGGAACTGCATTAACTCAAACTTATACGTCATGATTGTCAATTTACCTGATGATTTAATTGGACTTGATTTAATAAGGTAAAAACATAAATTAACCTACTTGACTTGATAGTTATTGAATTGAAGAGTTTATTACTTTGTTTTTGAATGTTTGATGTGGTTTTAAACATGAGAAAAGTGCAGTTCATATTTGAACGCTGAAACACTTGATTATTAATGCAATAAGTTCCGTTCGTCTCTGTCACAAAGTACTGTATGAAATGCGTTAAGAAAATTTTATCATTTAGATAACACTGCTAGATGTTGTACCTTTTTCCCTGATATATGAGCATTAAAGATTTCACCTGTTTTGATATGAAAAAAAAAAAAGATTTTCCAGATGTTTTTGGAGACAGAGAAGAGGCGAACAGAAGAGAAACTTGAGAGTTAATAATAATCCATGGTGGTAGTCTTTTAAAAAAAGATGGTCCACTAAAAAGTTTGTCAATTAAATGTTTTACGGTTATGTCATTTTTAATCTGATGCTTTCATGGCTTTGAATTCAGTTTTTGAAAATCTTATGTCTAGAATGGCACCGCAGCAAGTTTGGAGCTTGATCTTGAACACTATGTAATTCCGGCTCCAACAATATCTGCAAACTCTGGACAGTTTTATGCAGCTAATTTGACAGAGACTCCAAGGTCATTGAACCTGACTGGGATGCTTTCCAACTCAAAAGCAATTGGTGGTGCATCACATTCGCACAAGGATAACATTGTTCCTATGGATCAACCCGGGATGATGAAGGTTGTTCTGTTCATATTTCTTATTTCATGATAAATATGATGTTTTATGCATGTACAAGACAATGATACTTTTGGTTGTTTCCAAGTGCACTTTATTTTTTTTATTTAATATAACCATGGTTTTCTTTATGGATATAGTAGCATTCAGTGTCTATTTTGGCACCTGTTACTGCATATACACTGAATGTGTAATCTTGTTCTAGTATATCATGATTAAATAATTTATTTTTTAAATGATGGATTTCTTATTTTTACTAGGTGCCCTTAATTTCACATCTATGCTTGCAAAATTTTTAGTTCTACAATTTCCATTTTCATTCAAATAGATGGCAGGAATTTGTGGCAGGCATGGTTTGTTGTTACTTCAGTTTGAATTTTAAAAGTCTCTGTTCTTTGATTTTTACAGCAACAACTTATGATTCCTCCACGTAATTTTTTTTCCCCCTTGTAATTACGTTTTTGTGTCTCAAGTGTTGTTCTATCCTGGATCTGATTAGGAGTTAGAAGTTGTTGTTCCAGACCAAACAAGAGTGCAGCCTGGTTCTAGCATGGTTGAATCAAAGTCGCTAGGAACATTTCAAACTGTGCAGAAGCAAGATAGTCACAGAGGACTTTTTGTTGATAGGGGTGTGGGATCTCCTAGACTAGTAAAATCACCTAGTGCAACTACTTTTTCTGATCTCAAAATTGATTCCGAAGCCAAGGTTTGTGACTCACTGTATCCATTCTGGAATATCACCTCTGAACTCTCTTTATAATTATGTTTTTGTGCTCAGTTGTTTTCAGTTCACTAGCTTGTCTTGTTGTAGTACCTGATTGATTACTGATTCTGAATTTTAGAATCCAATGCCAGCAGCTGCAGGAGCCGTTGCAGCTGCAGCTGTAGCAGATCAGATGCTTGGTCCAAAGGAGGATAGACATCTAGCCATTGTTCTGGTATCTTGTTTATGAACAACCTATTGACCTTGCGCACTAAGTTGGGATCATTTTTCTTTCATGTATGAGAGCTTTGATGAATATGACCTTCCGAGTTTCAGAAGAAATTAAAATATCCATTTCTTGATTCTTTATATTGGCTTCAGAAGTTTCATGATATCAGCTGAATTTTCTTGTAATCCAGGTTGGTTTGCCAGCTCGAGGTAAAACTTTTACTGCTGCTAAGCTCACTAGGTATCTTCGTTGGTTGGGTCATGACACTAAACACTTCAACGTCGGGAAGGTGATTAAAGAATTTCAGTATCATATAGTTCTCTTCCTACTTGCATTCTCTTGGAAACTAGGTTTTATAGTAACTTGTGCCTTAATTTGTCACAGTATCGGAGGCTCAAACTTGGAACTAATCAGGTAATGATGGTTTTAGAAATAAAGTGTTAGTCTGGATTTTCTCTGCCTCAGTTCACTGTATATTCATCAGATTTGGAGAGCTTTAACTGTCTCTTTACCTTTCAAACCACATTTCTTTAAAATTTATTCTCACTCTGGTTTGCTCTATTATTTTTTTTTCCCCCCCTGTAGAGTCTATTCTTTGCTACCATACTTCTGGTAGAAAAAGCTATCTATTTGGCTGGATGGCGATTCTTGTTTCTGCAATGTAACATGATATTTGGCAAATTGATTTTGTATCTCAAATTCCATAATAAAGACTTGGAAATAAGTTCTATGCATGATTTGTTTGTTCTCTTTAACGTGACAGTGCAAAATTGGATACAATAGATGAAACATATGCTATTTGTGATCTATGTGTATTTTTGTAAAAGAAATTACTTTGTAATTTTTCCCAAGAAATTACTTTGTAATTCCATGTGCTAGTGGATTCACTGAAACTCTGGTGGGATAATTACTAGACTTGTGGACATTCTCTTTGTCCATAATTTAATGTTCACTTTTCTAAAATAAATAGTATTTTCCCACTATGTACTACAAATTATCTCCTTAATTTTTAATGGTTTATTTCCAGGCAAATTGGTTCTACTACTAACTGAATCAATAATAAGAATAGGGTGATAGGGTAACGTACCTATTATTTATTTTTGCTGAACTAAAAGTGGACATCTGATGGATTATATAATTAGTTTCTACTATGTCACTAGATGAAATATCTGTCTTATGAACTGGGCAAAATTTAACTTCTATGAAACTTCCTAATCAATTAGAAAGGTCCATTATGCAGTTTTCTTGTCTGCTGAATCGTATTAGTTGATGATGAATTATCATTTTTCAATCGGTTTTGGTTGTAATATGAAGTAACAAGAAAAAACAGTTCTGAAAGATTTGGAATCACAGTTGATTTCCCCATCTGGCTTTCTGCCAACTGTGAGTGTGTTTTAGTGAACTCTTTTTCTTCAATGATCCATTTCATCTTCATTTTTGTTAAATTACATGAATTTCTTATCTCTGAAATAATTTCCCCTAATGACTATTGCTGTTATCCCGTACCAATTATTTCTCATGAAGGCAGCTGATTTTTTCCGAGGAGATAATCCAGAAGGCATAGAGGCTCGTAATGAGGTAAATAAATATCTAATTGAGGTTTTGAGAAAGCCTTTTTTTTCCCACAAGGATACAACTATGCTTTTTTTTTTTTTCAGTAAATTATATTGATCAAAATTATCTAGTAGTTTTATTTTTAATTTTATGAATGTTTCTTATTAGTATTGTTATATGAACAATCTCATTAGTAGCCTCCTCTTCCCAAACCTTTACCATTGGAAACCAGAAATCCATGAATAGGAAATTAGGTCTTCTATCACATTAGATCTTTTTCTTAGGGCACTGAAAATTTGGGTTTTTCACCTACGAGCTGGATACTAATCAGCTTTCATATGCATAATAAGACAATGGTTCACAATATTCTATTGAATATCTGACATTGTTGTTACTTATTCTGATTGTTTTATTGAGTTATAGACTTGCTTCCTTCTTCCTCCTATATTTTCTTGAACTTTTTAGTCAAGAGGTGTGCTATTGGTACAGTACCACATGCTATTTATTTAGTAATTGAAGGAGCAAGAAATGTATCTTCTGGAACACTAATGTATTCCAGTGTTCTTAAACTTGAAACATTTTGATACTGGATCCTGGAAATGAGGCCATATATGAGAAAAAGTTTCATGTAAGGGCAAAAATTATGATCTTCGGGACCTCTAATGTACTCTAATATTCTGAAAAAGCTTTTTGATAGTGGATCCTGGAAATGTGGCCATGTATGACAGAAAGTTTGATGATTTTTTATTTGACTTTATTGCTCTTTTGTATCGCATTTTAATTAATATGCTGTATTAACATCTTTCTTTGGAACTAGTTTTAATACATGACCTGCTAGTAGGTAGCAGCTTTAGCAATGGAGGATATGATAGCCTGGATGCAGGAGGGTGGACAGGCAAGTAATGGTTTTTGGTTTTTATTTTTCCAAAATCTCATGCAAAGCTAATTCTAATTGAACACAGGTGGGAATATTTGATGCCACAAACAGTACCAGATCAAGAAGGAATATGCTTATGAGAATGGCTGAAGGAAAGTGCAAGGTAGTATTTTGTAATGGCTACTATTCCTACTTCCTGAACCATGGACTGGAACTCTTGTACATGTCTAATTTATGAGAACATATGTTGCATTTTAGATCTTTGCATGAATAGGTGGGGCTTTAATTCTAAGTACCTTGATATGCCATTTCTATGTTATGACATTTTCAGTTGAGTACCTTTTGATTTGTGACGTGTGAGGAGTTGCTTGTTTGTCTATAATTAATAATCTCGTTTTCCTTCTCATTATCTGTAGTAAAAATAGCAGGATGTCTCTACTGTGCTATCATGTGTATCTGTCATGAGCTTTTGCGCTTAGTATGCCTTTCATTTTCTTCTCATTTTAATTAGAATTAATTGTATTACTGTCATCACGTTTCCTCTTTGTTTAGTTCGTTGAACTTGTATAAGTTTTGCATATGTAGAAGTGTGTACATGCATTGATGCTCTAGTTGTTGACTAATGTAGAATATATGATTCTAATTGCAGATTATCTTTCTTGAGACATTGTGTAATGACAAACAGATAATAGAGCGTAACATACGCCTCAAAATTCAGCAGAGCCCTGACTATGCAGAAGAGTGCGTTGCCAAAATTTGACATCTTTCTTATGTTTCCTGATGGAGTCATTTTGCATAATCAATGTACTTGTTTCCAGGCCAGATTTTGAAGCAGGATACCGAGATTTCAAAAATCGACTTGATAATTATGAAAAAGTAGTTCTCTAAGACATATAGTCTTTTTTCCCCCCTTTTTACAATAAAAATATGTTTTACTTGTTACATAGATTGTTTCCTTTTTGATGATTTTCTCTACATCCAGGTTTATGAGGCTGTTGAAGAAGGGTCTTACATAAAAATGATTGATATGGTTAGTGGTCATGGTGGACAGATTCAAGTAAGTATAGAATCTTTGCTCATAAGAAGTAAATTTAACATCCTTTTACTTTGTGTTTTAATTAATAGATATGCCACAAGGCTTGGTTGCACTGCTTTGTATGTTATATATACCAATGTACCTTCAAGGTGAGATACTTGTGAAAAGTCCACCTAGTGAAGATTGCTGGCAAAAGACTCACTGAAATACTAGCTAACTCCAAACATGTTTGGCTTCGTAATGATAGACTTATGAAGCACAAAATTGATGTTTCAGTTGTATATATCTCATGAATTGATATACATGATGCTTTAGGATTGTAATGTAGAGTCAGAATTTTGGTTATCTCACGAAAAATGAGATTTTACATTAATGAGACTTTTCTTGGCCTAGATTAAATAAATCTGGCACTTGGGAAAGTAATTTTTTCAAGGAATTTTAGTGGTAACTTTTCATAATCTGTTTATGGAGTTTCTTCTGAGCATTGCAATGTTGTTCTCTCTGCAGGTAAACAATATCAGTGGCTATCTTCCTGGGCGTATAGTATTTTTCTTGGTATGTGCACTTCACCAGATTCATGTGCATTTAATTTTTTTTTTTTTTTTTTTTTGTGTGTGTGTGTGTGAGGGGGGGGGGGGTTAGGAAGTGAAGGGGTTGGTGGTGATGGGTGTGGAGGTATGGTATCTCTTTGACAAAAACTGGGTTGTTAATTCAATGGAGCACTGGAGCTTCATCCAGTATCCCTTGGATGGAGTAGGCCCTGATAACCCCTAGGATATGTCCTTGTGCATGTGATTTCACTCATAATAAGGAACACTTGGACTCTCTCTAAAAGGTTAATTATAGGATATTTGAGTTACAGACTTCAATCTTCTCCGATACGATTGGTATGAGAAATGCAAATACTTCAGTTCTCAGTAATATGCTTAGCATACTTGGCTATTCAAAACCGTATTTATCATCTCACATTAATAGAGTTTAATATTCCATCTAGCAGGGGTTCCAAATATGTAGAAACTGTCTATACTATATTATAGACTTTTCAGGTAATGCAAATTGACAATATTACATGGGATTAATTCCATGGAATTTGTGCAGAAATATTTCACCTTTTTCTCTGTGGTAACATTTATATTGCTGTTCTCTCTAGGGCAGTAAGGTTGCTTAATTTACATGTTACTTAAGAAACAGCTTCTTGTAATTTTCTTAAAGACAATGACTTAGAGTTCTGAACATCATGCAGGTAAATACACATCTGACCCCTCGTCCAATTCTGCTCACCAGGCATGGAGAGAGTCGAGATAATGTGAGAGGGCGAATTGGGGGTGATTCCATCTTGAGGTTTTTTTTCTTTCCTCTTTATTTCCTTAGATGACATTTCAATGCCATGTATTATATGGTTTGTGTCATGCATAGACACTTGTTTTGTTGATAATTTTATAAAATGCTGAAATATTTGATCCCTCTTTGGTTCTCCTGTTCTGGATTTTAGCTGCCTGCACTAAAGGATAAGTACTCAAGATGTCTCTGAATTATATAAAGGTTGACAAATGGTCCAAGTTGATTAACTTAACCATACAAGTTCCTTGTATTGCTTGGTTTCTTATCAATATGATGAAGGCTTAATTGATCCTTCTCTTTTCTAAAATTAGGACATATCTAGTCTATAGTACTCCTATGTTCTGTTCCGGACCTCAAGTCTAGTTTTAGTACAAGTGAAATTACATCTGAATGCTATTACTTTCCCTTCCCTGTGTACATGTTTTTCTGGTTTTCCAAGATAACATACCCGGCATTGCAATGCAGAAGATTAATTGATCCTTATACTACTACCATTTTGATATGGACCATGACCATATGCCTTCCCACTTAAGACTTCCTTACCATGTAATCTTTTTATAGCAACTTTCTAATTCTGTTTAAGAATTTTAATTGTACAGTGATGTTGGGGAGCTTTATTCGAAGAAACTAGCTAATTTTGTAGGGAAGCGGCTGAAGAATGAAAGGGCTGCTTCTGTAAGTGTATTTTTATCCATATCTATGCTCGCGTTGAATTGCATTTAGAATGAAGGTCCACTTACGTATAATATGCCTGTTCTTAACTATTGATCTTCATGTTGTGTTAAAGCCTCATGGACTTTACCTGTCTAAAGATGTTCGATTAGAGTTTTGTGAAACCACTTATGCAGCAGCAATGTAAACATATCTGCAATTTTGTGTTTCATTTTTTATGATTAGATATGGACCAGCACGCTGCAGAGAACAATTTTGACAGCAAGTCCAATTATTGGATTTCCCAAGGTTGGTTTATTCAGTCAAAATGTCCATATCTTTACTTTATTGTGAAGTCTATGTTTGCTCCATTTTTTTCCCCTCTATTTTTCCTGTAGATACAATGGCGTGCATTAGATGAGATAAATGCGGGTGTTTGTGATGGAATGACATACGAAGAAATCAAGAAAAATATGCCTGAGGAATATGAGTAAGTAATCTCAGGGTATGCTTTTATTTTATTTTTTGGGGGTGTGATGATTGTCTTTTCCGAAGGCTTCATTTTGCTTCTTTGGTGGAACTGGGGCCAGAAGAGATTGCAAATAACTAAAAGTTAGAATCTTGAACAAGATTAATTTAAGTGGCATTACTTTCCCAGTAAGATCTGTGTGTTGTTCTGGGTTTCTGACTTTGCTGGCTGGATACTGAGGTCACACAGGTCACGCAAAAAGGACAAGTTGAGGTATAGATATCCTCGTGGAGAGTCTTACTTAGATGTTATACAAAGGTGTGTAATCTGATCCTGGGAAATGAATGATCTGTTCTTTTAACAACAACTCACATCCTATTTTATTTTATTTTTTAATTTTCTAAATCAATTGACTTTTGATTTTACTACATACAGGCTTGAGCCAGTGATTATCGAGCTTGAAAGACAGCGGGCGCCAGTAGTGGTGGTGTCTCACCAGGTTATACATATGGATACAAAATGTTTATTTACATACTTATGGCTTTTTGAAATATTTACCGTGCATCTCTGAAATTTCAATGTAGGCGGTGTTGCGAGCTCTATATGCATATTTTGCAGATAGACCATTGAAAGAAATTCCGCATATAGAGGTAGGTAACCGTGCAGCAGTTTGAAAAACTTGTCAAATTTGCCAGGCTAACATTATGCATTCAACAATAGCTATGAATATGGAAAGTTTGGATTGGATTGGATTG
>JAXGGT010000169.1:9976112-10003923 GCA_035583425.1 Marsdenia floribunda | reverse complement strand
ACATTTCATAATAACTTTACTTATTAGTGAAGTCATTTATGAATTCAGCTGTGCGTATTATATATATATATATATATTTATAGAGGAATATTTGTATATTCACATATCTTTGACAAATATTATTACAACTTTTATCAGTATAAACTGAAAATGAGGCCATGACATATACTATAAAAGCATCTATACAAGTTGCCATCACTATATATCTACCTCTGATGGCCTTATTCCCCAATATATTCACTTTTCTGTTGGTTCTTTTCCTGTTCAAATTACATAATACTACAAGGGTTTTATGAAAAAGGAAAACTAAAAAATAAAAAATAATGGAAAAAAAAAAAAGAAAAAAAAAAACAGTGGCTTATTTCTGCAACATTTAACAATAAGAAGCCACAAGGGATGTATATCCTGCTGCACCAACTGAGAAGATTTTCTTTACTTAAAGCTAAAGTTGTGTAGGTTATCATTTGGAGAAGAAAAAGGGTTATAGAGAGAGTATGAACCAGAGAGAGAGAGAGAGAGAGAAGGAGCTAGACGAAAGTAATAAGGAAAATATTTGGTGTGTGGGAAGATGGGAAAAAGGTCACCAATTGTTCTTTTGGAAATCTGGGAATGGGAAAGACGAAACATCTTTCATCAATAATTCCTCCAAATCCCATTCCCCAACAACTGTTCTTAATTCATCACCTTCCCAGTAATTCCCAATTGGTCCTGATCCCATGTTTTCTACTTTGCTGCTGTTGTTGCAGTAATTATGATCAACAATGTTGCTGCTGTTAGTGTTCCTATTATCAGTTTCTGTTGTTTTCTCAATGTTTACAGCCTCCAATGGTGGAACGTAAAGCTGTCCCATTCCTTCACCTCCAACACTGTCACCAAATATTGAATTTTCATTTTCTCCACAGTAAACATGATGATTACCATTAATCATGCCGCCACCTTGTGCCGCCATGCATGACTGTGGGTTAAAATAGAGTCCACCACTGCTAACAGCTGACATGTTAAGGCTTTGCTCAAGCATTGGCAATGGATCCATCATGCTGGTAAGAGCCATGGAATGTACCGATGACGAAGCGGACGATGAGTCCCCATACATTCCCATTACATGTTGTTCTTGAATAGACATTAACCTTCCCATGATAACATCTCTAGGTTCTGAGGATGAATCACTTGTATTTGGTGATGTTGAATTCTTGAGCCTCTTCTTTATGGTTGAATTCCAGAAGTTCTTTATTTCATTATCTGTTCTTCCAGGCAAACGTGCTGCGATTTGTGACCACCTTATACATATAATTTGCCGGAATCACAGAGAAGTAAAAATCCTCAATACAATATTTTAAATTTGAGAAAGGGACGTAAAAAACCTGTCTATGTAGAAAAATTGCATAGTTTTGCATGTAAGGTTAGTTAGAAAAATTTGCATGTGCAGTAGGGAGTATTTTGAGTATCTTAAACTCCAAGGACAAAGATGGGCACCATGGTTGATGGAATCAAAGTCCCATTCACCTACAGTCACTCACAATAAATATACAAATAAATACTTACCTCACAATCTTCAGTTATATTCCCGATTACATTCCTTATTACACCAAAACCAATACAAGTATAATAATATCATTACTTTTATTAGCATTCAACTCATCTCTTCTGTATCACTGGTAAAATTACATACTTAGCATAATTTTCTTGACGTAACATCAAGTCCTAACAGAAAATACAAGAGGAGATCTTGACGACTAGTAATTATATATTTTTAAAGACAATGTCTAGACAAAGTCTCACATTCATTATTCATACACTCCACAGATCTTTCCTTGTAAACAATCTAAAAATGGTTTAGATTTTAGATAAAACTAAATAATCTAATAACAACATTAGATATATTCACAGACAAAACTAAACTCTGATTTAGTTTCACTATGAAACTGTTACAAATTAATTGATTTCATGATATATATATACACATAGTTAATAAACTCAGATCCTTTTAAGAAAAATAAGGAGAATATATATATATATATATATGTATGTATGTATATATTATACACCAAAAAACTACTCTACACATAACATAATCATGTAGGCATGCACATATCTTTCATTAGAATGTAAATGTAAAATATTTTCAACCAAACTAATGATTTTATATCCCATTACCTCTAATTGCTCATCTCTACCAAACTAAATGATGTTATCCCATTAACCCACCCGCACCCGCACTCCCCACACCCCCCCAATCACACTACCAAAGTCTCCATAATTTTGAAAGTATGGAAAAACCAGGTTACATGGTTTACTTTTGGTAGTGTAATTCAATGTGTACTAGGTGCACATATAGTTTAACTATTGTTAAGTCGTTATGATCTCTTTTTTTCCAATTTTAGTAAACTGTTTAAAACCTAATGCGATTTCAGAAGTTTTTTTTTTTTTTTTGCAAATAAAAAGGATAACATGACATAAAGGATATTATATTTATCATCTTTTGTTTAATATATATATATATATGCATGAAGAGAGAGAGAGAGAGAGAGAGAGGAACCTGTTGCCAAGAAGAGAATGAAGATGAACAATGAGCTCTTCTTCCTGAGGAGAAAATGCTCCACGCTTAAGGTCAGGCCTTAAATAGTTAATCCAACGGAGACGGCAACTCTTACCACATCTTTGCAAACCGGCATTTCTGGCTACATCACTCCAGCAACCCTGGCCGTTAGTGAGCATGTAGTTCATGAGCTTATCATCTTCTTCAGGTGACCAAAGACCCTTTCTGAGCTTGACACCATTAATGTTACCACCAGTGTTACTGTTCTTGTTCCCAGAGGGCTCTGGCTTCCTCATTTTTTTTTTTTTTTTTTTTATTTGATAAATCGATGGAAAACAAGCTTTCTCTGTCCTCTTCAGAACCCTTTTTCCCCAACTGTTTTGATGTAAAGGAGTGATAATTTTATAGAGAGAAAGATCACATACTCAAAATAGAATTCCATTGAAATCATGGCCATCATGATTTTGATGTCTCTGTGGGGCTTGCTTAAAAATGGGGGGAGAGAGAGAGAGAGGGGTTGGTTGATGGGTCGAGTAAAAAAACGGTTTGGAATGAGATAGGTGGTCGTCTTGTCTTTGACTCCATACATTGTCTTTTCCTATGCATATATTTCTTCAAACTGAAGCTAATTATTTGTATATGCCAATGTCTTTACAGAGAGTTAAAAAACAGAAAGTTTGTTTTGTAACCAAGCCAAGAGAGATATTTGCTTCCACCACACATAATCCTCCTTTATTCTTCTCTCTCTCTCTCTCTCTCATATCTCATGCATACCACACGTGAAGATGAAGGTAAAGGGAGAATCCATAAAGAATTTTTGACGGTTAAATTAAACACCATGAATGCAAAATCATGCACTCAAACAGATGTGTTATTACATAAGTTATCTAATTACATATTTACTGTACCCTAATTTAATACGATTATAATAATAATTTTTTTTGTTTTATAACATATCTTTTTTAACATTAACAAAACACTATTTGTAATAATTCTTTTATTATGAAGAAATTCAAGATAATAGAAATTTAAAAGTAAACATTTGACAATTGTTTTAGAATAATATATAAAAGAAAATGTTAATTTCAACAAAGAAAATTACGAAAGCAATGCTTCACTTTGTATTCATGTGGTTGAGTTTTATATCATAGCTATATATATGTGTTTGTGTGTGTGAAATTTGAAATTTAAACTACAATTTATATCATTAATTAATGCTTTGTCAACATATATAAATATTATATTTATTGTACACTACTTATGACTAATTGATATGTATAATAATTTGATATTTCAAATCATCCAAACCTCTCTCTTCTTTTACTTTCTCATTATAAGAAATTATAATCATAGTAATAAAAACATATGATAGATCGTCTATAGTTATACATACATAAATACATACATGTACATTAGGGCATGAAATGGTCCAATTATATGCATGGTTTAAATTTTGGAGCCGTTGATATAGATATATATATATATATAGATATATAGATATAAATAGCTCCTGAACTTCCCACTTTCTTTATGAAAATCTGTGCGAGACACTTGTCCTCTTTACATGAGAAAAAGAGAAGGGATTCCAATATTTGAAAGACACAAATACAAAAATTTTCTTGAAATGGACTTTGTATGCATGCACCATGATTTACTTAAACAGTAAATAATCAATAAAAGGCCAAAAAAAAAAAAAAAAAAGAAAAAAGGAAAAGAAGAAGAATCGAATGTTGTCGTAACATCATTTGTCAATACGAAAATTCAACTCCTGCAGGGGTGATATTCATTAAAGATTGTGTAGTTGAAAATTGAACCAGAAAGCAACCACTATGATCTTCTTTCTTTCTTTCTTTCTATTTTTATTTTTATTTTCATTATATATATATATATATATATATCTGTTTTTATTTCTCAATATGTTTGTGTGTGTGTGTGTGTGTTTTATATATATATATTTTTTTTCCTGAAGAGTGGGCCAATTTGTGCAATAGCTTCTCAACACGTTGCTTAACTGTCATATAATCAATAATGCTTCTTGCTTATGCATCAAAAAAGGCAAGGAAGAGAAGGATAAAATATTAGATGAATTGCGATTTAAGTAAGCGTGATTTCCTTCATTAATCGAACTAATTCATGTGTTTTTTCCCAAAGCTATATATATATAATGGATTTATTAAAAGTGATAAAACCACGAGGGAAATAAGAAAAAGGAATAAATACTGGCAATCATTTCTCAAATGTTTAAAAGGGAGGCTAAGACTAATCGTTTTTGTCACCAACCAAGCCCGTGAATTCGCACTGCAACTATGGGTCTAATGGTACTCGCAGTCAATTACTTTACACTGTCCTCGCTGTACCAAAAGGGATATATCACGAGTTAGATATTGTGACCTAAATTCTATTTGGGCTAGACCCATATTGTTGGGAGTTGCTCCTTTTCCTATTCCACATAAGTTTAGCAATTTGCTCTTTTCTATTCCACATAAGTTTAGGAATAAAGGGAGGAGCCTATATATATGTGTATTGTAGGGTCTTTTGATTAAAACATTTATTCATAGCATTCATAGCTATTGATATTACATTGATGATCATAGTCTTTGATCTCCTTTGTAACTTGATTCGACAATATTTAATATACTTTCCTCTACCCGTGGTTTTCCCTTCTAGGGTTTCCACGTTAAATTTGTATGTTCATCTCGTTCTTTTTACATTTGTGATTAGATTGTCATTATCATCCCCAATTTTATAACAAACTGGTATCAGAGCAACCAAGTTTGATTTTGGTTTGTTCGATAATGACAACAATTAAGTATGATATTCTGCTGTTGGATTGCAACACTAGATTTTCGTTATGGCAGGTAAAGATGCAAGTAATTCTCGTACAGATGGATTTAGACGATGCCTTGTTAAGGTTTGATCAAATGCCTTTGTCTTGGACACTCGAGGAGAAACAACGTAAGGATCGAAAAGCCCTATCTCAAATTCGTCTGCATCTGTCGAATCAAATTTTACAGGATGTGTTAAAGGAAAAGAATGCCGCTACATTATGGTTGAAATTAGAGCAATTATGCATGACGAAAAGTCTAACTAGCAAATTGCATATGAAGCAGCGACTTTACTCTCATCATTTTGCAGAAGGTATGTCTCTGGAAGATCACTTAACTATCTTTAAGGAAATTGTTTCAGATTTAGAGACAATGGAAGTTAAGTATGATGAAGAGGATCTAGGGTTAATTTTGTTATGTTCATTACCTCCCTCTTATTCGATCTTCAGAGACACTATTCTGTATAGTTGTTATACACTCACCATTAATGAAGTCTATGATGCTATGTTTTCGTATGAGAAGATGAAACACCTTGTGGTTGGATCCAAACCTCAGGCAGAGGGTCTTGTTGTTCGCGGTAGAACACAAGAACGGACTTTTGATGATGCTAAGGGTTGGTCGAAGTCTGCAAACAGAGATAAAATGTGTAAGGACATATTAAGTCGAGTGTTATAAGTTGCAGAATAGGAGTAAAAGAATTGAATGTTCTAAACAAGGAGAAAAACAACCAAAAAAATCTGGTGAAGCAGATGTAGTACGTAGAAGACTACAGTGATGGTGAACTCCAAATTGCTTCTGATGACGACCCTAAAGCAATCGATGAGTAGATTCTTGATTCTGGTTGCACTTTTCATGTGTCCCAATAGGGACTGGTTCTCAACATATGAAACAGTGCTTAATGGTGCTATTTTGATGGGAAACAATGCCTCTTGTAGGATTGTAGGCATTGGCACAATCAGAAATAAAATGTTCGATGGAGTTGTTAGAACACTTGGTGATGTGAGACACTTGCCAAAATTGAAAAGAAATTTGATTTCTTTAAGTACTCTTGACTCAAAAGGGTACAACTTCACAGGTGAGGGTGGTGTCATTAAGATTAGCAGAGGCTCTCTCATGGTGATAAAAGGGCAGAGAAAAACTACCAAGTTTTATGTTTTGTAGGGTTCAACAGTTACAAGTGATGCAGCCGTTGCTACCTCTTCCTTGTAGAGGACTTCTTGATGGGCAAAGCATTAGTAAACTGAAATTTCTTTACCACTGCATTTTAGGGAAACGGAGAAGAGTCCGATATTCTAAAGGGATTCACAACACAAAGGGAACTGGGGACCCTCCAGAGCTCCTTCTAGGGGAGGTGCAATCATCAATGACTAAGTCCCTTCCTATAGCCAAGTTTAAGCATTGCTTAGATTTGGTTGGTGTTTGTTGCTGAAGAATACCCTTAGGGGTTTTGTGGAAGAGGTGGAGAATATTTCTTGTTGACATTGGAGTTTTGTTTTCATGCCTTGCACTTCTAGAATTCGTGTCAAGGTGGAGATTGTTAGATATCGTGACCCATATTCTATTTGGGCTAGACCCATATTGTTGGGAGTTGCTCCTTTTCCTATTCCACATAGGTTTAGGAATAAAGGGAGGAGCCTATATATATGTGTATTATCACCACAAGAAAAGAGGAGATCAGCGACGGCCACATCCCTCACTATTGAACATTGATTCATAGCATTCATAGCTATTGATGCCGCAACTATGGGTCTGGCGGTACCCACGGTCGATCAATTACTTGACACCGTCCTCGTTGTACCAAAAGGGATATCCTGAGTTGACAATGACTACTTAGGCCCACACTTATATTTCATGACATATCCACTTATACTTCCGATGTGGGACGGGAATATCACAGTTTTTTTTTAATCAAAAAATTTTTCCCTAACATCTATTTCTCTATTTATAAGGTTTAAACTCGAAACTTGACTTAAAAAGAACTAAATTCCTTCCATTTAGATGAATAGATTGTTGGTAACCTAATAATTTTATACTGGAACAGTAAAGCAGTAGCAGATCAATATATCACTGCATATGAGACT
The DNA here is from genome assembly GCA_035583425.1 of Marsdenia floribunda. NCBI lineage: Eukaryota > Viridiplantae > Streptophyta > Magnoliopsida > Gentianales > Apocynaceae > Marsdenia > Marsdenia floribunda. The sequence goes on along the minus strand of JAXGGT010000169.1, from coordinate 9,996,481 downwards.
AGCTTTTGGTTAGCGATGAAGCCGACCTTTGTCAACCGCTAAATTGCAACAGTTTATTTTATTTTATTTAAGAAAAATTAACTCTTAATATTGTCAATATTAATCTATAATGTAAAAAAGCTAATTTTGTTTTTTAAAATTATTATTATTATTTTAAGAAAATTAACTTGTTTAATTAGTCATATTTTATTATCTTTTTTTTATGCATATTACTTTTTAGTAGTTGTTTTGATCATTTTGATGATATTTTGATTAATTTTCAATTCAGTCATAACTTTGTTTTTTCCTCACAATTTTTAACTTATCTACTTATGTTAGAACATATATGAAATGATTATAAGCTACTAACTTAATTGAAATAATTAAAATTATAATTGAAAGGATCAAAATGATTATCTAAAACTAATATAAAGATCAAAAAAGAAAAAGAAAAAAGAATTGAAAAAGATCAAATTCGTGATAAAATTAATAAAATAAATAAAATAGGAATTACAATACCTTTCTTTTTTTCCCCCTCTCTAGGGTTTTACCACCTCTCAAGGTTTCCTACATTATTAGGTGGTCGTCGACGGTTGCTGCAATATGGCTAATTTGGACTTAGATCATCTGATGGAATCGCTGACACTTCAACCTCCTTTGCAACGACGAATACAGATTAAGTAGATTGATATCACCACCAGTATGGTAGAAAATGGGCTCTCTTTGATTGGGAAGTTTTGGTCTTTAAAGGAGGTTCTAATCAAATATCTATGTACTGCTTTCACCAAAGCTTGGCACTGTTCTTCGATTAAGGTTTGTCGTCTCCATTTTAATGTTTTCTAGTTTGTTTTTCCTTCTAAGATAGGGTTATTATGGGTGGTCCGTGGTGTTTTGACAATACACCCATAGTCTTAAAGCCATGGTCGCAGGCATTACTAGATTTAGATTCTGAGCTTAATAATATATGGTATTGGGTGCATGTAAGGGGACTTCTGAGGGAGTGCTTTTTGTCCGAGGTAGGGTGTAAGATTGCGAGCTCTTTTCTTAGTTGGGACCAGCTTCAACTTCGTGAATTTTTTGATACGGATGAGAAGTTTTTCTGTATTTGAGTCCGTCGTGATCTCACAAAGCCTATCCCAAGAGTAACTTCAGTGCACTTGCCTTTTTCATGGTGCACAAATTGGAGGTTTTCAATACGAAAGATTGCCAGGCTTGTACTTTCTTTATGGGCATGTTGGTCAAACACTTAAGTTTTGTAAGAAGCATTCTGGGGAGATTCCGTTAGATAAAAAATAGTCGAACCCTTACAAGTGTTTTATTCATGCAAGGGGCAACCGTGGTGTGTTGTTGCAGCAAATCTCACCCGCACAGCATGTAGTGGATCCTTCTGCTTCTTCCCACACAGATTCACAATCAAACCCTACTGGGTCTCAGGCATCACCTTTGCTCCCTAAAGATGTTGCAGAGCACTTAGCAATGGTTGTTTATACCAGTATTGACATTCAGATGACTACTGATACACCCTAAACTTCTACTCAAACCAGTGTGGATTTGTTGACACCTTTGGAGCAAGTGACCCATATCCAGCACCTATTTTTATTTCATTTTTGGTTGCTTCGCAACCAATGGCTAAGGGAAATCGGCGGAAGGTTTGCATTCTAAAATGGAAGGAGAAAGAGGTGGCATCATCTAAATATGTACTACCTCAATGTTGTTGGGGGCAATGGAATTACAGAAGGGAGAGGTCCCTTCCAAGCCTTCTTGGCAAGACCATGATCACCATGATTTGTTTATCTTGGAATTGTTGGGGTTTGGGGTTTCCTCAAATAATTCCGGAACTAAAGAAACTCCTCTGTACCTATAAGCATGATATATTATTTTTGACGGAGACTAAAATAATGGTTGTATAGGCAGCAAGTTTGAGATTGCCCTTGGCTTTTCAACATGGTTTTTCAATGGATAGGGAAGGTTCAGGTGGCAGGATATCTTTCTTTTGGTGTGATACAATGTCAGCTCAGGTGGTGAATTATTCTTGGGGGCATATAGATGTGGAGATTAAGGTTTTGATGGTCATGATGGTTTTCTCGCTGGTTTTTATGGGAACCCCATTCTTGGGCATCCCAAATTCTCTTGGGATTTACTTTGCAAAAATTGGTGAGAATAGGAATCATTCATGGGTTTGCATGGGTGATTTTAATGAGATACTCTTTCCCAATGAATGCACAAGCACAACGACACACTTATTGCAATTATTTGGGGAATTTTGTGAAACACTTGAGAAGGTCACCCTTTCTATGATCTACACAAGGGGTTCAGAATATACATGGTTGAATGGATAGAGGGGTGCAGCAACTACACAGGCACAACTTGATCGAGTTTTTGGGAATGATGCTCTCTTCCAACACCGACAGACAACCTATGTTAAGGTTATCTCCACTATTTCTTCTAACCATGCTACTTTAGTCTTGAATTTAATGGGACTTTCAGAGGGGTTAACGGGTGGTAGAGGACTGATACACAGAATGGAACCATGGTGGTTCAAAGAAACCAGCTATAGGGAGGTCATGGATGATTTCTGGATGGGGCAATGCGGTGATGCTGTCATCTCTATTCGGGGTTCTCTAGTTGCTCTTCATGAAGAACTTAACCAATGACATGACTTTTCTTTTGGTTCTCTACCTAAGAAGATTAAGTGTGCTCGTGGACATCTTACTCGGTGATGAAACAAGAGGCTTCTAAGGAGGCCAGTATCCTGGCACAAGGCAAGCTCCAACAATTGTTGCAATATGAGCATGACTATTGGCACAGTCAGTCTCGCTCTCTCTATTTGAAATCCATGGATCGCAACACTTCTTATTTCCACCACCATGCTTCTCACTGCCAACGATGGAATTATGTCCCTAAGCTTTTGGATAACCACAGAGTGGTGCATACTTCACAATCAAGAATGGAAAATGCTACTGCTCAATTCTACCAAAATTTGTTTTCTTCCAACACCACTAACATGGACTATGATATGTTTTATGGTGATGCAGTTTTTCCTTCTCTGTCTTTGGAGGAGTCGTCTATGATGACTAGGACTTTCACACGGGAGGAGCTTTTGGTAGCTCTAAATTCAATGCACCCATCCAAGGCGCCAGGACCAGATGGATATCATGCAGCTTTTAACAAACTTTTTGGAACATTGTGGGTGATGATGTGTTGGATGTGGTGTTGGGATGCTTGAACAGACATTTGGGTATTGGTCAGCTACATGATACTTTCATCTCTTTGATCCCTAAGACGAAGGATCCTATCTCTTTGGTTGATTTGCGGCCAATCAGTGTATGTAATGTGCTCTATAAGTTGATTTCGAAGGTGATTGTGGGGAGACTTAAACCGTGTTTGACAACACTGATTGACCAATCTCAAAGTGCTTTTGTAAGTAATCGCTTCATCACTGATAATATAACTGTGACTATAAAGGCTTTTCACTTACTTCATATAGGCATAGGATGCTGGCTTTAAAATTGGATATGTCTAATGTATATGACCGGATAGAATGGGCTTACCTATGATTAGTGTTGCAAAAGATGGATTTTCCTACTTCCATACATTTGTCAGTTTTCAAACACTACTCACTGAGGTTTTCACCTCGCCGTGGCTTACGTCAAAGTAACCCTCCTTCCCCATATTTATTTATTATGTGTGCGAAAGGTTTGTCTGCTATTATTCATCAGGTTGTGTCAAAGGTTCTTGGGGTGGTTTGTATATAGGGTTGAGTGCTCCTTTAATTACACATTTATTTATTTTTTTTGCTAATGATTGCTTACTGTTTATTCAAGATGATTATTCTTGTGTGTCAACAATTTTATCTGTTTTGGATAAGTATGAACTAACCTCCAGGCAGAAGATTAATCGTTCAAAATCTTTAGTTAATTTTTCAGCAAATATTGTAGAAACGAGATGTATTACACTTTGCCAACAGTTGGGTATGCAAAGAAATGATGGGAAAGGGAAGTACTTGGGATTACCTCATTTAATTGGAGGGACGAAACGAGAGCTGTTTTCATATCTCAAAGGTCGTGTATGGAAGAAAAGTCATGGGTGTAAAGAAAAGTTTCTTTCCAAGGGTGGTAAAGAGGTGCTTATCAAATCTGTTTTGCAAGCTATTTCATTCTATGCAATGTAAGTGTATCATTTTCCTGCAGGTTTATGTAATGATTTCATGAAACTTATTCGGAGGTTTTGGTGGATTTCACATACCCACAAGAACAGTATGAAGTGGGTCATGTGGGATATTTTATGCTTAGCCAAATTATAAGGGGGCTTGGTTTTCGAGATCTATCCATTTTTAATCAAGATTTATTAGCTAAACAAGGATGGAGGCTAATTCATAATCCTCACTCTTTAGTTGCGAGGGTCCTGAAACAGAAATATTTCACCTCTTTGAGCTTCCTTCAAGCCAAATTAGGATGTTGTCCTTTGTATTTATGGTGATCTTTTCTGCATGGTCGAGAATTGCTATCATAGGGGGCTGCGTTGGTGTGTGGGTAATGGTTAAGATATTGCTGGATATCTTGATGCCGGATGCTTGGCTGCCTATGTCACATTCTTTTCGTCCCATAACTGTTCCATATTTTCTCCAGCACATACTCTGAGTAGCAAACTAATAGAGCATGGACAATGGAACGAATAGCTTGTGGATATCGTCTTCTGTCGACAAGATCATGACCTTATTCTCTCCATACCAATTTGTGACACACATGTATCAAACTGTTTGATCTGGCATTTCACTCCGCATGGTGAATTCACTGTTGGTTCGGCATATAAGGTACGTGGGACTACAATTTATTTCTCAAACGAGGGACAACTCCTTTACATCCTTTATGTTAGATGGTGGGATCTAGTATGGAAATTGGACAACTCCTTTACATCCTTTACATCCTAAAATTTGTCACTTTGCATGGAGGCTTTGTCGTGGTTCATTGTCATGCCAAGTCAACCTGCGTAAGCAGCATATTACGGGGAGCTCGATTTGTAGATAGTGCGGATAAGGGACACTTTTTTTTCATCTGTGATTTTGCTAAGGCTGTGTGGAAGTTCTCTCAGGTGGACACTACTCTTCTTAGATTGCCAGCTTCATCATGGCTGGACTTTTTCCTTTATGTTGTTGAAAGAACTAGGGCTACTGCAGGCGTCTTGGAACATATAATTGTCACCATCTGGGCACTATGGTCAGCCCGTAATGAATTCCTTTTTCAAGGGAAACAGGCATTGGAGCTGGAGATTGATAACCGTGGCACTGCTCTTCTTCAGGAGATTCAAGCAACTGCAGCCTCTGCTAGAGGTCCCCCTTCCCAACTATCAATAACCGGTGTACAATGGAGACCGCTAGATCGGGGTTTTTATATTTGAATGTTGATGGTCTTTCTCAAGTGAAGGTGTTGGCTATGGGTGTGTTGTTCGAGACTACCAAGAATATGTTATTAGTTCTACTGCTGGTACCCTACCTCAAGTGATCTCCTCAGTTGAGCATGTGGAACTTCTGGCGATTTGGCATGGCTTTTGATTTGAATCTCTTACTTGTCCTTTTCTTATTGTTTCTGATTGCATTTCTGTAATAAAAAAACTCAATTGTCGTATTGGTTCTTTGCATCCTTTAGGGGCCATCTTTGATTGTGTGAGTGAAGATTGTTGTCCTGGGGGCATCCCGCAATTTTTGTTTGTAACGCGCTGCGCAAATTTTCTAGCTCATAGTCTGGCTTCCATTGGTCGCAGGAGGACTGAGTCCTCACATCATTCAGTGCTTCCTATCCTTCAGGAGGGCTGGCTTCACATTAATACAAAATATTTTTTCCCCTACAAAAAAAAGGAATTAAATTAGAGTAGTTTTCCTAATTTTATTCTGCGTTACAGGTTGCCAGCTTAGTCGTTTAGGCCGTTACTAGGGACATGCATCGAGCTCAATCAATCGGCCATACATTCGATTGGTTGGCTGACCAAAATATCAATCTTTTGTTTCTTAATTTTAAGTGGAAATGGAGAAGCTAAGTTGTATTCCTTGCATCCAAATTCATGTATATATATATGTGTGTGTGTGTATGTATTTCTTAATGTATTTACAATTTTGGTAATATATATTTCATAGTCAATGAATTTCAAGATGAAAATAGTTTGTTTCATGATCCATCAAATGTTGAACCAAATTTAAGGATTTGTTCAGTAAGTTTAACGAAAAATTAGCAGTTTTTGTTCATAAATATTAATTTTTATACGAATTAATTTTTAATTTAGTTTTTAATTTTTTTTTATCTTCGTTTTTTAAAAATTTTTATTTCAATTAATTTTTTTATCTAATTTTATTAGAGTACCATAAAAAAATGATACGTGCCTAATATGTGACCACTCATCTGAGTAAAAATGGCGGTTCTAAAACTTCTCTCTCTTCCTAGGTATATATATTTGATTAATGTTTAGTGGCTAATTTTTTTTTTTTTTTTTTTTATAATTTGGGTAAAAATCGTGGGTTTATAATTAGGAAAGAATAGAAGGTTTAAAATTACCATTTTACCCTTAAATAAATAGATCACGTATTAGACATGTGCTATTTTTTAACGGTATTCTAGCGAAATTAGACGGAATAATTAATTGTGCAAAAAGAATTAAAAATTGAAGATAAAAAAAGATAAAAATAAAAATGAAGTATAATTAATACGTTAGAGAACGAAAATAGAAAATTTTATATTTGGATATTATATATTAGGCCTTCTTTAAACCCTTTAGCACCCCGAAACCTATAGTAGGTCATGCATGAGGGCTAATGTCCATGCCCGTATCCTTTTTTTTTTTTGGTCGAAACCGGAGATATATTTCATTAGAAATAAATCAGATGTACAGTGTACATAGCAGGCTGTACAAGCAGCAAATTAAGCACAGAAGCTAAATAAGCAAAACCAAGCAAACACCTATGCCCACGCTCAGAGGAGTTCGACTACTTTAAACAGACTCCTCTCAGCAAGAGCATAAGTTTTCAGCAAAAAATGAGGCGTATTACGTAACCGAGCAGTGTGGTTCAGCCACAGCTCATGGATCAATTGCCTAAAAACATAAGACCAGTGTCTCTGCTCACCAGAGGAGTGGGCTCGGCACCTCAAATTATAGTCCAGCCACCGGACTACATCCGCTATGCTGAAGAAAGACAACCATTCATCCCGGGGCAGTACAATTTGCCAGCAGGCAGCCGCAAAGGGGCAATCCCTAAGTAAATCTAGGGTAGTTTGGCACGCTTGGGAACACCATTGACAGACCGGGGAAGGGATGATGCCTCGTTTCCAAAGGACCTCTGCAGTAGGGAGTGTTCCATGGAGAGTCATGGACGCACGTGACGGGCCCTTGAACTGCCACACTGGAGTCCATGCGATGGCAGAACGTGATGGGGGAGGGGCCTTCATCAGTGAGCGGACAGAAGTTGTGGAGAATTGTCCAGAGGCTGAGTGACCACCTTGGGGAATCAGAATGATCAGCTTGCATAGAAACAGAGACTTGCATAAGGGTCCAAATGATATGTTGGGGAAGAAAGGACTCCAAATGATCCGTCCGCCAGCCCCCGTTAGAGCCCCAATACTGGCTAACTGTCCAGCCCCGCTCAGCGGCAGGAATGGAGGCAATAGCAATGTCCAGAAGAGGTTGCGGTAGAAGCCACGTATCCAACCAAAAATGCACTCTGTGACCGTTCCCAACTGCCCACACTACTCCCGCCTTTATTCATTCGGCAGCCTGACCCAGACTACGCCATATGTGTGAGCAATCCGGGGTTACCTTACACTCCAAGAGAGTACGCCAGCCCCCATATTTCAGAGATAGAACCTGACTGCTCAGAGAGTCCGGCTGCTCCATGCCGGTATCCTTAAAACCCAATTCATCCATGAATTTTTTTTATTAATAACAGGTTCATCGATGCTTATGGGAAGTGTGGGTGTTGGACAATGTGCGGAAATTGTTCGAAAAAATGCCTGAAAAGAATATTTCTCTAGGAATTCCATGAAGCATATTTGTCACCCTTCTGGTAGAGAGATTGTGTTGTAGGTATTTTATTTTATTTTCGTTTTTGTCTAGCTTTTTGTTGCAATTAGAGTTCCTTTTGGCTCCTGCAATATATATATATATATATATATATATATATATATTTTAAGCCAATATAATGATTGTTCGTGTGCACATTAATATTCTAAAAAGCCCATTTTACGTTACTCCCTCCTTATGATGTACAGTAGCATCAGGAGGAACACAACTAAACCGCCCCCGCAACGCCATGGAAAAACAGAGCTGCACATTCCTACATTTCTATTTGGAGGTTCGTTAACCACTGCCTAACTATGAGCTTGAGATCTCGATTCCCCAATCAAAACCGATGTTTTTGAGAGAGTAGAAAATAAGATCACAATTCGATTCGGCTTCAAGAACTTTAGCTTTCTTCGCCAAAGAGACAATTATGAGAATTGAGAACAACCAGAAATTTGTATGGCTTTACAAAATACATATGATATACATGTTGAAAACTTATGAATAGGACAGCCTTGGCACCACCTTCAATCCTAGTTCGCAAAACAGAAACACCACCACTGCTGCTTTTAAGTTTTGATGGCAACACCTCACACCGATTTGCTGTGCTCACAATTGCGCAAGAGAGATAGTCCAATGGGTTTGATTCACACTGAAGAATGCATCCATCCACTGTGAAGCAAGCAGCAACCAAGCTCAGCTCGCACGGTCAAAAGGAACTCGAATTGCAACAAAAAGTTAGACAAAAACGGGAAAAAAAAAAAAAAAACCTGCAACACAATCTCTCTACCAGAAGGGTACTAAAGATGCTTCATGGAATTCCAAGAGAAAGTATTCTTTTCAGGCATTTTCGCGAACATTTTCCGCGCATTTCTAGATCTATTTTCCAAGATGCAGATATCTTAAAAGGCAGAAAGCCATGTTTAGTAAAATCTCTTTTAACAGTTCTATATCCAACTGCATTGCCTTCTATCAGGTGCAAATCCTCAGAGAAAATGTAAAAGACACAGATGAATAAAGATGAGTTTCTTAAATGTTATGCCCATGGCACTATGGTCTCTGATCAAATAACTTCGTTAAACTAAAGGCCACATTTGAAATAAGGAAGTTTCTGAGAAAGCAAATATGAAATTACAGGGAAATTTGCAGAATTTTTGTCTGCTGTTGGAATCTGGAGGGGAGGGGTGGGGGTAGTGGTGTAATCGAGCTGAGCCGAACCGAGCATTAAATGTTTTACCTTAGTTTGTTTAATTTTCAAACACTGTTCGAGTTCGCTCGATTAATGTTTCGAACATAAATTCTTGTTCAAGTTTGTTCGATTATTTGTTCGTATGGATCGAAAATTGTTCGAGTTCAGCTCGTTTAACTTTCAAGTTAATTCTAGTTCAAATTTGAGCTCGAATTATGTTTTTTAAAAATTTTAAAAAATATAAATATAAATAATAAAAATATCAAATTTTTATTAGACTTAAAGTTTCTAAAATAACAATGTCTTATATAATTTAAGTATTTAACAACTCAATAAATTAGAAAATCTTATAAAATATAAAAAACTCACATAAAATAATAAATTCAAAGAAAATAACCACATAATACAAATTAACAACACAATAATTTTAGGATTGATAAATAAAAAACAAAAGAGTAATTTTTCATACATTTCTTAATACAAAAAGATAATAAAAGCTTAAAACTCCTCCATTAAACGATAAATGTAATGTCCAAAAATTAAGTATAATAACTTAAATTTTCAAATTGTAAATTAAGATAGAGAATTTTTTTTTTTTTTTTTTTTTTTTTTTTATAAATATTCATCATCCACCTGAAAAAAAAAAAAAAGAAAATATGTCAATTGAATATATATATAATAAATTGTTCATAAACATATTGAATATTATATATATATATATAAAGCAAACCCACTTCTTTTGATTGAGTTAAACAACTCCCAAGCACTTAAAAAATCTCCCCAATTGACATACCCAGCTACCATAATATTCCAAGAAGCAAAATCCCTGAGGCATTTCATCAAATAGGTTATGAGCGACGAGCAATTTGCTAAATTTAATATATAGCCATTTATGATGTTATTAGCAATGAAAACTTCAGAAATAAAACATTCAAATTCAATGTACAAGAAAAATGATACAAACTTTATCTATTATCATCACATTTATCATAAAATAGTATGAAGGAGACCATTTCAATCCCAGTTTTTTTTTTTCTTTTTTTTTTTTTTACTTCCTTGGTAGTAGTCAAATCATTTCAAAAGTAAATTTAGATCAAGATCATGGTTCTTTGATCAAACGGATTTAACAAGTGTAAAATGATCATGAAAAAAGACTTATATATCCAAGGCATTTCTACTGAATCAAGTCAAACAAAATATCGATGAAAAACGAGCCAAGAGAAGAGCATAGAAATATGAGAAAACCTTTTAAATACCTGAGATGAAAGGCATTAGAGAAGAACTTTCCCTGGGTTGTGGTGATGAGGACGGAGCCTTTGGTACCTTGAGACTTGACATTGGCCAAAGAGGAGTAGCCAAACCGAGTAGAGAGGGACGGGAAAAAGAAAAGAAAAGGAAAGAAAGTTTTTATATGTTATGTAAAAAAAACTCTACTCCTAAATATTATAATTTTTTTATTAAAATAATAATTTATTATATAATTATTATAATTTGTCCGCGAATGCTTGATTATGTTCGCGAACACTATTCGAGTTCGATTGAAAATTAATCGAGCTTGGAAAAATGTTCGAATTCGACTTGTTTAATAAACAAACGAGATTTAATCGAGTATAAACGAGCTCAAACGAGCTTTGTTCGCAAATATTTAGTTATTTTAACAGCTCTAGGTATGGGGGAAAAGATTTCTATATATATATATATATATATATATTTTTGCTTTATCCTTTCTAATTAAAAAACAAGCCTGGCTTGAGGTTTTGGTAACTGGCTTATTTTGGTAAGTTTTCTCTTGTTTTGGTAAGTGTTCGATTGGTGCGTGATTGGTGGATCGTGTTTTTTAGAGTATCACTGGCAACCTTGACGGTTACGGCGACTGCTAGTAGTGTTCTCCGGTAGTGATTCTTACACAAAAGCTTTTGTGATGGTAGTAATGGATGACCACATTCTTCAGCGATTATGCAACGTAGACTTGAAGGAGGATGAATCTGGTTGCCTCCCATTGGATGTCTGTGATATAGAAGAAGGCTTGAAGGAGGCTGAACTTAGTGTGCTGGCCTGCATTCATGGTGGTAAAACCTTTAACCTTGAGGGTTTTAAATCAGCTATGGGGAAGGCTTGGCGGTGCGGATCCTTCTCCATCCAAAAGGTAGATGAGTTCTTTTACCAAATTTATTTTGGTAAACAGGAAACTATGCAGTTTGTGTTAACAAATGGCCCGTGGAATTTTGATAATCAGTTAGTAATTGTTCGGCCACGAGATCGCACTACCTCTAGGTCCGTTTGTGAGATTGAGAAGGAATATTTTTGGGTTCTTTTGATAGGGTTACCTCGAATTTGCTACACAATGGAGGTGGGGCTCAAGTTGTCTAAGTTAATGGATTCATGCAAGGAAGTCCAACTCAGGGAAGATCGCATGCACGGTATGAAGTATTATCGTTTTAGGGTTTTAGTGGATCTCACCAAACCCCTAAAACGCATACAACGTCTAGCTACACCGGATGCTTCGACTCATATCGGTCTCTTGAAATATGAAAGGATTCCAATGTTTTGTTTTTACTGTGGGAGGATAGGGCACCGCTTCTGGGATTGTGAAACAGCAAAGGATATCACTGTGAATGTCAAGGATATGGATTACGGACCATGGATGGGTGGAGTGGATCATGTGTTCTCGGACCAGATTTTTGCCATCCAAATCCCTCTTTCTCAATATTCCGTCCGAGCTGATGGAGGACGAGGTCCCTCGACAAGAATTGGCGGCTCCTACACAACATTATAGTATACTGCACGTTGATTCTGTTTCCATTGATACTACATATGCGTCTTAGGCCCTTGTGGTCCAAGAGCCATCCGTATCTGCCCCTAAACAGATGACACCAGAGCAAAGAACTACTAGTTATCGGCTCTCAGTTGCGCCCCATGTTTTGAGGAGTTTGACTTCAAAGAAAAAGAAGGTATCAACGGCGAAGGTTGCTTGGCAACCCCGCCGAACCCAATGAGTTGCATAAGTTGGAATTGCCTGGTATTAGGGTCTCCCCGCGCAATTCGTGATCTGCTGACCCTTGTACGGTCTCACCAAACTGATATGTTATTTTTAATGGAGACCAAAATGTTTGCACCAAATATTGATAAACTGAAGATAAAACTGGGTTTTTCACATAGCTTCTCGGTGGACAGAATTAGGCTAGGTGGCGACTTAGCCATGTTGTGGATAGGTAATGTTGATGCAGATCTGGTTAGCTTCTCTTTTGGCCATATCGACATCAAAATTACCAATTGGGTTTATCATGGGACGAAGTATGTAATAGGTTTTTATGGGCACTCGAATGCCCAAATGCGACGACAATCTTGGGAGTTGTTATGCAGAATTGGCAACCACAAGAGTTTGTCGTGGTGTGTCATAGGTGATTTCAACGAATTGCTCTATGCCAATGAAACAACAAGTACTTCAGGCTGGACATCTCAATTAATTCACAATTTCTGCAGTGTCATTGAGGAGTTGGAGTTGTTTGAATTGTACATGAGAACTACAAGGTACACATGGTGGAATAAGAGGAGTGGTGTGGCTTCTACAAGAGCAAAGCTGGACCATGCTTTTGGAAACAAACTTTTCTATCAATAGCACCCACATTGCGCCATTCAGACAGTCCCCTGCCTTCATCGGACCATCATGCACTATTTCTAAAATTATCCCAGCCACCTCCGGCAGCTTTCGGTCAATAACGACGTCTGCTGCGGCTAGAGCCTTGGTGGATGAATGAGGCTGAATGTACTGATGTTGTGGTAAATGCTTGGAGAAGTGATGTGGGGAACTCACCGTGAGCCATCTTGCATTTGCTGGAGGACATGAAGTTACAATTACATGAGTGGAGTCACCGAAAATTTGGCTTTATCCCCTAGGAAATCAAGAAAATTCGTGCTTTATTGCTAAACTTGGAGGAAGCTGGTGCTCCTAAATATGATATTTGGAACCTCTATTCTCGCCTTTAGGAACTACTTGGAGTGGAAAACAAGTATTGGTGACAATGTTCGCGGCCTAATTGGCTAACTCATGGGGATCGGAACATGACGTATTTTCATCACCATGCAAATCATTGTCATTGGCGCAATAATATTCTTAAAATTAAGGATGATATGGGAGTTTTCCACCACAAAGCAAAAGAGATATCTGATGTGGCTGTTAGTTTCTTCTCTGATTTGTTTACTAGTGAACATTTTGATACGGATTATGACACTTTGTTTCAAGGTGTTTGCTTTAAATAGATTTCGGAGGAAGACTCGGCTCTTTTGGATAGACCCTTTATGGAGGCTGAAATACAGGCTGCGATCAAGTCCATGCATTCTACGAAGGCACCCGGACTGGATGGATTTCATGCCAATTTTTTCCAAAAGCATTGGAGTACGGTTGGTCCTTCTATATCTAAAATGCTTCTTGGATGTTTAAATGATGGTCACCCCATGCATCATTTAAATGAGAATTTCATTGCTCTTATTCCAAAACTAAAGGATCCTATGACTATGGTTGATTTCAGCCCCATTAGTCTTTGTAATGTGGTGTATAAGATCATTTCAAAGGTTTTGGTCCAACGTCGTATACCCATCCTTAATGCTGTGATAGGTGAGGCCCAGAGTGCTTTTGTGAGTAATTGATTAATCACTGACAATATTATTATTGCTACAGAAGTTTTCCATTGGCTCACCTTGGGTGGCAAGAATATGAGTCCCGATGCTTTTGCTGCTAAAATAGATATGTCAAAGGCCTATGATCGGGTTGAGTGGGGTATTTGAAATGGATGTTGATCAAACTTAATTTCCCCTTGAAAATTATTGCTTTGATTGTGCAATGCATTGGTACAGTGCGCTTTCAAATCCTCATTAATGGAGAACCTTCTAAGCACTTGCGGTTATCTAAGGGCCTTTGACAAGGTGATCCCCTCTCCCCATATCTGTTTATTTTATGTGCTGAAAGGTTGTCTTACTTAATTTAGCAGGCTGAATCCTTGGGGTTGTGGAGGAGTATCCAGATGGGGACTGGCGCACCTTGCCTTTCACAGCTTTTTTTGGTCGATGATTGCCTTCTTTTCATGCATGATTATGATTCTGGAGTTGATACCTTCTTGAATACTCTCCAGACCTATGAAAAAGCATCCGGGAAAAAGATCAATATTTATAAGTCCTCCATTTATTTTTCTAGAGGGATTTTTCAAACTCGAAAATAGCAAGTGGCTCATAAATTGGGGATGCACTTGTGTTTGGGCACTGGTAAGTATTTGGGTCTCCCTTATCTTATTGGACGGACAAAGAGGGAGATTTTCTTGTATTTGAAAGATAGGGCGTGGAAAAAGACCCATTGATGGAAGGAGAAGCTTTTGTCAAAGGGTGGCAAGGAGGTTCTCATCAAGTCGGTCCTTCAGGCAATCCCAACTTTTGCCATGTCTGTCTTTAAGCTTCCAATACAGCTGTGCAAGGATATCACTACCCTAATACGCAGATTTTGGTGGAGTTCAAATGGGGAGGGAAGAGGTACCGCATGGGTGGCTTGGGATAAAATTTGTTGTCCAAAGATGGCTAGAGGTTTGGGTTTTAAAAATCATCAAGTGTTTAATCAATCCCTTTTGGCTAAACAAGGTTGGCGTATGATTCAAAACCCCACATTTTTGGTTGCTCGTGTTTTGAAATGTAAGTATTTTGGCAATACTATTTCCTCGTTGCAACGCCTGGGCCCAGGCCTTCTTATACTTGGCGATCTATCTTACATGGACATGAGCTTCTTAGGAAAAGCATTCGCTGGCGCATAGGTGATGGTCATAAGGTCCGGGTATCCCATGATCCCTGGCTGCCAATGCCTGTTACTTTCAAACCTGTTACGCCATTATGTTTTCTTGATGAAGAATTCCGGGTAGCCGATCTCATTTCCCATGGACACTGGCGCACTAACCTCTTACCAGTGTTATTTTGTCCTCGTGATATTGAATTAATCCTGGATATTCCACTGTGGTTGGAGGGTGGGGAGGACTGCCTCATATGGCAATATACCCCCTCTGGTAGGTTTTCTGTGTCCTCAGCCTATAAAGTTGGCATGCAAATGATGGAGAGTACTCTGGATTCTAGCACATCTTCCACCCCAAACCCTATTTGGCCATTGATCTGGCGATGTCACATTCCCCTTAAGGTCAAAATTTTTGCATGGCAGGTTTGTCATGGTTGACTGGCTACTGGATCCAATCTTCTCCAGCGCCAAATCACCAAGGATGCTTCTTGCCCTCGCTGTTCTGAGGAGCAAGAATCGGACTTACATATCTTTTTCTACTGTAGTTATGCAAAGACTATTTGGAGGCGGCTTGCAGTTTCTCCATATGGATTCCTACCAAAGGTAACATCTTGGTTACAGTTTTTCCAGTAGGTTGATGACAAAGCTACTAGTGACCGTAGTATTTTAGCACAGGTTATCATGTGCTTATAGGCGTTGTGGTGTTCTCGTAATGATTGGGTGTTCACTGGTAAATCAATGCTACCAAAGGAGGCTTTTGAACATGCTCTAGGGTTACTGCAGCAATACCAATCCTCTCACCCTCAACAAGCTGCTCAGTCTATACATTCAGGTGCGGATTCCTGGGATTGGAAACCCCCTCCGTTGGGTTTCTTGAAGCTTAACATTGATGCGGCTTTTACCAAGGCATAGGCTGGGTATGGCTTTGCTCTTCGAGATCACAAGGGGAACTTTTTGATGATAGGGGCTGGCCTATTGCAAGGAATGTGTGTGGTGGAACATGCTGAGGCCATGGCGCTGTGGAGAAGCTTTCAGTAGATCCATGATTACCATGTAGAGCAAATCATTTTCGAGAACGGATTGTCTGCGCCTAGTACAATAATTGCAGGATTCTATGGCGAATCTCTTGGTGTTTGGTAGACTCATAGATAGCATTAAACTTTGTTTCTTATAGTCTGGTAAGGTTAGTGTTTCTTATAGCAGTCGAGGAACTAACTTTATTGCTCACTCAGTAGCACGAGTGGGTCAATCTTTTGCAAATGATGAGTGGTGGTTTGGCACCTCCCACCCACAGGTCCTTGATGCTTTGTACTTGGACTGGCTTCTTTTTAATTCGTATTGCAAGTCTCTTTCTTCAAAAAAATAAATAAATAAATAAATAAATAAATTGTGATGACTATTTTGCCCTTGGTAAGATGAGGGAATCGGTTAACTATCGTTGACTTGATTGGAGTTTGGGTAACTTCCAGTCAAAAGGGCCATACATAAAAAAAAAAACGAAAAATGTTGAGGATCCTCAACTTTAAAAATTAATAGTTAGGGACCATAGGTGTGATTCGAAAATAAATTTGGGACTAAATTTGTCAATTTTCATTTATATAATAATTCTAATAATTAAAGTACTTTACATTGATTTTTATTTTTATGCTTTTCATTCTTACCTGTCATTTTACTTAAAGAAAGTTACAACCTTAGCACTCCTTCATGTCGTTTATTGGACTCTAATGCAAGGGTTCAAAAAGGAATATTCAGAATGATTGCATTTGATAACAAGATGAAATCTTTCTGTTATAGATCGCATTATTAATATTGCTTAAGTTAAAAAATTTCTTATTTTATTTGATTGTTTTACCATCAAACATATGTTATCCTTTCTATGGATTAGCCTCTTATGACATCTGTTTATCAAGTGTAACTGAATGAATTGATCCATTCCAACTTATGTTTCTGTGACTATTTTAGTTGAAGTTTCACTTTAATATATTCATATTTTACTTTTTATAAAAAACCTTTAACTTTTTTTTTTTTAAAAAAAAAAATTATTATTGTTTGTTCTAATCTTTTTTCTCTCCTGATTTGTGCTCGATTTTTTTTTAAAAAAAAAAAAAATAAAAAGAACAATTAATTCGTATTTTGTTTCCCTTTATATTCATAAGAAGAAGGAAAGCATATAATGATTTCAAAAACTAGTTATATTTGAAAATCAAGATTTTTTTTTCTTAATTTATATATATATATATATATATATTTACATTTGTCTATTTTTTTTTTTCCAATTATTCCTTCTCCTTTATACGATTCTTAGATTATTATTATTATTATCATTATTATTTTTATTTCTATTTTAAAGAAATTTTCTCTTTTCCGTCCGACTTTTGTTTTGATTTTTCTTTAAAATTTTAAATATGTCTTACTTTTTATTAAGTATAATTTACAAGTACGGAGAGATTAAATCTAATACTTCATGTAAAGAATTATCAGAGATCATTAATAACCAAGGTTTATAAAAATATTTGAATTAAATAATAAGATGAGATATGATTTTAGCATTATGTGTTATTTATTTATTTATCTTTAATAAATTATTTGAAAAATACAATATATTCAATTTACTAGTATTCATATGGGATGAAATGATTATATAAAAGGCTAAAATTTAAATAAAGATTAAAAAATGATGAGAACATTTTTATTTATTTTAAAAATTATAATATTTATGATAATTATTATGTTGTTAGTTATAAGGAAAATTAGATATTTTAGTCCCCATATTATTTTCGTTTAGAAGAATTAGTCCTTATCTTTTTTACTTTAACTTTTTTAGTCTCCAAATAAAAATTGATTGGATAAAAAAGTCCTTCTAGACATATTTTTGCCTATTTTTGGTGCCAAAAGTCATGTGATTTACAAGTTTGTTATTAAATAAGGGCATTTATATCCATTCAAAAAATAGATACACAAAAATTATGTGACTTGTAGCACCGAAAATAGGTAAAAATATGGCAAAATGACTTATTTATCCAATCAATTTTAATTTAGGGACTAAAAAAGTTGAAGGAAAAACATAAGGACTAGAATGTCTAATTTTCATAGTTATAATTATTTTATTATTTTATTATTAATTAAATTTATGTATATACTTCGCACTAGAAGTTTTATCTAACTATATATATATATATATATATATATTTTGAGGAAAAAACACGAACTTAAATTTCATTGCAAGAAAGCCAATCACGATGAAGTGAGACTAAAACAGTAAGATAAGAGGAACCTCTCCATACAACGAGTGTTTCTAAACTAAGACCAATTCTTGTTAAAGAATGAGGAACATAATTAGAAGTTTTAGGATTGAAACAAATGCAATAGGAATTAGATGTAAAAAGATTAGCTTGGAGCATCTCCAAAAGATGTCCACAGGGTGATAAATTGGCTTCTTTATTCAGCAATTGTGTCACCAATGAAAGACAGTCCGATTCAATGAGCAGCTCTTGGTTGAAAAGACCTCAGACTAATTCATAGCTCTTCCATAACCCTAGGAGTTCAACATGAAATGCCGAGAGAGGATTTGAAAGAGGATCAGCACCTGAGGGGAATACATTCCCCGAAGAATCACGCAAGACAAAACCGTAACCAACTCCCTTTAATCCATAAGGGGCGTCCACGTTGAGCTTCAGTAGCCCTCTATCCGGAGGTAGCACTACTGGAATCAGGGTCAAAATTGGAGGCCACGGAGTTGACGTTTCTAGCTCCCTAGCCGTCGTTTTTGCCTAATACGGCGGTTCAATAGCGGTTTTGCAACCATCGTTTAAAATCGCATCGTTATTGATAAACGGCGACTACAAAACCGTCGTTTTTTATCAAATACGACACTTGAAAAAGACGGTTAACCAAAACGTCGTAAAAAATTAAATTTTAAAAAAAAAAAAATTTAAAAATAGGCAAATACGACGATTGTGGGAGCCACCATATCTGGTGGTCAGAAACGACGACTCCTAGCCGCCGTATTTGGTTCCCCCAACAACCGTATACGATGATTCTTAACTGTCATTTTTCATATATATATATTTTTAAAAAACTACTTTTTTTATAAACAATAATCGTTGAGCATTATTTTATCCCTAATTTTTTTTTATATATATTTTATTTAAAATAATTTTAAAATTTCAACATATTTTCAATATTAACATTAACAAAATGAAATTAATATTCATAATTAAAGAATAATTGATAATAAAAAATAATTCATTAAAATAATAATAATATTAATAATAAATTTAAATCACAATTAATTAATGAATAAAAATTTATGTCAAATCTCAAAAATCTACAATTAAGATTGAAAATTACATAATAAAATATACTCTTATAAAAAAAAGAATAAAAAGAATAATATCATCTATATATTTTTATGTATCTAAATATATCTATACATCTAAATATATAGATATATATATATCTATATAATAATCCCAAAAGCCAAAAATAACTGGATCAAAGGTTTCTCTTTCCTTCTGTCCTTCATCTTCATTCTCCAGAAATTGTGCAAAATGTAAGTTATCCCTTATTAAACAAGCTTTCAAGAATCAAATCCTAAGCATTCAAGTGATTCCTGCATCATAACATGGATAATAAATTATTCAATTATGCCAAACATCAATTCAGGAAGTTTATGGATTCAATAGAGAGGAAGAGAGATAAGAAACTCACTACTTGCTGCTACTGCTTGACTTTTAATGAACTCTCAATCCGCTCAATTAATTGTTTTGCATTAAGTGCGCCCTCCTGGAAATATAAAACAAAAAATCTTTTAGTTACCGGTGTATAATTTGAATCAAGAAACTATCATAGTGTTCTTCAAGTTCTACATCCCCCTGCTACAGGGAGAGGAACCACAACTCTCAAAAGATGAGCTTTCTAGCATGATGCCTAAATGCTTTCCAGCTTCAGTGTCTGCTCCTGTTACTACTTATCCATAATAATCAATCAACTAATGAAAAAGTAAACAAGAAATGAATTAGGAATCCCAATTAGTCATTGTTGTTTCTCTCCATTCTTTCTGAAGGGCAGGAAAGAAAATAGAAAGAGCGGTATTTAACACTTTGTCTATGAAGATCTGGAATACTATCCACAGGTCATTGGCTATGCTTTAATGGGTTTCACAATCAGGATTAACCATAGTGTATGTTACCAGAAAAGATTAGATCATAAACACTGAACAGGTTTTGACATGCTCCAAACAAGAAAGTTGCAATCTTTCTAACGTAAACCAGCATGGGAAGATGTAGATAAAAATAATCCACTTACAAAACGTTCATATGGCTTTCCATCTTTAAATAGGATAAAAGTTGGCAGAGCCTCAATTCTGTATTTATCTGCAATGCTTGGATA